>CM039446.1:37277743-37877743 GCA_022388445.1 Zophobas atratus
TGCATGGCCTAGCAGAGAATTTGTTTCAATCATATGGTATTTTATCGTTTTGGGGTCGAAGGAAGCTTCGTTATTGAGCGTAATGAAATGTAATAAGTTGGCGGTGCTTTTCTGATTGAAGTAAAGTCCCTAGATAACCAAAGTACCGCAATTGAATGTTTCAATGTGTTAGAGAGAGAACGTATATTTCGGACACAATATGGCGACCGACAAACGTCAATGTTAATTGTCAAACGCTCTTTAACGCATCACCTCGTGGCGTAAGTCCTGTTTTGCAAAGTTGTTTGTGTTTTTTGTAAAGTTGTTTGTGTTTTTTGCAAAGTTGTTTGTGTTTTTTGTAAAGTTGTTTGTGTTTTTTTGTGGTGTTTTATGACTTTTATTTTAAAATGACAAGTTGTTCTGTTCCTTTGTGTAAAAATAAAAGCCGATTGTTTCGTCTTCCAACAGGTAGGTTACAACTAAGTTTTCAATTGAGTTTTCTCAACTAATTTAAATTGTTGCAGGTGTTAGTAATAGGTCTAGAAGAGAGATGTGGAAGAATTTAATAGGCCGGGACGATTTGAACGACAACTCCAGAATTTGCGAAGTAATTTGCTAAAGCTTGAATATGTAATTGCACAATGTTAAATACCATTTACTTTTAGTTACATTTTTCTGAACAACAATTCGAAGCAAAGCGAGCAGATGGAAGGAAACTATTGCGGCCGAAATTTTGTTAATAAACTGGTATTGCAAGGTTTCTCATCTATATTTTTTACTCACCCCTTATGTTTATCAATGGCATTTAAGTGCACTGAACAAATAACGCTTAAACATAAATAAATGTTTATTTGAAAAAAATCTACATTTACGCTTTGTACGCAAGTATCGAGTCCGTTAATTTTTATTTATTTATTTTGAATTTGGCGCGGACACAATATGGCGCCCAATTGCGGTACTTTATATATCTAGTGACTTTAGATTGAAGAAATCGTAGAGAAAAACGTATGTGTTTTATTATTAAATTGTTGTGTCAGTTGTCATCAATCCCATTTTAGATTTATTGTCGACATACTTCACATCACAATATTTACAAAAATCAAAGGCAACTTGATGACTTTTTCAGTTGAACATCCGATATGTCATGCCTATGTCACTGCAAAACATTTTGGAATATTGAAAAGTAGACAGAAATGTTACTGAAAAAAAAAAACGTTTTATTTTAGTTTATTTAAAACAGGTTTTTTTTTTGTTTTCATTAATCTTTTTTAAGTACCTTTTTGAGATGTTTGATGTGACAGATGTTAGTTTTTGTTAGAACGGGCAGAAACTTTAAAACAGTATGCAAATTAATCAAATAATATAATATAATTTATTTTTTATAAACTGCTGACAACTGCACCATGCAAAATCATACCATAAAATATATCAACAAAATTAGGTATTTGTTCTAATTTACATTCAAAATTTTGAGGTTATGATAACATGTTGTTGAAACACGGCCATATATAACAGGTCTGCGAACTCCGAGTTTAAAATGGTCTTTTTTCGAAGAGACCCCAGAAGGCTACGGGAGCTTAAAGTTCCTAGCGCCGTCTACTGGATACTATGATGAAACTGTCCACAATAATGAATGAAATTTGCGTAAAAATGTCCTTGAATGCAAGTTGTCATAAATGTCAGCTTTATAGGTTAGGTTTTGTGATATCTTTTTGAAAGATGGGGAAATATACGTCAAATGTCATGTCAAACGTCAGTCGATAGCGCAAATAGTACAAGTAACTACCACATGGTGGCGGTCATCTTAAGCTCCCACTAAAGTCCCTAGATAGATTAAGTACCGCAATCCATTAGGCCCATGAGTTAGAGAGAGATATGTCAATTTTGCCCCAAAATGGTGGCGCTTCTTAGTGTCTTTTGTACATTACTAAAAGTTTACTGGTAGAAGTGCTTCAAGGACGCATTCTCTGCTACGTCACATAAATTGAGTTCTGTGGTGTATAGCACGTGTATAATAATAAATAATAATTAGTTTATTGTTAGTTGCATTACGTATCTTCCAGCCCTTTTTATATTCTTGTTCTCCCAAAACCTGGTAACTTTGGAGATTTCCAATTTTTGTTTGTTTAAAAAATAATTACCTTCTCAGCATTTACCTCCCATAATATAATATGTTGATGTCTGTTATTTTCACTATATGCCAAAGTATATAGCCCTCTTGGCTAAATATTTTTGCATTCCTTGAAAAATTCAGATTTCAGATAAATAACATTTAAATTTACCGCTTTTTTGCCCCAAAATGGAGGAGCATTGCGGTACTTAATCTATCTAGTGACTTTAGCTCCCACAACCTACTACGATACCAGTTTTTAAGCGCCCGTTTTATGAAAATTTATGAATGGAGTTGAAACACTTTACTTATACCACCGTGTGTTGAAGTGAAAAAACTAAGATAGCACTATCGCAAATTTTTAAATTGTTGAGATTTTTTAAGAAAACCTTGACTATATTAAATAACAAATACTTGCTAATTTATAGAAAAAAGTATATTTTAACTGCTTATTTAATTAAAACTGTTAAATGAAGTGATATTATTAAAATTTTGAGATGTTTCTATTGAACTTTAAATCATCGGTGTATAACAGATATTTTAATTCAGTAAAGTAACCATAAATAACAAAAAAAAAGGTCCAAAGGTTGACAGTCTCTTTCCATTTTTACACTTCAAATTATCAATCCGTGACAAGCAGCTTTCAAACTTTGTAGTGCCAATATCAGAATAATTAAACTGTGGAATAAGTTTTTTTGTCTAACCTGAATTCACGAGGTGACGATTTTTATAAATTCTTCAACTGAAACAAAAAATAAATTTAAATAATCAAAATCATTAAACTTATACTGACATAACAAATTCCTTTGGTTATTTTTCTGAAGCTACAGTTACAAGAGGAAATCGGTATTCTTTAAATTGTTAGTGATTAAAGAGAAACTTGCGTTTCAAAAATAATTACTCATTTTTGTAATATAGTATATTTCATTATTTTCCGCTGTCAACTACACGAGCATCAGCAAAGCGAATAAACTCTATGTCAAAAACCAGCCAATCATAGTAAAGAAATTAACGAATTAGGTCGCATTGTTAAAGTAACAAACTAAAGCGTAGAACTCGCTTTAGCAACAACCGACAAAAAACCGCCCGTGGTCTAGAATTACGCAAGCCCCAGCCCCCCCAGCACCGCCGGCACTGCTCCCCCTGCGCAATATCAAAGGTCACTTTTTCTCGCCGGCATACAGCACACCGGTCGGCCATTGTCGAAACAATCGACGATCAGCTGCGCTTTCACCCATTTATCAACCGCCAACCGCCATTTAACCGCCGTCTCTCTACCAAAGAACACGTGTGTCAAGCGTTCTAGCAAATTCCACAATGCCTGTCCCCAGCCTTCAAAAACCAGCGCCGGATTTCAAGGGCACCGCCGTCGTCGAGGGCCAGTTCAAAGAAATCAGCCTCTCGGACTACAAGGGCCAGTACGTGGTGATCTTCTTCTACCCCCTGGACTTGTAAGTAGCCCCCACGTCGAAAACCGCGATAATCACCGCCGGTTTCAGCACCTTCGTGTGCCCCACGGAAATCATCGCCTTCTCGGACCGCGTCGACGAGTTCAAGAGGATCAAGACGGCGGTGATCGCCGCCTCCACGGACAGCCACTTCTCGCACTTGGCGTGGGTGAACACCCCCAGGAAGCAGGGGGGCTTGGGGCAGATGAATATCCCGTTGTTGGCTGATAAGAATTTCAAGATTTCAAGGGACTATGGGGTTCTGGATGAGGATACCGGGGTGACTTTCAGGGGGCTGTTTATTATCGATCCCAAGGGGATTTTGAGGCAGATTACGATTAACGATTTGCCGGTGGGGCGGTCGGTGGACGAGACTCTCAGACTGGTGCAGGCGTTCCAGTATACGGATGAGCATGGGGAGGTGTGCCCGGCTAATTGGGCTCCGGGGAAGAAGACCATGAAGCCGGATCCACAGGGTAGCAAGACCTACTTCGAGGAGGCTAATTAAAGTATTAGTGGGTTTTTCCCAGTTATTTTTTTGCCAATTTTTTTGCAGTATTACCATGTCTACTCCTATTTTTTTCCAGTGAAATAAAGATTTTGTTCTGAGGTTTTTGTTTTGTTGGGTGTCAAGGTTGTGTGTGGGGGGGCGATTATGGGAAGTTTGTTGCAAGTGTGCATTTTTGTGCAGGTGAGTCATTTTTAAACATTGTTGTAGATAAATAAGAGTGTAATTTGCAAGGAATTTTTCAATGGAAAACTGAGTGTTTGATTTTTATTGTGAAAGAGTTCCTACTATAAACATTGTTTTTCATGACAGTCTTCATGGATTTTATTGTGGAAAATTTTTAGTACTAAAGATTAGCAAATGTGTGTACATTACCATAGTTTTATTTTCAGTTTTTAAATTTGTCTTATTAACAATGTTTGCAATGGTTAATTTGATTTGGCGGAGTAAATAACTATTTTGTTTTTCCATTGTTCCTTGGCCATTTTCAACTGTGTGTTAATAATTTGTAGAAATTATTCATCGATTTTTTCCCTTTTACTTCTCAAGCGTAAGCGAAGGAAGTATTGTAATCGAGTCCGTCGGCCGACCCTCTACTTTTACGTTTCTCGATTACATTTTTAAATAACAACAAAATTGTTCTCAATAATTTAGCTATTCAGGGACAATAATTAATTTTTTTCAAAGCTGCCTAGGTTTTGTTGTAACAATTAATTCCTAGACTTATTACACTAAAAAAAGAGACGTTTAGAATTATACGTTCTTTTGTAAAGTGAGAATGGGAATTAATAGAACGTAGGCTGTTAAAAGAAGCGTTAAACGTAATTTTTTGGGTTATACTGAATTCTGACGAAAAAATGAGAAAACGGGTGGGTGGGCGGGGTTAAATTTAACTTTTCCTAAAGAATCTTTTATAAGAAAGCAATAGCCCCGCCCACCCACCCATTCGTTGTTCCAGTGACGATTGCACCTATCAAAGAATCGACGCCGGAAGTTCGTTCTAGGGCTCGAAATCAACAAGAAAATGCATTCAGTTAGGTTTCGAAAATGTCAAAATTTGGCCAAAATTTGAAGAAGGGGGGACCATTGTGAAAATTTCAATTTTCAAAAAGTTGTCTAAATATTGCTGATTCCAAAAATATAGCCAGTTGATAGTCACGGAGCGACATTTTCGAAAATATCGATACGAAATGCGAATTTTTCAAAATTTCGATATTTCAGCGGTCGATACTGGAAATACGGTTGCAGTTATCAAAGAATCGATGCCGCAAGTCAGTTCTAGGGCTCGAAATCTACAAGAAATTATATTCAGTCAGGTTTCGCAAATGTCAAAATTTGGCCGAAATTTGAAGAAGGGGGGATTTTCCATTGGGAAAATTTCAATTTTAAAAAAGTGGTCTAAAAATTGCGAAAAAATTCAGGGACGTTGATCTCGACGTGCTGATTCCAAAAATATAACCTGTTGATGGCCACTGAGCGACATTTTCGAAAAAATCGCTACGAAATGCGAATTTTTCAGAACTTCAAAAATTTCGATATTTCAGTGGTCGATTCTGGAAAAACGGTTGCAGCTATCACGGAATCGATGCCGGAAGTGAGTTCTAGGACCTGAAATCTACAAGAAAATGTATTCAGTTAGGTTTCGCAAATGTCAAAATTTGGCCGAAATTTGAAGAAGGGGGGAATTTCAATTTTAAAAAAGTTGTCTAAAAATTGCGAAAAAATTCAGGGACGTAGATCTCGACGTACTGATTCCAAAAATATAACCCGTTGATGGTCACTGAGTGACATTTTCGAAAAAATCGGTACGAAATGCGAATTTTTCAAAATTTAAAAAATTTCGATATTTCAACGGTCGATTCTGGAAAAACGGTTGCAGCTATCAAAAAATCGAGGCCAAAAGTGAGGTCTAGGGCTCGAAATCTATAAGAAAATGATTTCAATTAGGTTTCGAAAATGCTAAAATTTGGCCGAAATTTGAAGATGGGGAAAATTTAAATTTTAAAAAAGTTGTCTAAAAATTGCGAAAAATTTTAGGGACGTAGATCTCGACGTGCTGATTCCAAAAATGTAACCTGTTGATGGTCACGGAGCAAAATTTTCTAAAGAATCGGTACGAAATGCGAATTTTTGATGATTTCTAAAAATTTCGATATTTCAACGGTGGATTCCGGTAAAACGGCTGCGGTTATCAAAGAATCGATGCCGCAAGTCAGTTCTAGGGCTCGTAATCTACAAGAAAATGCACTCAGTTAGGTTTCGAAAATGTCAAAATTTGGCCGTAATTTGAAGAAGGGGGGACCATTGGGAAAATTTCAATTTTAAGAAAGTCGCGTAAAAATTGCGAAAAAATTCAGGGACGTAGATCTCGACGTGTTGATTCCAAAAATATCACCTGTTGATGGTCACTGAGCGACAAATTCGAAAAAATCGGTACGAAATGCGAATTTTTCAAAATTTCAAAAATTTCGATATTTCAACGGTCGATTCTGGAAAAACTTGACCTAAACGTCTCCTTTTCCTATTCTGAGTCGATTTTGCATGCTTTAAGTGTGTTTGGTGGCTCAGAACCATCAAAAAAACGTTGAAATATAGTTCAAATTCAATAAAAATCGACAAAAATACAGTTTCTAGCTAAAATTTGATGGTTTCGTTGCACTTTCCGAGCCCGTAGGGCATCTGAGTGGCTTAAAAGTACAAGCTATCAAAAAATCGAGGCCAAACGTGAGGTCTAGGGCTCGAAATCTACAAGAAAATGATTTCAATTAGGTTTCGAAAATATCAAAATTTGGTCGAAATTTGAAGATGGGGAAAATTTTAATTTTAATAAAGTTGTCTAAAAATTGCGAAAAAATTCAGGGACGTAGATCTCGACGTGCTGATTACAAAAATATAACCTGTTGATGGTCACGGAGCGACATTTTCGAAAAAATCGGTACGAAATGCGAATTTTTCATAATTTTAAAAATTTCGATATTTCAACCGTCGATTCTGGAAAAAACGGTTGCAGCTATCAAAAAATCGGGGCAGAAAGTGAGTTCTAGGGCTCGAAATCTACAAGAAAATGTGTTCAGTTAGGTTTCGAAAATGTCAAAATTTGGCCGAAATTTGAAGAAGGGGGGACCATTGGGAAAATTTCAATTTTAAAAAAGTTGTCTGAATATTGCGAAAAAATTCAGGGGCGTAGATCTCGACGTGCTGATTCCAAAAATATAACCTGTTGATGGTCACGGAGCCACATTTTTGAAAAAATCGGTACGAAATGCGAATTTTTCAAAATTTCAAAAATTTCGATATTTCAGCGGTCGATTCTGGAAAAACTGTTGCAGCTATCAAAGAATCGATGCCGGAAGTGAGTTCTAGGGCTCGAAATCTACAAGAAAATGTATTCAGTTAGGTTACGCAAATGTCAAAATTTGGGCGAAATTTGAAGAAGGGGGGACCATTGGGAAAATTTCAATTTTAAAAAAGTCGTCTAAAAATTGCGAAAAAATTCAGGGACGTGGATCTTTACGTGCTGATTCCAACAATATAGCCTGTTGATGGTCACGGAGCGACATTTTGAAAAAATCGGTACGAAATGCGAATTTTTCAAAATTTCAAAAATTTCGATATTTCAGCGGTCGATTCTGGAAAAACGGTTGCAGCTATCAAAGAATCGATGCCAAACGTGAGGTCTAGGGCTCGTAATCTACAAGAAAATGCACTCAGTTAGGTTTCGAAAATGTCAAAATTTGGCCGTAATTTGAAGAAGGGGGGACAATTGGGAAAATTTCAATTTTAAGAAAGTCGCGTAAAAATTGCGAAAAAATTCAGGGACGTAGATCTCGACGTGCTGATTCCACAAATATAACCTGTTGATGGTCATTGAACGACATTTTCGAAAAAATCGGTACGAAATGCGAATTTTTCAAAATTTCAAAAATTTCGATATTTCAACGGTCGATTCTGGAAAAAACGGTTGCAGCTATCAAAGAATCGATGCCAAACGTGAGGTCTAGGGCTCGTAATCTACAAGAAAATGCACTCAGTTAGGTTTCGAAAATGTCAAAATTTGGCCGTAATTTGAAGAAGGGGGGACAATTGGGAAAATTTCAATTTTAAGAAAGTCGCGTAAAAATTGCGAAAAAATTCAGGGACGTAGATCTCGACGTGTTGATTCCAAAAATATCACCTGTTGATGGTCACTGAGCGACAAATTCGAAAAAATCGGTACAAAATGCGAATTTTTCAAAATTTCATAAATTTCGATATTTCAACGGTCGATTCTGGAAAAACGGTTGCAGCTATCAAAAAATCGACGCCAAACGTGAGGTCTAGGGCTCGAAATCTACAAGAAAATGTGTTCAGTTAGGTTTCGAAAATGTCAAAATTTGGCCGAAATTTGAAGAAGGGGGGACCATTGGGAAAATTTCAATTTAAAAAAGTTGTCTGAATATTGCGAAAAAATTCAGGGGCGTAGATCTCGACGTGCTGATTCCAAAAATATAACCTGTTGATGGTCACGGAGCCACATTTTTGAAAAAAATCGGTACGAAATGCGAATTTTTCAAGATTTCAAAAATTTCGATATTTCAGCGGTCGATTCTGGAAAAACTGTTGCAGCTAGCAAAGAATCGATGCCACAAGTGAGTTCTGGGGCTCGAAATCTACAAGAAAATGTATTCAGTTAGGTTACGCAAATGTCAAAATTTGGGCGAAATTTGAAGAAGGGGGGACCATTGGGAAAATTTCAATTTTAATAAAGTTGTCTAAAAATTGCGAAAAAATTCAGGGACGTAGATCTCGACGTGCTGATTACAAAAATATAACCTGTTGATGGTCACGGAGCGACATTTTCGAAAAAATCGGTACGAAATGCGAATTTTTCATAATTTAAAAAATTTCGATATTTCAACCGTCGATTTGGAAAAACGGTTGCAGCTATCAAAAAATCGAGGGCGGAAGTGAGTTCTAAGGCTCGAAATCTACAAGAAAATGTATTCAGTTAGGTTTCGCAAATGTCAAAATTTGGCCGAAATTTGAAGAAGGGGGGACCATTGGGAAAATTTCAATTTTAATAAAGTTGTCTAAAAATTGCGAAAAATTCAGGGACGTAGATCTCGACGTGCTGATTACCAAAATATAACCTGTTGATGGTCACGGAGCGACATTTTCGAAAAAATCGGTACGAAATGCGAATTTTTCTTAATTTTAAAAATTTCGATATTTCAACCGTCGATTCTGGAAAAACGGTTGCAGCTATCAAAAAATGGGGGCAGAAAGTGAGTTCTAGGGCTCGAAATCTACAAGAAAATGTGTTCAGTTAGGTTTCGAAAATGTCAAAATTTGGCCGAAATTTGAAGAAGGGGGGACCATTGGGAAAATTTCAATTTTAAAAAAGTTGTCTGAATATTGCGAAAAAATTCAGGGGCGTAGATCTCGACGTGCTGATTCCAAAAATATAACCTGTTGATGGTCACGGAGCACATTTTTGAAAAAATCGGTACGAAATGCGAATTTTTCAAGATTTCAAAAATTTCGATATTTCAGCGGTCGATTCTGGAAAAACTGTTGCAGCTAGCAAAGAATCGATGCCGGAAGTGAGTTCTAGGGCTCGAAATCTACAAGAAAATGTATTCAGTTAGGTTACGCAAATGTCAAAATTTGGGCGAAATTTGAAGAAGGGGGGACCATTGGGAAAATTTCAATTTTAATAAAGTTGTCTAAAAATTGCGAAAAAATTCAGGGACGTAGATCTCGACGTGCTGATTACCAAAATATAACCTGTTGATGGTCACGGAGCGACATTTTCGAAAAAATCGGTACGAAATGCTAATTTTTCATAATTTTAAAAATTTCTATATTTCAACCGTCGATTCTGGAAAAACGGTTGCAGCTATCAAAAATCGGGGCAGAAAGTCAGTTCTAGGGCTCGAAATCTACAAGAAAATGTATTCAGTTAGGTTTCGCAAATGTCAAAATTTGGCCGAAATTTGAAGAAGGGGGGACCATTGGGAAAATTTCAATTTTAAAAAAGTTGTCTAAATAATGCGAAACAATTCAGGGACGTGGATCTTTACGTGCTGATTCCAAAAATATAGCCTGTTGATGGTCACGGAGCGACATTTTTGAAAAAATCGGTACGAAATGCGAATTTTCAAAATTTCAAAATTTCGATATTTCAGCGGTCGATTCTGGAAAAACGGTTGCAGCTATCAAAAAATCGGGCAGAAAGTGAGTTCTAGGGCTCGAAATCTACAAGAAAATATGTTCAGTTAGGTTTTGAAAATGTCAAAATTTGGCCGAAATTTGAAGAAGGGGGGACCAATGGGAAAATTTCAATTTTTAAAAAAGTTGTCTGATTATTGCGAAAAAATTCAGGGGCGTAGATCTCGACGTGCTGATTCCAAAAATATAACCTGTTGATGGTCACGGAGCCACATTTTTGAAAAAATCGGTACGAAATGCGAATTTTTCAAGATTTCAAAAATTTCGATATTTCAGCGGTCGATTCTGGAAAAACTGTTGCAGCTAGCAAAGAATCGATGCGGAAGTGAGTTCTAGGGCTCGAAATCTACAAGAAAATGTATTCAGTTAGGTTACGCAAATGTCAAAATTTGGGCGAAATTTGAAGAAGGGGGGACCATTGGGAAAATTTCAATTTTAATAAAGTTGTCTAAAAATTGCGAAAAAATTCAGGGACGTAGATCTCGACGTGCTGATTACAAAAATATAACCTGTTGATGGTCACGGAGCGACATTTTCGAAAAAATCGGTACGAAATGCGAATTTTTCATAATTTTAAAAATTTCGATATTTCAACCGTCGATTCTGGAAAAACGGTTGCAGCTATCAAAAAATCGGGGCAGAAAGTGAGTTCTAGGGCTCGAAATCTACAAGAAAATGTGTTCAGTTAGGTTTCGAAAATGTCAAAATTTGGCCGAAATTTGGAAGAAGGGGGGACCATTGGGAAAATTTCAATTTTAAAAAAGTTGTCTGAATATTGCGAAAAAATTCAGGGACGTGGATCTCGACGTGCTGATTCCAAAAATATAACCTGTTGATGGTCACGAGCGACATTTTCGAAAAAATCGCTACGAAATGCGAATTTTTCAAAATTTCAAAAATTTCGTTATTTCAGCGGTCGATTCAGGAAAAACGGTTGCAGCTATCAAAGAATCGATGCCGGAAGTGAGTTCTAGGACCTGAAATCTACAAGAAAATATTTCAGTTAGGTTTCGAAAATGTCAAAATTTTGCTGAAATTTGAAGAAGGGGGGACCATTGGGAAAATTTCAATTTTAAAAAAGTCTCTAAAAATTACGAAAAAATTCAGGGACGTGGTCTTTACGTGCTGATTCCAAAAATATAAGCCTGTTGATGGTCACGGGGCGACATTTTGAAAAAATCGGTACAAAATGCGAATTTTTCAAAATTTCAAAAACTTCGATATTTCAGCGGTCGATTCTGGAAATACGGTTGCAGCCATCAAAGAATCGATGCCGGAAGTGAGTTCTAGGGCCCGAAATCTACAAGAAAATGTGTTCAGTTAGGTTTCGAAAATGTCAAAATTTGGCCGAAATTTGAAGAAGGGGGGACCATTGGGAAAATTTCAATTTTAAAAAAGTTGTCTGAATAATTGCGAAAAAATTCAGGGACGTGGATCTCGACGTGCTGATTCCAAAAATATAACCTGTTGATGGTCACTGAGCGACATTTTCGAAAAAATCGTACGAAATGCGAATTTTTCAAAATTTCAAAAATTTCGTTATTTCAGCGGTCGATTCAGGAAAAACGGTTGCAGCTATCAAAGAATCGATGCCGGAAGTGAGTTCTAGGACCTGAAATCTACAAGAAAATATCTTCAGTTAGGTTTCGAAAATGTCAAAATTTGCTGAAATTTGAAGAAGGGGGGACCATTGGGAAAATTTCAATTTTAAAAAAGTTTCTAAAATATTACGAAAAAATTCAGGGACGTGGGTCTTACGTGCTGATTCCAAAAATATAAGCCTGTTGATGGTCACGGGCGACATTTTTGAAAAAATCGGTACAAATGCGAATTTTTCAAAATTTCAAAAACTTCGATATTTCAGCGGTCGATTCTGGAAATACGATTGCAGCCATCAAAGAATCGATGCCGGAAGTGAGTTCTAGGGCCCGAAATCTACAAGAAAATGTGTTCAGTTAGGTTTCGAAAATGTCAAAATTTGGCCGAAATTTGAAGAAGGGGGGACCAATGGGAAAATTTCAATTTTAAAAAAGTTGTCTAAAAATTGCGAAAAAATTCAGGGACGTAGATCTCGACGTGCTGATTCCAAAAATATAACCTGTTGATGGTCACTGAGCGACATTTTCTAAAAAATCGGTACGAAATGTGAATTTTTCAAAATTTCAAAATTTTCGATATTTCAGCCGTCGATTCTGGAAAAACGGTTGCAGCTATCAAAGAATCGAGGGCGGAAGTGAGTTCTAAGGCTCGAAATCTACAAGAAAATGTATTCAGTTAGGTTTCGAAAATGTCAAAATTTGGCCCATTGGGAAATCTTAGCAAGTTTTGGCCCCGCCCACCCGCCCTCTATTTTCTTAGAGTGTATGTTAGCAAAAACGTTATATTGTTGTTTCCTCTGTTTTGTGTGTTAAGTATCACAAAATCGCTTGAAAATCCTAAATCCTAAAATAATTATTGTGTCGATTATTATATTAGAAACTGGTAGATTTGGAGTTAATATTTCTAGTCCATTGTAATCGTCCAATTCTTGAGTATTCTTTTAAACGTAGATTTATTTTTTATTTGTTAACAATAAATGGTAAAGCAATATACATTTTTTTGTCGATTTTAATCACTTTTTCTGTCTTCTTTCCTATATTTTTTTTTATCAAAATCGGCTAAAAACCGAATTGAATCAATGACTTGACGCCAGCTAGAAAGTGTTTACAAAAATTTTATTGCAAACTTGCACTCTTTTATTACAACATTAAACGAGCTGGTGTTTACTCGAACAAATTTAAAGCGACAAAAATAAATATCCAGTGTTTGCGTAAGCGACCACTTTAGAGTTTGCCAAAATTGAAAATAGAAAAATGCAGTTTATGTTTTGACTCCAGATATCTAGAGACAGAAGTCACAACAATTTCCATATGATGAAAAATGTACACGTGTTGTTCAATAAACAGCTTTATTGGTAATAATAACAGTTTAGTACGGACTTAAACAACAATTTTACAAAAAAAGAACTGGGAGCCTAGTCACTATTTTTTCCATTGTATTTATGACCCCCCGGGCACTGTTTAACTCCTAAAACAGAAAATAATAGAAAATTAATAAATGAAGGGTAAAACAATGGAAAAAATAAAGACAACACTAACAATAAATATATATAAAAAAATAAATAAGTAGAAAATAATACTGAAGGAGGTTAGAGTCGGTCGAAACCATCTGTGACCTTGTAGGCCGTCATCTTGTACCCATTTGAAACCAACTTTACTGGTTTTTTATCATCTACTATAGTCCTGTGTGGAAAATTCCTCATTCTACTTATAGTAGTGCTTTCTGGTACAACTTTGCGTCTTAAAATCCGATTCCTACTCTTGTTGTGTCTAACTGCTACAGTAATTTCTTCTGGTTCTTGAATTTCCACACTTTTTTCATCATTTAAATCCACGATTTCACGTTGGACGTGTCCATGGTGTTGTTTGGGAAAAAAATCCTCCAGAAGCTTCTTCTGCTTCTCTTCGCAATTCTCCACCTGTCGCATCAAATCGAACAAAATCTTTAACTCCTTTCTAACCTTCTGCCCCCTCGAAATCTTTCCATTCATTTCCTCAATCGTGTCTTTCTGCAACTTATCAACATTCTTAAACTCCCACAGAATCTGCGCTTGTTCGTACAACTTCAACGGATCATGTGATTCTTCCAACAATTTCCGCAAATTTTCCAAAATTCGCATCTCATTTTCCAACGCTGCGTCTCTCTCCCGTTTCAAATCATTTTCCAAATCGTGTTTGGTTAAACCCACCACGAAGTTCAACCCCGATAGGTAATCAACGTATTTGATTTCTTTCCGAAGATCAAAATCATTACCCATTTTGATCCTCTCACCAAAATCTTCAACAACTCTGTAGATAATGCATTGAAGTTTTTGTAACCTCACTAGCATTTTGATCAATTTCTTGGTCATGAAAGTCGACCCTGTGGACAACACAGAAGCTATGTCTTCGACGGACTTGTCGCGCAAAATCTGCATCTCTTTGAAGTCATCTAGAAGGCGAATTTTGCTTGGAATGTCGTTAGATTTGTCTTCTACTAGGATTTTTTTCCATTCGCTTGTTAGAAGGTCTTTGAAACCTTGGAGTTTGCACAAGTCGCTGTGGATGGTTGAGTACTTGTCGAAATCTAGGTTGATCAGGTTTTGGATTTCTGTCAAGATTTGGTTGATGCGTTCTTTGATCATTTGGTTGGGCACGGTTGGTTGGACTGGAGGGTTTTGGCCAATGCGTTCTCTCGCTTGAGTTATTATTGAAGTGATTTTCTCTTTTACGTCTTGTGTGGTTTCTTCGGATTCGTGCTCTTTTTTGATGGTTTGGGTTTCTTCGGATTTTCGGTGAAGAAAGAGGGGTCTTTTAACCCCATCGATTTCAACAAACGGGCGACCGTTGTTATCAATTATCACTTTTGGTGATAACTGTTCCACTACTAGTTTCCTCCTATTGGTGTCTTTTTCTTTTTCTTTCTTTTTCTTTGGTTTTGCTGGTGGTTCAACCAGGCCCCCTAATTTTTCTCGAAGAAACTCTTCAACTTCATCTTCGTCTACAACCTTGAGGATATATCTTTTTTCCCTAGAACGTTCGTCGGTTTGGTTGCCAAAAACCAAACTGTATTCAGGTTGGTATTGTTCTAGACTTCTTTTGAAACGTCTGGGTCTCACATATCTGGAAGTGTGAGCCCCCACTTCGTCAAAATCTCCAACCAAATCACTAGCAAAATTAAGCACGTTGTTTCTTAGATTTTTCCCCAAATTTCTGATATACTTTCTAGAATTGACAAAAACGTGAGGCACTGACTTAAACACGGGCGAAATTTGTTGACCCAGTTTGTGGAAATGGTGCAGGAAACGTATTGGTGCATTCAGAAGATAGTAGATTGGGTTGTGTGGTACCAAATGGTTAAAATTTAAAGAAGTCAAGTATTCTTCTCTAGGGTTATACACCCTCTTCACCATTTTTCTTTGTACTATTTCTTCGTCGCTACCACCGTCATCATCTTCTTCTTCAGAATCACCGATTTGGTTTTCCACATCTGTAACCTTCAAAAACGGCAACCGTATCCCATCTCCATCAAACACCAACGCCCTTTTCGCCCTCCCATTGGCCCTCTGTAGCTTCTCCAAAAAGGTTTCAGATGGTTTCAACCCAACCCTCACCTTCCTCGCCCCATGGTACTGCGAAACTCTCCCAGATGGTTTCGACCCTTCCATCCTCCGCAAATTCAACATCTCCTCCAACGGAAACCGCAAAAACAACGGCAACAAACCCACCACAAACCGAACCGACTTTCGCAAAATGGGCAAATCGCGTTTTTTCCGACTGTGTCCATACCTGCAGTCACAAGAAATCTTCTGGAAGACGTCATCGGTCACGGGTTGTAAAAGTGGTCCACGATTAGCGGTACCCAGAATTTGCACTTGCTGCAGGGGCGCAGACCCTCCGTAGTAGCCGTCCTCGAAAATGGATCTACAGGGTGGTCGCAACAAGTTGCCGCAGTCACCGTCCTCACCAGTGTAGACAGGGCAGTCTGAAAGGGGATTGGTTAGACGTGTCAGGGTTAGAGGGCGTGGTCTTACTCGGTCTCTGGATGACGACGCGGTCGGGGCGGGCCACCAAGCCGGTGAGTGGTGGTGGAGGTGGAGGGGGGAGAACGAGTGGTGCTTGTACTTTGTACTTATAGGCGAAGATGGGCTGGCAGGCGGAGCTGTAAGATCCGAGCTGAAATTTGATTGGGCGTATTTTGTGTTTTGGGTGTGAGTTGGGTGGGGCTTACCTGGTATTGCGACTGGGCGGGGATGGGGATGTACGAAGGCGCGATTTGTTGGATTTGTTGAATCTGTTGATAAGGGAAGGGTTGTTGGTCCGAGCACGGACTACCCTTTACTATTACTTTGTAAGGGAGGTACGGGGGTGACACGATTTGGAGGTCTTTGCTGCACTGAAATTTTAGTTTGGGGGTTAATTATTCAATGTCAGTCTTGTGGGACTTACTTTTAGGCAACCACAGTCTGCTTTAATTTCGCTGATGATGGCTAAAACGGTGATTAGTAATAGTTGGTACTGTTTCATTTTGGAAGATGTGAATTGGAAATGATAGCTTGTTGGAGTTTGAGAAGGTATTTATAAGGGATTTGGTGTTTGTTTGTTCGATGTTCGTGATTTCTTGTGAAACTGCGTGAAGGTGAAGGTTGGTGGAGGTTATGAGTGGACGAGGGTTTTGACCGGATCGTGTGGCAAAACAAAGTCAGCGTTTGTACAAATAGTAAACAATACATGAGTCAGACGTGTTTCATTTGATTTTTGTTTATTTTTTTGTTATTCTAGGGGTTGTCCACTATAATTTAAAAAAATAGTCTAAGGTTATTTCAAAGAATTTCTCTTGGCCCTATAGTTAGTATACCCCTACAGATCCCCCTCATTTGAAAAATTATAATTTTTTTTGCAATTTTTGTTTTCTGATAACCTCTGTAATATTTTTTTTAATTTTCCAACTTTTGATTTTAGTTTCTCGAATTTTCAGTTTTTAATTTTTCAATTTGTCGATATTCCGATTTTATAACGTTCCATTTTGTCAATTTCAATTTTTTTAATTTTTCATTTATTCATTTTTCAATTTTTCATTGTTTTGTTTCTTCAATTTTAGGATGTCTTCGAATTTGAATTTTTAAATTTTTCAGTTTTTCGAATTTACAATTTTTACGTTTTTCAATTTTTCGATTTTTAGTTTTCAATATTTCAGTTTTTTGTTTCTTCAGTTCTTTGTTTTGAAATTTTCCGATTTTCTACTTTTTCGGTTTTGAAATTTTTCATGTCTTCAATTTTCCGATCTGAAATTTTTCGTTTCTGCACTTTGTTGTCTTAATTTTTTGGAATTTTTCACTTTTTCAATGTTCAGATTTTTCAGCTTTTAGATTTTTTTAATTTTTCGTTTTTTCATTTTTTGAACTGTAATTTTTCTAGTTTTTATTTTAAATATGCAATAATAATAATTTTTAAAACTTCACTTTTTTTATTTTCCATTTTAGAATTTTTTCAATTATTGGATTAAAAAAAAGTTTTTCATTTCTTCAAATTTTCGATTTGCAATTTTTCGTTTCGATTTTTGATTTTCTTCAATTTTTCAAATTTTCGATTTTTCACTGTTCCAATTTTATAGTTTTTTTTTTATTTTCAATTTCAATTTTTTCAATTTTTCGTTTTGAATTTATCAATTTTTTTATTTTTTTTTGTTCCTTCAATTTCCCGATATTGCAAACTCTTTGAATTTTCATTTTAAAATTTTTCATGTTTTCGGTTTTCCAACTCTTGGTTGATTTTGCAATTTTTTGATTTTCCAATTTTTCATTTCTTCAGTTCTTCTATTTGCAATTTTTCGTTTTGTTTTTTATTTTCTTTAATTTTTGATTTTTTTAGATATTCAATGTTTGATTTTAAATTTTTTTTCTTTTCATTATAAAGTTTTTTAATTTTTCTGTCTGCAGTTTTTCGCTTTTCAATTTTTCGATTTCTTAATTTTGCGATTTTTAATTTTTGAATTTCTCGATATTTCATTTTTCAATTTCTCGATTTTTCCACGTTACAGTATTTCGAATTTATAATTTTTACGTTTTTCAATTTTTCGATTCAGTAATTTTTTGTTTCTGGATTTTTTAGTTTTCAATGTCTCGGTTTTTTGTTTCTTCAGTTCTTTTTGAAATTTTTCGATTTTCTAGTTTTTCAATTTTCCGATCTGTAATTTTTCGTTTCTGCACTTTGTTTTCTTAATTTTTTGACATTTTTCACTTTCTCTTTGTACAGATTTTTCAACTTTCCGTTTTTTCATTTTTTGAAATGCAATTTTCCTAGTTTGTGTTTTAAATATGCAATAACAATAATTTTTAAAACTTTTCATTTTTTCTATTTTCGGTTTTAGAATTTTTTCAATTATTCGATTTAAAAAAAAGTTTTCCATTTATTCAACTTTTCGATTTGCAATTTTTCGTTTCGATGTTGGATTTTCTTTATTTTTACAATTTTTCGATTTTTCACTGTTCCAGTTTTATAATTTTTTGTATTTTTAATTTCATTTTTTTTTGTTTTTTTTTTGTTTCTTCAATTTCCCGATATTGCACACTATTTGAATTTTTATTTTTAATTTTTTCATATTTTCGATTTTCCAACTCTTGGTTCATTTTGCAATTTTTCGATTTTTCAATTTTCCATTTCTTTAATTCTTCTGTTTGTAATTTTTGGTCTTGTTTTTTATTTTTTTTAATTTTAATGTTTTAATTTGTAATTTTTCTTCTTTTCAACATAAAATTTTTCAATTTTTCGATATGCAGTTTTTCGATTTTCAACTTTTCGATTTGACAATTTTAAGATTTTTTAATATTCAAATTTAGATTTTTCAGTTTCTCGATTTTTCGTTCCTGTAATTTTTGATTTGCAATTTTTCTAGTTTTCAATTTAAATATGTATTAGTTAATGTTTAATTTTTAACATTTTCATCTTTTAAATTTTACGATTTTAAAATTTTTCCATTTTTCATTTATTCGATTTTTCAATGATAACAGTTTTTCAACTTTACAAGTTTTTCGATTTTTAGTTTTCCAATGTTTCAATTTTTGCTTTCTTCAGTTCTTCGTTTTGAAATTTTTCGTTTCAGTTTTTTGTTTTTTTCCTGACTTTTTTTTTATTTTTTGCTTTTTCAATGTTCAGATTTGATTTTTTCATTGTGAAATCTTTCAATTTTCCTTTTTTAATTTCTTGTTAAATTTTGATTTGAAATTTTTCTAGTTTTCATTTTAAATATGCAATAATAATCAATTTTAAAACTTTTCACTTTTTCAATTTTACGATTTTAGAGTTTTTTCAGTTATTCAACTTTTAAATTTTTAGATTTTTAATTTTTTTATTTTTCGATTCTTCAGTTTTTCATTTCTTCAAATTTTCGACTTTTATTTTCATTATTTTTACGGTTTTTTGATTCTACAGTTTTTGGGTTCTCCAATTCTTGAATTCATTTTTTTGTTCGATTTTTAAGTTTCTAGATTTTTAGTGTTTCAATTTTTCATTTCTGCAGTTCTTCGTTGTGAAATGTTTCGATTTTCTACTTTCTCGAATTCGTCATTTCTCGTTTTTTAAATTTTTCGGTTTTTTATTTTCTTTTTGATTTTTTTTTTACTTTTTCGGTTTTTCAATCTTCAGTTTTTATTTTTTTTTCATTGTACAATTCAATTTTTGGTTTCTTCATTTCTTAGTTTTGAAATTTTTCGATTTTCTACTTTTTCAATTTTGCAATTTTTTCTTTCGACTTTTTGTTTGTTTTTTGATTTTCTTTTAATTTCATTCAAATTTTAGATGTTTTAATTTTTCATTAATTTTTTATTTGTAATTTTTCTAATTATTTTTAAATATTTAAAAATTTTTTAGAACTTTTCGCTTATGCAATGTTATTATTTTAGAATTTTTTCAATTTTAAAACTTCTTTTTCATTTCTTTTTCAACTTTTCAATTTTTAGATTTTTAATCTTTTAATTTTGGGATTCCTCCATATTTCATGTCTTTTAATTTTCGATTATTTGCAATTTTTGGTTTCGGTGTTCTATTTTTTTAATTTTTACAATTTTAGATTTTTCAATATTCCGATTTTATAATTGTTTGTTTTTTGAATTTCAATTTTTTCGTTCTACAATTTTTCAATTTATTCTTTTTTTTATTAATTTAAATATTTAAAATTTTCAGATTTTCGATTTGCCAACTTTTGGTTGCTTCAATTTTTCGATTTTGCAATTTTTGGATTTGCAGTTTTACAGTTTTAAGTTCTCAATTTTTCGATTTTTCAGTTTTTTATTTTTTCATTTTTTCGGTTTGCTGCAATTTTTCGTTTCGATTTTTTATTCTCTTTAATTTCTCAATTTTTTTGATTTTCAATGTTTTGATTTTTCAGTTTCTCGATTTTGCAATTTTTCTAGTTTTCGTTTTAAATATGTAATAATTCATGTTTATTTTTTTTTAATTTTCATCTTCTTAATTTTACGATTTTAAAATTTTTGCGTTTTTTAAATTATTAGATTTTAAACTTTTATTTTCATTTATTCCATTTTTAATTTTTCGATATTTATTTTTCATTTAATTTTTCAATTTTTCGATGTTTCAGTGTTAAAATTTTTCAACTTTACAATTTTGACACTATATTTTCGATTTTACAATTTTTGGATTTTCTAAATTTTCGATCCGATTCGTTTTTTTCCAATTGTTCGTTTCTTCAACTCTTGGGTTCGCAATTTTTTGATTTGTCAACTTTTTCTCATCAAAAAATGGAAAAATCGCAAAGTTGTAAAATTAAAAATGAAAAAGTAAAATGAAAATTTTGAAAAAACTAAAAATTGGAACAACCCAAGAACTTGAAAAATTGAAGAAACGAAAAACTGAACAACCAAAAAACTCAAAATGCAGAATTGAAAATTTTAAAAACTATATATTATATGAAAAATTATAATGGAAAGAAACATTGAAGACTTGAAAAACTGGAGAGATGAAAAATGAAAAATTGTAATACCGAAAAATTTGGAAGTTGAGAAATTGAAAATTTGAAAAATTTAAGTTGACAAAATGAATAGATAATTATGAAACCCAAACATTGAAAAATGGAAAAATTGAAAAAATAAAAAAATGAAAAAATTGGTTGACTGTAAATAATAGTGTAAAACTAGTACACCGTATTCAAAAAGTTTCGGAAAAATGGAGTGAGTTATTCTTGATTTTAATCAATATAATAAATTGCCTCATTTTTTAATTTTTTTACCCTCTATAAGTAATTCTAAAATTTATAAGTATTTTAGTTACGCGATATTCCTAATACACATAAAATTAATAATACCAGATAAAATTAATTACAAAAACAACTACCGAGCTAAGTACTGAAATACCCGTACATGGATCACTAATCACCTTCCCAAATCCCACAATTTTAGTAAAAAGTGCCTAAATTTAGTCACAACCGTCGAAATATATTTCTGTTTCTAAACGACTGAATATATCTTCAAGAATTTTTTCCAGATATGGATTTTTCTCCAGTTTCATTTTCTCCACATCGGCGAGAATTCCTTTCCTTAAATTTTCCAACACATTTCGAGTGAAGTCGAAACTTCCAAAACCTTCCATTATCTCTACAAACAGTTTCTTTCTTTCGATATCCAGAGGTCTCTGTTTTAACATGTCTGAAACAAAACTATAAAAAATCGAGTTACTTATCAAGTGTGATAAGAATACTTAGAAGGCGCTTATCATCCGGGTGACTTCGAATGGCATGAATTATGGGGTAGCTAAATTTTCCCTCATCCAGATCATCAGCGAAGACGCGGACGGTTGCGTACTGGAAAACCACTTGAAACGATTTGTTTGAAAATGTTTATTTTACCTTAGGATTGTGTAAATTAATGTAGTCGTCATATATCTGAAGAAAGTGACCCATTTTGTCAAAAATTTCAAAAATAAAGTCAATTTTTTCGTTCTTGGCAAACAGCTGCAACAACTGGATTCCCCAAAATAACGGACTGGCGGATTCTAAACCCCAAAAAAGAGTAATTTAAGGATGTTTGATTACCAAAAATGTTGAATTTACTTCCATAAACCACCACACCGTAGTCTTCAAAAGTAGGACATTGTTCGACGTCTCTGGAGTATATTTCCATCCCTTGTCCAGTGAAGAACTCAATTCCAACTTTAACAAAATCGTCAGTGACGACATCCTCATTGTCTTTTAAGTGTTGTAGCAAGCTTTGAAACAACAGAAATGTGTTATATATTGTAGCCTGCACACTCAAAGCGACACCATATACCATATGGGCAGCTGGGATTCCTCTACGAAGGACTGTCCCATCTTCAATATCATCCAACCTGGGTACCCAAAAAAGTCAAGAAAGGAACTCTCGAATGTAAATTTTCTCTTACACGATAGTAATGTTGTGGAACGTGTTTCCAATATCTCCAAAAATTCTTTGTCGGTCTTTGGGACACTTGACCCAAAAGTTATAAGAACGATAAAGTCGCCTCATGAGGTTGCGGTACTCCAACCCAGGTAGTGTGACGTGTACGATGGGTCGTAATAATATCTACAACAAAAATTCAAACCATTGCGAAATTTTTGACCATGGTTTACCTCCTCGTCGTCGATCTTCGCACGATCTTGATTGCTTGCTTCCATCTTCAACAGTAATAACTCAATTGGACGTTTCAAATGGTTTTGAAATATTATAACGAGTTATAAAATAGGACTACTGTAATGATGTTCCAACTGGTGTGTTCGTACCAATAATGAAAAAACAGTAGCATGCACGTAATTGTCTCCACAGTGTACGTTTACGGTCAATTAAAAACTTGATATATCGATGTAATATTTCTATTTGATTTGTAGTTTCCTTCGGTTGTAATAAAACTGAAGGCACGCGTTTGATTTAAAAAAATAATAAAAAACATAAGTGGGTTGAAGAGGTTCCGTTAAATGATGCCGATGGTGACCTCCACTACCTCGTAAAATTTAATTGACGATAACGGTTTGAGTTTTAGATAATAACTTTGATTTATCTAAAATTTATGTATCAGTTTTACATTTTCCAAAATCAAGTTTATATATGCGATTTTTATGATCAATAGTCATGGTCTTAGATGAGAATAATTATTATTTATTAAATGTCAAAATGCCTATTACTTCCAATGCCTTTTGATCCTTGAGGTGACTTGACTTAGTTTGACTTGAATTGAGATGACTTGGTCTGACCTGGTCTGGCATGGCTTGATCTGATCTGACCTGATTTGAGTTGACCTGACCTGCTTTGGTCTGACGTGGCTTAGCTTTTATCTTCTTTCGATACTCTTTCATTGTTTTCGATTTTTCAATTTTTCGTTTCCTCAATTTTTCAAGTCTTTATTTTTATTTTTTATTTTGCTGATTTTGTATATTACAATTTCTCGTTTCCTTATTTCATTTTTTTTTAATTTTCTATTTTGTAGCTTTTGGATTCAACAATTTCCAATATTTCGATTTTATAATATTTTGCTTTCTCCATTTTGCACTTTGTCGATTTTTAAGTTTCCCAATTTTGAATATTTCGGTTATTGAATTTTTCGTCTCAGCAATTTTTCAAGTTCTTGTGTTCCAGTTTTTATATTTTTCAAAAATTTCATTCTATACTTTTTCGTTTTTCATTTTTCAATTTTACAACTTTTCAATTTATCTATTTTTTGATGCGAAAAGTTGACAAATCGAAAAATTAAAAAATCTGAAAATTTTGAAAAATCAAAAAATTGAAAAAATCAAAAATTGCAATATGAAAACGTTGAAAATGGAAAAATTATAAACCGAAAAATTGTTGTGGTTTACCAATGCACTTATAGATTTTTTAACTTTTAAGAAAAAAATTGGTGAAATCAAAAAATCTGGATTTATTTACGTTCAGCGAAACTTATTTTATTACAATTTTTCTTTTTGTCATTTTTTAAATTTTTTCAATTTTTCCATTTTTCAATACATAGATATATCGGTTTCATATACCATGTGTTTCTTTTATTTGATACAACCCCTATAATTTTTTTATTTTTAAAGATAAACATATAGTTTTTTGAGCAAATTTGTATCATTTTAAAAGATCAGTTGTGTGAATAAATGACATGAGTGTCAATTTTTCAAGCTACTAGATTGTTATCAATAGATACGAATTTTTCATTTATTTTTTGAATAACTTTTCAAGTATTGATTTTAGAATATTGGTTGCTTTATATTTTTTACAAAAAATCAATCTTTCCAGCTATGAAAAAATATACCAAGTGTTCCATAAAAAAAAATTAAGTTGACGTCATTTCCGGTTCTACCGGAAGTGATAATAAAAATGTGAGGTTACCATCACATAGATCTTTTAAAATGATACAACTTTGCTCTAAGAACTACACGTTTATCTTTAAGAACAAAAAAGTTACAGGGGTTGTATCAAATAAAAGAAACACCCGGTATATTCATTTTTTCAAATTTTCAATTTCTTGACTTTCCAATATTAAGATTTCCTATATTTTCAATATTTGGATTTTACAATATTTTGCTTTTTCGATTTTGCACTTTTTTGATTTTAAAATTTCCCAATTTTGAGTATTTCGGTTATTTAATTTATCGTTTGTTTAATTTTTCAAGTACTTGATTTCCAACTTTTAGATTTTTCAAATTCTTCATTTTATTTTGTTCGTTTTTTCATTTTTGATTTTTCAATTTTACAACTTCGCAATTTACCCATTTTTTTAATGCGAAAAGTTGACAAATCGGAAAATTAAGGAATCGAAAAAATTTTAAAAATCGAAAAATTGAAAAAATCAAAAATTGCAATACCGAAAACGTTGAAAATCGAAAAATTGCAAACCGAATAACTGAAAAAAAAGAAAATTGGAAAACTTAAAAATTCAAAAAACTGTAATACTGAAAGGTCGAGAAATTGAAAAATTAAAAACCACAAAATTGAAAAATCGAGTAAATAAAAAATTATGACGATAATTGCGATTTACACATGCACTCATAGATTTTTAACTTATAAGAAAAAAATCCGCAAAATCAAAAAATCTGGATTTATTTACGTTCGAGCAATTTATTTTATTACAATTTTTCGTTTTTTCATCTTTTTTTATTTTTTCAATTTAAATTTTTTTCAAATTTTCAATTTCTCGACTTCCAAATTTTTCAATTTTTGATTTTACAATTTTCCATTCTTCGAATTTTCAATTTTTCGTTTTCCCAATTTTTCAAGTTCTTGATTTTTATTTTTCATTTTTGATTTTATAGTTTTCATTTTCCCGATTTTATGTAACAATTTATTTCTTATATTATTTCAATGTTTCTTTCGCTTTTATCATTTTTCGTATATACATATAATTCTTAAAATTTTCAATTTCGCAGTTTTTGGATTTATCAATTATGCAATTCTTCGATTTCTTTTGTTTTCAATATTTGGATTTTACAATATTTTGCTCTTCCGATTTTGCATTTTTTTGATTTTTAGATTTCCCAATTTTGAGTCTTTCGGTTATTCAATTTTTCAAGTTCTTGATTTCCAATTTTTAGATTTTTCAAAATTTTCGTTTTATATATTTTTTTTTCATTTTTAATTTTTCAATTTTACAAATTCGCAATTTATCCATTTTTTTTGATGCGAAAAGTTGGACAAATCGTAAATTTAAAAAATCGGAAAAATTGATAAAATCAAAAATTGCAATACCGAAAACATTGAAAAACGAAAGATTGGAAAACATAAAAATTGTAAAATTGAAAAATTATAGAATTGTCAAAATTCGAAACACTAACAGTGAACGATCGCAAAATTGAAAAATTAAATATCGAGAAACTGAAAAATTTAAAAAGAAAAAACTGAAGAAATTGTGACTATAATATAAGAAAATAAATCGCAAAATCAGAAAATCTGGATTTATTTACGTTCGACTAATTTTCTTTACAATTTTTCGTTTTTTCATTTTTTTATTTTTTCAATTTTTCCATTTTCAATGTGTTGGTTTCATAATTATTCAATTTTTCAATTTTGCTTTTTTCGATATTAAAACTTTTCATTCTTCGATTTTTCAATTTTTCGTTTCCTCAATTTTTCAAGTTCTTGATTTTTATTTTTCATTTTGCTGATTTTGTATATTACAATTTCTCGTTTTTTTATTTCTTTTATTTTTAAAATTTTCAATGTTGCAGTTTTTGGATTTACCAATTATCCGATTTTCTGATTCCTTTAACTTTGAGTATTTCAATTTTACTTACAATATTTTGCTTTCTCTATTTTGCACTTTTTCGATTTTCAAGTTTTCCAATTTTGAATCTTTCGGTTATTGAATTTTTCGTTTTTGCAATTTTTCAACTTCTTTGTCGTTTTTTCAGTTTTCAATTTTTTTGATGCGAAAAGTTGACAAATCGAAAAATTAAAAATCTGAAAATTTTTAAAAATCGAAAACTTGAAAAACCAAAAAATTGCAATATGAAAACATTGAAAATCGAAAAATTATAAACCGAAAAATTATGGTTTACCAATGCACTCATAGATTTTTTAACTTTTAAGAAAAACATTCGTGAAATCAAAAAATCCGGATTTATTTACGTCCGGCCAACTTATTTTATTACAATTTTTGGTTTTGTCATTTTTTAAATTTTTTCAATTTTTGCATTTTTCAATATATCGGTTTCATATATATTAATTTTTTCAAATTTTCAATTTCTTGACTTTCCAATATTAAGATTTCCTATATTTTCAATATTTGGATTTTACAATATTTTGCTTTTTCGATTTTGCCCTTTTTTGATTTTAAAATTTCCCAATTTTGAGTATTTCGGTTATTTAATTTATCGTTTGTTTAATTTTTCAAGTACTTGATTTCCAACTTTTAGGTTTTCAAAATTTTCATTTTATATTGTTCGTTTTTTTCATTTTTGATTTTTCAATTTTACAACTTCGCAGTTTACCCATTTTTTTAATGCGAAAAGTTGACAAATCGGAAAATTAAGGAATCGAAAAAATTTTAAAAATCGAAAAATTGGAAAAATCACAAATTGCAATCCCGGAAATCGTTGAAAATTGAAAAATTGCAAACCGAATAACTGAAAAAACGGAAAATTGAAAAACTCAAAAATTCAAAAAACTGCAACACTGAAAGGTCGAGAAATTGAAAAATTAAAAACCAAAAAATTAAAAAATCGAATAAATAAAAAATTATGACGATAATTGCGATTTACACATGCACTCATAGATTTTTAACTTATAAGAAAAAAATTCCCAAAATCAAAAAATCTAGCAATTTATTTTATTACAATTTTTCGTTTTTTCATCTTTTTTTTATTGTTTCAATTTAAATTTTTTTCAAATTTTCAATTTCTCTACTTCCAAATTTTCAATTTTTGATTTTACAATTTTCCATTCTTCGAATTTTCAATTTTTCGTTTTCCCAATTTTCCAAGTTCTTGATTTTTATTTTTCATTTTTGATTTTATAGTTTTCATTTTCCCGATTTTATGTAACAATTTATTTCTTATATTATTTCAATGTTTCTTTCGGTTTTCTCATTTTTCGTATATACAATTCTTAAAATTTTCAATTTTGCAGTTTTTGGATTTATCAATTATGCAATCTTCCGATTTCTTAAATTTTCAATATTTAGATTTTACAATATTTTGCTTTTTGGATTTTATACTTTTTCGATTTTTAAGTTTCCTAAATTTGAGGTTTTCGGTTATTCAATTTTTCGTTTGTTCAATTTTTTAAGTTCTTGATTTCCGATTTCTAGATTTTTCAAAATTTTCGTTTTATATTTTTTTTCCATTTTAATTTTTCAATTTTACAACTTCGCAATTTATCCATTTTTTTGATGCGAAAAGTTGACAAATCTAAAAATTAGAAAAATCGGAAAAATTTGAAAATCGAAAAATTGAAAAAACCAAAAATTGCAATACCGAAAACATTGAAAAACGAAAGATTGGAAAACATAAAAATTGTAAAATTGAAGAATTATAGAATTGTCAAAATTCGAAACACTAACACTGAACGATCGCAAAATTGAAAAATTAAATATCGAGAAACTGAAAAATTTAAAAAGAAGAAACTGAAAAATTGTGACTATAATATAAGAAAATAAATCGCAAAATCAGAAAATCTGGATTTATTTACGTTCGACCAATTTATTTTATTACAATTTTTCGTTTTTTCATCTTTTTTTAAATGTATATGTATATTTAATTTTTTTTCAAATTTTCAATTTCTCGACTTCCAAATTTTTCAATTTTTGATTTTACAATTTTCCATTCTTCGAATTTTCAATTTTTCGTTTTCCCAGTTTTTCAAGTTCTTGATTTTTATTTTTCATTTTTGATTTTATAATTTTCATTTTCCCGATTTTATGTTACAATTTATTTCTCATATTATTTCAATGTTTCTTTTGGTTTTATCATTTTTCGTATATATAATTCTTAAAATTTTCAATTTTGTAGTTTTTGGATTTATCAATTATGCAATTTTCCGATTTCTTTTATTTTCAATATTTCGATTTTGCATTTTTTTGATTTTTAGATTTCCCAATTTTGAGTCTTTCGGTTATTCAATTTTACGTTTGTTCAATTTTTCAAGTTCTTGATTTCCAATTTTTAGATTTTTCAAAATTTTCGTTTTATATTTTTTTTTCATTTTTAATTTTTCAATTTTACAACTTCGCAATTTATCCATTTTTTTGATGCGAAAAGTGGACAAATCGAAAAATTAGAAAAATCGGAAAAATTTGAAAAATCGAAAGATTGAAAAAACCAAAAATTGCAATAACGAAAACATTGAAAAACGAAAGATTGGAAAACATAAAAATTGTAAAATCGAAAAATTATAGAATTGTTAAAATTCGAAAAACTAACACTGAACGATCGCAAAATTGAAAAATTAAATATCGAGAAACTGAAAAATTTAAGACGGAAAAATTGAAAAAAGATTGTGACTATAATATAAGAAAATAAATCGCAAAATCAGAAAATCTGAATTTATTTACGCTCGACTAATTTTCTTTATCACAATTTTTCGTTTTTTCATTTTTTTATTTTTTCAATTTTTCCATTTTTCAGTGTTGGTTTCATAATTATTCAATTTTTCAATTTTGCTTTTTTCGATATTACAACTTTTCATTCTTCGATTTTTCAATTTTCTTGATTTTTATTTTTCATTTTACCGATTTTATATTACAGTTTCTCATTATTTTCTTTCTCATATTACATATTTCAATGTTTCCTTCGATTTTTTAATTTTTCGTATATATAATTTTTAAAATTTCAAATTTTGCAGTTTCAATATTTCGTTTTTAGAATATTTTGCTTTTTCCACGATCTTTTTCGATCCTTAAGTTTTCCAATTTTTCTTTTCTGCAATTTTTCAAAAAATCTGAAACTTCAAAATCTAAAAATTTCACACTGAAAACTCGAAAAATTGAAAAATTAAAGAAAATAAAAAACCTAAACGAAAAATTTCAAATCCAAAAATTGAAGAAATGAAAAACTGGAAAATTGAAAACTCGTGAAAATGCAAATCAAAAAATTGCAAAATCTAAAAATCGAAACAACCAAAAGATTGAAATCGAAAGTTTGAAGCATTTGAAAATGAAAATTCGAC
This sequence comes from Zophobas atratus, assembly GCA_022388445.1. NCBI lineage: Eukaryota > Metazoa > Arthropoda > Insecta > Coleoptera > Tenebrionidae > Zophobas > Zophobas atratus. The sequence goes on from CM039446.1 coordinate 37,307,185, forward strand.
AAGTTGCATGTCGTAGAATTGAAGGAACAAAAAATAAAAAAATTGAAGAATTGAAGAATTGCAAAACGAAAAATTAAAAAAATTGAAAATGAAAAAACAAAAAATTATAAAATTGGAAAATTGAAAAATAGAAAAATTGTAAAAATAACGAAAATAAAAAATCGAAACAACAAATTGCAAATCGAAATTTTGAAGAATCGAAAAATTACAAAATCTTAAAGTTGAGTTTCACAGTAAAAAACTATATAAAATCTGAACATTGAAAACGCGAAATTTGAAAAAATAAAGAAAACAAAAGCCGAAAACTAAAAAATAGGAAAAAATTGAATTGAGCTGACATGACCTGACCTGATTTGGCCTGTCCTGACCTGACCAGATCTTCTGTCTCGTTTTTAATCACCCGGTGAAAAATCTGGATAAAACTAAACGGTTTTTTGACAAAATTGTAAACTTTTAGGAATATATGCAAAAATATGAAAATAATCGCCAAAATATGCAGCAAACTTGTAAAATATACAAAATATTCATTTTTAATGCAGTAAAAACCGGTAAAAATATGAATTTTGCTTCCTTTAACCTTATCCTTTAATTTAACTTAACTTTAATTAATGTGCAAATTTTATAATTAGCATCATTAACTGTAAGAGTCCAATTAAAAAAAAATATGTGAATACAGGAGAACTGATATTATAAATGGTATTATTAAACTTGCGTCGATAGACGTGGATGTGGAAAATGATTAATATTATTGTTAATAATAGTGAGTAATCACTATCATTATATCCGGTCATAAAGATAACACACCATTATTCAAATTATTCAAAAATAAATGCAGATAATAATACACTCACTACTATTCCATATTTCCACTCTCAAGGTCTGAGTTTTTGAATTTTTGTACTAAAATATGTTTGATAGCGATTTGCACTCAAATAAAACTTGTTGACAGTTTTCGTCAACCTGTACGAAAATCGTAACTAAAAAACATTTTTTTTTGACAAGATAACTTTATTTAAATAACAACTCAATCAAAATAAATTCTCTCCTACTTAACTACATCCAACTTTTTGCAAGAACACACTCTTCTTGAACAAGTTGGCACTCGACGCCGCCGACGACGAACTGGACAAGTACGTGTAGGGACTACCGAAAAGAGTTCCTGGAGGAATAGCAGGAGGAGGAGGAATGAAGACCCCTTCATCCGAAGGACAAGGCTCCGGGAACGCAGACGGGAAATCATAGTCTTCCTTCTTTGGAATTTGCTTAATAATTACGTTGCCTGGCTGGAACCCGTCATTGCAGTTCTTGTTATCGGCACTCAAACCGTCATCAGGAGCTCCATTGGTGGATTTGATATTGATGAAGAGAGGATCTTTGACTGAAATAAGAAAAATAGAGCGAAAATGTGGAGAATGCTTTCGTTTTAAGGACTTACTGTTGGCAAGTCCGTAACCTATTTCCCCTAGACTGATGTGCTTGACATTGTTGGCAATTCCAGCGTTCAATTTTTCGTCTTCTTCTTCTTCCGCGAGTTGGATGAGTTGTTCTCGAGCTTCGTCATCAAGAGATTTGCTTTTGGTGCATTTTTTCGCCTTCAGTTCGACGATTTGGCCGTTAAGGCTGAAGAGATTTTCTTCGGGGACTTGGTTACCTGCTCTCTATACAGAGTGTTAATCCCATTGTGCGTACAAGAAAGGTACTTACCCTAATATACAGTGGGATTTCTCTAGGAATACTCCTAAACCCAAAAGCCAATTTATCCTCGTTATGATCACAGGTTTCTTGTGCCAGTTTGTAAGCAACGTGTAAAGACACAGGGTCTGCAGGGACATAATTAGCCGGATTCAGGTTGGTTTTGTCTTCGTCGTCTATTAAAATGGGGGCTGCGCTCTGCACCGGCACACTACTAATCGCCCCCAAGCCCCCATTCGCTCCCCCAAACAAAATCTGCTGCTTCTGACTCAAAGTCAAAAGCTGGTCGTTCGAAATATCAATACTCCCTGCGCAAGCTGTACAAGGGGGCCTTGGAACCACCGCTGGCTTCACAATGGACGTGTGACAATCGCAAGGTCCTCCTACGGGTAGCAGAGGGGGTATCCCCCCTACAGGGGCGCACACGACTTTGGGGGTTGGTAACACGGGTCTCGGTACATCCACCGGGCGCACCACCAAAGGGGTGCATTTGCTGTCGCGGTGGTGGCAAATTTCTTCCCTGAACCCAAACCGCAGTTGCAGGGGATGAAGGGGTATGCCTTGATAGAGGTGATTATTAGACCTTAAGAAGTAAATTCAGGGGTGACTTACCGCAGTGACGGCTACCAGAGGTAGTAGGAGGGTAAGAGTGGTCACCATGGTTGGAACGTTGGAATTGATGGGTCGCTTTGGGGTTTCGGCTTTTTTTATAGTTGGATGTGATGATGGTTGTTTGGTTTTGAGGTGCTGCGAGGTCAGGTGAGTCGGTGGGTTCGTGTTGGTGAAATTGTTTGGGTACGTGATGTTTTGGTTTGGAGAGGTGAATAGCTTGGGTGTTTATGAATGGTGCAACAACAGGATGAAATATTTAGAAAATTTGAACCATTATGGTTCTATTTCGTGGTAAATTTTAGCTTCTGCACTTGATTATTAGAAAAACGTTTGCCAGTTTTGTGAGTGCCGCTTGTCGACAGAACTAGAAAGTACAACAAGCAGCGAACGCCTAATGCGTAAATGTTTCTGATACAATTGAAGAATAGCATAATTTTAACGGATGTTACAGTAAATTATTGAAATCGTAAATATGCAGCGTCATGTTGGTTGCCTAAGTAAGCAAATAATAAGATAAAATTAATACTTTTGTTAGGTGTGCTCTTGTTAAAATACAAGTGAATTATTACCACCATTGTTGCTAATAATTCAGCACACAAAAATTTGTTTTATTTATTTGGTGTATTGTTGGTTGCATAAGCAACATTAATTTTAAAATTGAAATATTGATATTGGCAGATGGGGATTTATATGTACTAAAACAAGTTAAATTTAGAACTAATTAAGAAGAAAATAAATTTATTGTTGTTTCTTTGCTTTATTTACACATTTAAAGAAGTATTAATGGTTGCACATATTGGTTTTAAATAATAAACTTCTTACAACAAAAATAAACTGATATTAAACTTTTTAACACATATCACTTATTTATTGTACTAATAAAATGCTAGGCACCCAGCAAATTAAAAGGACTAATGTACAAATTTAAATTTGGTTAAACTTTGGGATTATTTTTTCTCATTTTGGGAACTTGGCAGTCAGTAACATTTTGCGACAACGTTTTATTGATAATAACTGTCATTTATAAAAGACCGACTTCCATATCGAGTGACCATTAAATGTGTGATTGTTTTCTCATGTTAACAATGTGTTTAACATTTTATGGTGGCACACCTTATATCTAATTGAAATTTTCGGCACCAGTTCAGAAGCTGGCGTATTCTCATTGTTTTTTAGGAACATTTATGTCAAAATTGACAACTGTGGATTGGTATGCTAACACTGATGAATAATAATTCAGATCTGCCAACCCAAAAATGTACTTCAATTGTTTGCATAAGCAGAACATGTTCTTAAATTTTTGTGACAAAAGGGCACTCTGCAACAATTCAGTATATTTTGACTAATCAGTAGTCACTATGTGAGTAGTAATAGTGAGTTTGTATCCTGGGGAGGATCTTTAAAAATTTATTTATTGAATTATATCATTGGAGGATGGTTAGGTAACCAGTAAAACACATTCATTATTTCACGAATTCAGATTATGTTAATTTAAGCTATTTCCTTGTCAATTTGGTAGTCTCTGAAGGAATCTAATGACATAACAACTGTCATTTATCAAAGGCATCGATTAAAATATCGAGTAACCATTAAATGTTTGTGATTTTTTTTTCTCATGTTGGCGATATATTTAACATTTTATGATGGCACCAATTCACAAGCTGCCCTAACGGGCAATTCTGAATCAAACTTGTTAAATTGCAAATTTCCATAGTAACGATTAAATTCGTAAATCTGATTGGCTATATTCTCATTAGTTTTTTAGGCGCACTCATGTCAAAACTGACAACTTTGGATTGGCGTGCTAACATTGTTGCGAATAATAATACAGACTTGCCAACCCAAAAATTTGCTTCAATTGTTGGTTGCATAAGTACAAGTTCTAAAGACAAATATTTTAAAAATTTTGTGACAAAATAGCAGCAATCTGAGAGGATTTTTTAAACATTTATTTACTGAATTTGTACGTCAAATATGAAACCTGAGTTGAAATTTTCGGCACTAGTCGTATTCTCATTGGTTTTTTTGGTGCACTTGTGTTAAAATTGACAACTGTGGATTGTCATGCTAACATTGCTGCTAATAATAATTCAGACTTGCCAACCCAAAAATTTGCTACAATTGTTGGTTGCATAAGCAGAAGTTCTAAAGGCAAATATGTATTTTACACATTTTGTGACAAAATAACACTCTGCAGCACGCTGGGAGGATTTTTAAAAAAATTATTTACTGAATTTGTACGTCGGAAAATAGTCAGGCAACCAGTAAAACAGATTTTATAACACGAATTCGGATTACGTTAATTTATGGTAATTTTTTCTCAGTTTGGTAGTCTCTGAAGGGATTTACATTTTTCTGACAATAATAGAATGCAACAATGTACTAAATTTATGTCAACAACCACTGTCTTATTGGTTACCTATGCAAAGTAACTTTTTAATTCAAATTGCTGGTTTACAAGAACAACAGTTAAATTAAGCATTAATTTACGAAAACTCACATCCTGTTTCTTCTGTTTAAAATTTCTCTGAGATAGCCAGTATACCGCGTGTTCAGAAATGACTGAGTCTATTGCCAATCCTGGATTTTTGACAAATTGTTGACATTTTTAATATGCAAAATGTATCCAAAACCCCCAAAACAACCTAAATTTATCGCATGTCACGATTGACATATGTGACACATAATTACTTCCATTATGTCAACATAAACATAAGAAAAATACACATTTTTGGTTTAAAAAGTACTACTGTACCGACTCTCTTTATCATTTCTGGTCACGCGGTATTTGCAAGTAATTTCTTTAATTTTTGTGTTATTATGAGTTTTAAGAAAATTTTAAATATTGAGTGAGAGGCTAGGCAACCAACAAATCCAAAAAGTGTTCAGTGTAAATCTGGTCATATTTTCAAATTATTTTCAGTCGATTTTGGGAATCTTGTCAATTAGAATAGAATGTTAGGCAACCAGTAAAACACATTTTATAGCCCGAATTCAGATTACGTTAATTTATGCTATTTAGCTATTTTCTTCTCAGTTTTGTAGTCTCTCAAGGGATTTCCATTTTTTTTGACAATAATAGAACGCAACAATGTACTAAATTGATATCAAAATTCTGTTAACAACCACTATATTATTGATTACCCCTATGCAAAGTAACTTTTTAATTGAAATTGACGGATTACAAGAACAAAAGTTAAATTACGGATTAATTAACGAAAGCTTACTTCCTGTTTCTTCTGTTTTAAATTTCGCTGAGAATAGCCAATATACCGCGTGATCAGAAATTAGTATATTGGCAATCCTGGATTTTTGATATGCAAACTGTATCCAAAACAACCTAAATTTATCGCATGTCACGATTGACATATGTGTTACATAATTTACTTCCATTATGTCAACATAAACATAAGAAAAATTCACATTCTTGTTTAAAAAGTACTACTGCATCAACTCATCAATCATTTCTGGTAAAGCGGTATTTAAAAAAAAAATTCTTAAAAAAATTTTTAAAATATTGACTGAGCGGCTAGGCAACCAACAAATCAAAAGTTTTTAAATCTGGTCATATTTTCAAAATATTTTTACTCCATTTGGGAATCTTGTCAATTATTATTTTTCAACAATGTTTGTTGTTCTGACAAACTGTCAGTTATCGATTTTAATTTTTGTCATAGCAGTAATCAGAAATGACTGAGTTTGTTGGCAAACCTGGATTTTTGATTGTCAATTGTCAAGAATTTTAATTTGCAAAATGTATCCAAAACATAAACCTAAATTTGTCCCATGTAACGACTGACATATCTGTCACAGGATTACTTCCATTATACCAACAGAAACGCAAGAAAAGTTCACATTTTTGGTTAAAAACTACTGCCAACAGACACGCTAATATTAATTTAATATTCTGCTAATATACCAAATGATACTCAACAATTTAATTCCAATTTCGTAACTGGACAACAGATCAGCAGAATATTCTGGAAATGATTTTTAAAAATTAAATATACACATCAATAGAATGTTAGGCAACCAGTAAAACAACTTTTATCATTACAAAACTAGAACTTTCTTATGGTCAATAAAATGGCAACTTGAGAATTTTTAATAACCCCAATTAATTTAACAATATTTGATACACAAAACTGTTAAGTGATCGATAAATCAAAATTATTGGTAATAGCTGTATTGTTGGTTGCATAAATCAAAATATTATCAAATTATTATTAATTCATATTAGTCAATTCAAATTGTTTGTAGCTTAATAAAAAACGACCGAGTGTAACAAATTTTAAATAATTAACCATTTGTTGCCAAAATTGTTACAATTATAAGATTAAAGAATCAAAGGAAGAATGAGTAAGTTAACAATCACAGTAATAACAAAACACAGAAAACAAAATAAAAGTGCACACTTACTATTTACAGGCTTCTTCTTCTGCTACAATATGTAGCGATGGCTCTCCTCTTCTTACAAAAAACAACAACAACGAAACTTTATTATCTCCACAAACTACAAATTTACAAACATGGACAGTTATATAAGACCTACAGCAGCGTCAATAATACGTTATAACACCTACTTAAGCCTAAGTAATTAAAAAAGTTATCCATTTCTATATAAAATTAGTTGGCAACAATAACTTTCTACACTTTAAATGGACGCATCTAATCGAAAATAGCAGGTTCATAATCATAATTTTTCACATTGGAACCAAATTTAAACTGTCCAATGTTAAATTGACAGTACAAGGGTGCTTTAGTTGTCTAAAATTAGCAATTAATCACGAATTATTAATTTAAAAAATAAATAATATTAAATACCGCATAGAAAATCTTGGAAGTCGAAAATTCCGAATCATCGAAAACTTCGCAGCAACTGCAACAAAAAATTTATGAAGTCATTTACAATGAACTTTCCTCGCTTTTAAGCACAACGTATACCGTTGTATATCAGAGATTAAAACAAATATATACAGAAAAATTTTGTTTGAGAGGAAGCCATCCACTTTCTTAAGTATAAACAAATTTACCGAAATTAGATACAAAGCTTCTGAAAATATTGAAAACACGATTGACATAAATATGTTTCAATCTAAGTTTACTTAACACAAGCAAAGTAGAGAAAATTACTTACACATTTCGTTCTTAGGATGAAAATAAGTGTTCCAAGCAGCTACACCAAACATCAGGATCAAGCACAACATGCAGGAAATTTCACTGGGAGGGAGATTAAAAGTGGAAAAGGAGATTTGAACTTTTCTTATTGTACTTTGCAGCAACATCCGTCTGTAAAAAATACTGTGTAAATGCTAAAGAAAATAAATAAAGAATTGAAAACGTTAAGGTAAACATTTAAAAATAAGGTAAAATTCAAGAATGATATAAGAACCAAGATACATTTCTCACCTTTGAAAGCTTCATCATCAGGAACTGCAACAACGACCATCTTTCAAAATACAGTCCCATGACGGTTGACAGGAAGCCACAATTAGGAAATTGATAACAATAATAATAGTAGAAATATTATATTAATAACATTAAAACAAATAAGAAAACTAGTAAAATAATAATAATAAGGATGATGAGAATATAATATTTTTTTTGAGTTAGAATATTATTTGCTAGCCTTAACACAGCTCGAGTCCACCCTTCACTAACCCCTTTCTCGAAATGATCCGAACAAGTTCCACGACCTGACCATTTTGTATTTTTTTATGAAACTCTATGCCAGACATTACGCGAAGGAGGCAGGTGGAGAGATTTTCCGAACTGATTTTCTAGAACTGTAGTATACACCCCGCGGTCAGTTACTGGATATACACCATGCGTTTTTCCTCGATTTGCTCTAAACAAGATCTCTCTGTAACGAATGTCAGCTGGGCTAAGCCCGGACTGGTATGATAGCCCAGCAAGACAACCATCATCCGGAGATCCGTTGGAGATAAATTGCAGAGAAGGCACGATGTTTATCGAGTAGCGGTCCAGATCCCTCATGGACGTGGGTCTCGTATTCTGGCAAACACTGGACTTCGAGCATTTAGGGTACGTTTAAACCAGGCTTAGCCCTAGCGATGGCAGAGATGTTGTGACCGCGATGGGGACACGAGTCTGGCGGACCGAAAGGTGACACTAAAAGCTGTCTAGTGTCAAATGCAAAGCTGATTTTATAATAGTCGATGAATTGCTTAATACTGTTCACAGTTTAAGCTTAAAATTAATGAAAATGAGTGAATTATTATTAATAACACCTAACTTAATTACTAATTGCGCTATTTTGAATAATAAATAGCAAATGAATTAGTTAATAATATTGTGGAAACTGTGTGTTTGGGACACCTAAAACAAAAATAAATATGAAACAAGAATTATAACCCAATATCGTAAATAATAAAATATTCATAAACGAGCTGTCTTAGAAGATTACTTACGTCGTAAAAACTGAGTTTAAAAGAAAATTAAAGGAGATATACCGGTTGATTCAAATGAACTTTAATCAGAGAGCCCTTTAGATAAATAAACGGTTTGACCATGTTGCTATTTAAAATATTTGTCTTATTTCGTAGGTGAGTATTACGGGTTGCCTAAAAATTGGAAACAAAGTTGAACTTTTAAAATAAAACATACAATTTTCCTGGAACTGGAATAACTAAAACAGATTTCAGAAAAGGGGGAACAGAGGGATTAGATTTGACGTTTCGTTTATCCAAGACCTACGTGCATTTTTTTGTAACACCTACCTACTTGATTTAATTTCAACGGAATCACCTGCTACAAATTACACGGATTTGTATACGTCAAGGTCGTAATGGGCCAAATTTTTAACTTTTTGAAGTTATTACGACATAAATAAAAAACTAGTACGTTTGAATGTTCAAATAACGGCACTTATTTAACCCTAATTCCTTATAAATCTACTCCCACAGTGGGAAACTTCGTTGTTGAAACTGAAATTCCGACACCGAAAGTTAGTGTTCGTAAAAAGTTCGGTAAGAAGTTTTAAAGTCGATAAAATGTGGTAAATTTAACCAAAATCCTACCTGAACACGGGTTTTCTACGAAAAAATCCAACTCAAAACGCAACACAGACACCATTTTGAACAAGCTTAGTTTTAAAGTTGGCTCGTTCTGTCAAAGTTGTTACCAACCAAAAATAAATAAAATTGAACACTACAATGAAATAGCTCTATGCCACAGCATAGATAACAATCAGTAGAGACGGCTCGCCGTTTTTCGTGACCCGTTTTCGTGGGTGGTCGTTCGCATTATGACCGAATGAGGGCGCCCAACTGACGTCTAAAATATTTGAAATTTGGCAGTTTTGTTACAATATTTTTGCCAGTTTTGCTTGTTTAAGACTGCTTTTCCGGTAGAATTGTACAAATAGTATAAAAATGTAATTTTCACAATAAAAGGTAAAATCTTTGTCCGATGAATTTTCATACCGGATCCCTGTTGTGCGCCTTATTCTCTCCATCGTGTTTGGAATTCTTGGAAAAGATAGTAAACATAACACATTTTTTGTTTAAAAAGTCGTCGCAAACGAACAACAACGGTGGTTATGAATAAAATAAAAACTGTAACAAATCAGCGTGTTTATAAATTAAATATAGACTTTTCTTTTTTCTTATTGCGATTCACGATTATACGATTTGAGCAAACTAGACAGTTTGCAATAAATTGCGTACGAATCAATTTTTGAAATTGTAAATGAAGTGATACTTCTTATATGGCCGACTCCATTAATCTCTAAAGAGATGGAGTCGGCCATGCTTCTTAAATTGGGTGGCGACATCTAGGAATAGTTTAGGCAACGACCACCCATGACGGCTTAAAATTCGGGTCAGAAAGAACAAAGGCGCCGACACGAGCTGTCTCTACTGATTGTTATCTATGCTGTGTATTGAGTGAGAGGCTAGGCAACCAACAAATCCGAAAAGTGTTCAGTAAATCTGGTCATATTTTCAAATTATTTTTAGTCGATTTGGGAATCTTATCAATTAGGAATATTATTTTTCGAAAATGTTTTTTGTTACGACAAACTGTCAGTTATCGATTTAAATTTATTTGTCATAACAGTAATCAAAAATGACTGAGTTTGTTGGCAAACCTGGATTTTTTATTATCAATTGTCAAGATTTTTAATTTGCAAAATGTGTCCTAAACATAAGGCTAAAGTTATCCCATGTAACGATTGACATATCTGTCACAGGATTATTTCCATTATACCAATATAAACGCAAGAAAAGTTCACATTTTTGGTTAAAAAGTACTGCCAACGGACTTTGTCATTTATGACCACGCGCTAATATTAATTTAATGTTTTGGTAATATGTCAAATGATACTTAACAGTTAATTAATTCTAATTTCATGCTGGACAACAGATCAGAATATTCTGGGAACGATTTTAAAAAATTAAATATATTTTTTCTACTTTGCGTTAACAATGGCCTCATAATTAAACCGAAACCAGTTTAATAATGGGATCAATTTTTAAACTGTATTTCAGGTGGCGTGCAAGAAGTGGGGCCCCCTTCTTCAATTTTTTGAGGCAAACTTAGGTTAGATTGTTAGTGTTCGGTGTGGTTCGGTGGTTAGATGTCAAACTTTGACATTGTGAAGTTAGCCACAACGCTACAACTAACCTTTCGAATTAAAACGCCCTAAATTATAACCTTGAATTTTTATTAATTTTTTGTTTCCGATCAGATGCAAAGTAGAAAAAATAGTATATTATACTCGTTTAATAAGACGCATTGTGCCACTTATTCCTTTGGAGCACTCCTCGCTGCGCTCGTCGTGCCCCAAACCCACGCGTGCCACAATAAGACGTCTTATTAAACTAGTATAATAATATATGTACTATTATTATGTACACATCAATAGAATGTTAGGTAACCAGTAAAACACATTTTATAGCACGAATTCAGATTACGTTAATTTATGCTATTTTCTTCTCAGTTTTGTAGTCTCTGAAGGGATTTCCATTTTTTTTTGACAATAATATAACGCAACAATGTACTAAAATGATATCAAAATTCTGTTAACAACCACTATATTATTGATTACCCCTATGCAAAGTAACTTTTTAATTGAAATTGACGGATTACAAGAACAAAAGTTAAATTACGGATTAATTAACGAAAGCTTACTTCCTGTTTCTTCTGTTTTAAATTTCGCTGAGAATAGCCAATATACCGCGTGATCAGAAATTAGTATATTGGCAATCCTGGATTTTTGATATGCAAACTGTATCCAAAACAACCTAAATTTATCGCATGTCACGATTGACATATGTGTTACATAATTTACTTCCATTATGTCAACATAAACATAAGAAAAATTCACATTCTTGTTTAAAAAGTACTACTGTTTCGACTCATCAATCATTTCTGGTACCGCGGTATTTAAATAAAATTTTCTTAAGAAAATTTTTAAAATATTGACTGAGCGGTTAGGCAACCAACAAATCAAAAGTTTTTAAATCTGGTCATATTTTCAAAATATTTTTACTCCATTTGGGAATCTTGTCAATTATTATTTTTCAACAATGTTTGTTGTTCTGACAAACTGTCAGTTATCGATTTTAATTTTTGTCATAGCAGTAATCAGAAATGACTGAGTTTGTTGGCAAACCTGGATTTTTGATTGTCAGTTGTCAAGAATTTTAATTTGAAAAATGTATCCAAAACAAATCTAAATTTGTCCCATGTAACGACTGACATATCTGTCACAGGATTACTTCCATTATACCAACAGAAACGCAAGAAAAGTTCACATTTTTGGTTAAAAACTACTGCCAACAGACGCGCTAATATTAATTTAATGGTCTGCTAATATGCCAAATGATACTCAACAATTTAATTCCAACTTCGTAACTGGACAACAGATCAGTAGAATATTCTGGGAACGATTTTTAAAAATTAAATATACACATCAATAGAATGTTAGGCAACCAGTAAAACAAATTTTAACATTACAAAACTAGAAAAAGTTCTAGTTTTGTAATGTTAAAATTTGTTTTACTGGTTGCCTAACATTGTTATGGTCAATAAAATTTGCCATTTTATTGACCATAAGAAAGCTTATGGTCAATAAAATGGCAACTTGAGAATTTTTAATAACCCCAATTAATTTAACAATATTTGATACACAAAACTGTTAAGTGATCGACAAATCAAAATTATTGGCAACAGCTGTATTGTTGGTTGCATAAATCAAAATATCAAATTATTAATTAATTCAAATTCGTAGGTTAATAAAAAACGACCGAGTGTAGCAAATTTTAAATAATTAACCATTTGTTGCCAAAATTGTTACAATGACAAGATTAAAGAATCAAAGGAAGAATGGGTAAGTTAACAATCACAGTAATAATAAAACACAGAAAACAAAATAAAAGTGCACACTTACTATTTACAGGCTTCTTCTTCTGCTACAATATGTAGCGATGGCTCTCCTCTTCTTTCAAAAAACAACAACAACGAAACTTTATTATCTCCACAAACTACAAATTTGCAAACATGGACAGTTATATAAGAACTACAGCAGCGTCAATAATACGTTATAACACCTATTTAAGCCTAAATAATTAAAAAAGTTATCCATTTTTGTATAAAATTAGTTGGTAACAATAACTTTATACATTTTAAATGGACGCATCTAATCGAAAATAGCCGGTTCATAATCATAATTTTTCACATTGGAACCAAATTTAAACTGTCCAATGTTAAATTGACAGTACAAGAGTGTTTTAGTTGACTAAAATTAGCAATTAATCACGAATTATTAATTTAAAAAATAAATAATACTAAATACCGCATAGAAAATCTTGGAAGTCGAAAATTTCGAATCATCGAAGAGTTCGCAGCAACTGCAACAAAAAATTTATGAAGTCATTTGCAATGAACTTCCCTCGCTTCTGAAGCACAACGTATACCGTTGTATATCAGGGATTAAAACAAATATATACAGAAAAATTTAGTTTGAGAGGAAGCCATCCATTTTCTTAAGTATAAACAAATTTACCGAAATTAGATACAAAGCTTCTGAAAATATTGAAAACACGATTGACATAAATATGTTTCAATCTAAGTTTACTTAACACAAGCAAAGTAGAGAAAATTACTTACACATTTCGTTCTTAGGATGAAAATAAGTGTTCCAAGCAGCTACAACAAACATCATGATCAAGCACAACATCCAGGAAATTTCACTGGGAGGGAGATTAAAAGTGGAAAAGCAGATTTGAACTTTTCTTATTGTAGTTTGCAGCAACATCCGTCTGTAAAAAATACTGTGTAAATATTAAAGAAAATAAATAGAGAATTGAAAACGTTAAGGTAAACATTTAAAAACAAAGTAAAATTCAAGAATAATATAACAACCAAGATACATTTCTCACCTTTAAAAGCTTCATCATCAGGAACTGCAACAACGACCATCTTTCAAAATACAGTCCCATGACGGTTGACAGGAAGCCACAATTAGGAAATTGATAATAATAATAATAGTGGAAATATTATATTAATAACATTAAAACAAATAAGAAAACTAGTAAAATAATAATAATAAGGATGATTAGAATATAATTTTTTTTGAGTTAGAATATTATTTGCTAGCCTTAACACAGCTCGAGTCCACCCTCCACTAACCCCTTTCTCGAAATGATCCGAACAAGTTCCATGACCTGACCATTTTGTATTTTTTTATGAAACTCTATGCCAGACATTACGCGAAGGAGGCAGGTGGAGAGATTTTCCGAACTGATTTTCTAGAACTGTAGTATACACCCCGCGGTCAGTTACTGGATATACACCATGCGTTTTTCCTCGATTTGCTCTAAACAAGATCTCTCTGTAACGAATGTCAGCTGGGCTAAGCCCGGACTGGTATGATAGCCCAGCAAGACAACCATCATCCGGAGATCCGTTGGAGATAAATTGCAGAGAAGGCACGATGTTTATCGAGTAGCGGTCCAGATCCCTCATGGACGTGGGTCTCGTATTCTGGCAAACACTGGACTTCGAGCATTTAGGGTACGTTTAAACCAGGCTTAGCCCTAGCGATGGCAGAGATGTTGTGACCGCGATGGGGACACGAGTCTGGCGGACCGAAAGGTGACACTAAAAGCTGTCTAGTGTCAAATGCAAAGCTGATTTTATAATAGTCGATGAATTGCTTAATACTGTTCACAGTTTAAGCTTAAAATTAATGAAAATGAGTGAATTATTATTAATAACACCTAACTTAATTACTAATTGCGCTATTTTGAATAATAAATAGCAAATGAATTAGTTAATAATATTGTGGAAACTGTGTGTTTGGGACACCTAAAACAAAAATAAATATGAAACAAGAATTATAACCCAATATCGTAAATAATAAAATATGCATAAACGAGCTGTCTTAGAAGATTACTTACGTCGTAAAAACTGAGTTTAAAAGAAAATTAAAGGAGATATAACGGTTGATTCAAATGAATTTTAATCAGAGAGCTCTTTAGATAAATAAACGGTTTGACCATATTGCTATTTTAAATATTTGTCTTATTTCGTAGGTGAGTATTACTGGTTGCCTAAAAATTGGAAACAAAGTTGAATTTTTAAAATAAAACATACAATTTTTCTGGAACTGGAATAACTAAAACAGCTTTCAGAAAAGGGGGAACAGGGGGATTAGATTTGACGTCTCGTTTATCCAAGACCTACCTACTTGATTTAAGTTCAACTGAATCACCTGCTACAAATCACACGGATTTGTATACGTCAAGGTCGTAATGAGCCAAATTTTTAACTTTTTGAAGTTATTACGACATAAATAAAAACATAGTACGTTTGAATGTTAAAATAACGGCACTTATTTAACCCTAATTCCTCATAAATCTACTCCCACAGTGGGAAGCTTCGTTGTTGAAACTGAAATTCACGACACCGAAAGTGTTCGTAAAAAGTTCGGTAAGAAGTTTTAAAGTCGATAAAATGTGGTAAATTTAACCAAAATCCTACCTGAACACGGGTTTTCTACGAAAAAATCCAACTCAAAACGCAACACAGAGACCATTTTGAACAAGCTTGGTTTTGAAGTTGGCTCGTTCTGTCAAAGTTGTACCAACCAAAAATAAATAAAATTGAACACTACAATGAAATAGGATCTGTTTAAATAACAAGCAACAACCAAATCGATGCAAAAGATCGGCAACCCGCTATACGTCAGTGGATAGACAGAGCCTATCTTCACACCGAGTGTTAATTATAATTATCAGAAATTTTAAACTTTCAACTCTTTGATGTGTACACACTCAGTTTGATGTAAAATTGTTAAAATTTGACTGCTACACGGTCGAAATTATTAAATTTTTGTTCCGATCTTGGGACAAAAACATTATTTCGATTTTGAAACAAAACTTCGCGAAATTGTTTGTAAAAGATGGGGCAAAAGTTTCAAAGTGTGTAGAAGAGATGGTAAATTTGACTAAAACCCTACCTGAACACGGTTTTTCTATGAAAAAGTCGAACTGAACACAACACAGAACCATTTTTAACGCGCTTGTGGTTTTGAAGTTAGCTCGCTCTGTCAAAGTATTACCAACCAAAAATAAACATAATTTTCTTTCGTAGGCTATAAAATTGAAAACAAGAACAAAATCTGTTTGAATTTAAATTAGAAGTAAATAAAAATGTAAATGTTAAGAGAAATTGATATATTTATTATTAATTAGTTAAATTATTCTGGATAATTTTGCGTTGGATTATTTAATTTAAAATTGTCGCTTATGCAACCAACAATACACCATCGCATATTCTACATCGTTTTTTCGTTCTAGCAAATTTATTTTCTTAAAAATGTTTGTGTATTTGTAAATAATAATAATTAATAATATAGGTTTAGACATATAATAAGAACCCACGAAAGTACGTACTATCAATTTGAGTGTATTTTAAACGTGCAATTTTGTATATTTAAAAATGCACATATACCTACCTATTGCTAATCTTATCAGTTTAAATATATAATAAATAACAAAGTATAAAAATATTTATACTTTTACGTTAGTCATGAGTGAAAGTTAATTTATCAAATATGTGAGTTTTTGCGTTAAATCTAATCACAGATCAAGGTATGTGCTTAGACTCACTTCAAAAGTGAGGTAAAAATTTCAATTTGAATGCGCTTATGTTCTTCATTTCCAATTGACCCACATTTTTCATTTTGATGTTCTAAAAATATCACATGTACAACAAAATGTTTATTTGGGGTAGGCTGTGATCAACACACGTACGGCATGATAAATATAGAGGGTAGATTTTTATTAAAAATAATTTTGAGAAGTTTACGTGTACTGGTCACAGTATTTTTTATCGAAAATTTTGTTATTCATACGTTATTATTAGTTAAATTAAATTGGGAATTCAACAAGATATCTTATCACTTATCACAAAAAGAATCAGTTTGCAGTGGCTGTAAATGTTTGCACAAGACTCAATGAATTTGACCTCGACCAATTTATTGATACGAGTTTGGGTTACTTACTCCGAAATCGTAAATTTTGGTGTTATTTAAACATTGTGGTTAAAATTTTATCACACAAATTGAGGAAAATTTTAGTTATATAATTAATCATTTTAATGTTTTGATGTTTTCTTTGTCTTCATTGAGAAGGAATCAGATATTAACAAAAAGTAAATTGTAGATATTATCGCTGATGTTGACAATTATAAAAAAAATATTGTCAAGGACCGCAGACGTAATAGATTAATAAATAATAAATGGATTAAATATTTCCATTACTATGGACTTAAAAAAAATAGAAAATAGGAACTCTTTCGTACTTTGTAATTCATTTATGTTAAAAAAAATACATATTTACAGTTGTTCAAGTAGTGTTTATACATTTTCAGCAGGATATCACTATGGAAGTTAATTCTTCAGAATCAGATAGTGAACAAGAAAAAGAAAGACTGAAACCACTCAAGGAAGAGACAAAACAAATAGAAGATACTATGAACACAAGGAAAGCAAGAAAAAAACAAAATTCTGAAATTCATTCGTTAAATAACGAAAACAGTTCTGTCTTAAAAAAGGTAAATGCACTATAATTTACTATGTAAAAGTCAAATTTAAATTTGATTATTATATATACAAAATCAATTCCACGTGCAGATATTTTGAACATTCTTAAAAAAATATATATATAACATATGCAGCTTATAAAGCTCATTAAATACTTTCAGAACGAATGTTTGCCTCGAGATAATACTTGACATTAAAATCGTTTCACTTGAAAAATATCTAATCTCTCAGATACAACACTACGAATATAAAAAAAAAATCGTCGAATTTTCCTAGACCTTGAAGTGTAGCCCAACAAATTCCGCTTCTTTGAAACATTATAAAAATTTTTTGAAATCAATAAATCTAAAATTTGAAAATTTCAATACTGAAACTCAAAACTTAAACTTACAAAAAAAACGATATATCGAAAAATCTAAAAATTGAAAAATTGAAAAATCAAAAAATTGAAAAATTGAAAATCGAAAAATTGAAAAACTGAACAATCTGAAGTCCAAAAATTGAAAGGTCGAGCAATCGAAATATCAAAAGACATATAAAATTAAATAAATTGAAAAATCCAGATTTTATAATTTTTGAAATCAAAAAATCGTAAAATGGAAAATGGAGAAGTCGAAGATGTAAAATTTAAAAAACATAAAATCAAAAATCCCCTAATCAAGAAGTCGAAAAACCTAAAGTTTGAAATATCGAGAAATTGAAAAACACCAAAATGAATTAATTATTGAAAAATTGATAAACTTCATAAGATCGAGAATTTGAGAAGTCGAAAATCGAAAAATTGAAAAATCGAAACATTGCCATCTCCATAAATCGAAATTCGAAAACTTGGAAAATAAAAAATTTTAAAAATCGAAAAATTGAGAAACTGAAAAATCCAAAAGCGAGATGTCGAAAAATCAAAACCTAAGAAAAGTAAAAAATGTGAAATATAAAAATACAAAGAACTGAAAAATTGCAAAATCGAGGACTCAAAAGACAGAAAAATCAAATAATTGAAAATCTAAAGAGTCGAAAAATCTGAAATTTAGAAAAGTTAAAAAAATAGAAACATTAAGAAATCTTAAAATTGGAAAATCGAAAAATCCAAAAATCAAAAAATATCAAAAGAAAGAGAAATCGAAAAATCGAAAATATGAGAAATCAAAAATCTAGCAATAGAAAAAGATCAAAGATCGGGAAATCGAGAAGTTGATAAATTGAAAAATTGAAAAATTCAAAATTGAAGCATTTAAACTAAAAAAGAATGATAAACCGAAAAACATCGAAATCTTCATAAATCGAAAATTCGAAAAATTGGAAAAAACGGAAAATTAAAGAAAAATCTGAAAATCGAGAAATCGAAATAACCCAAAATCGAAATATCTAAAAATTCAAAATTGAAACATTTAAACTAAAAAAAAATAACTCGAAAAACATCGAAATCTTCATAAATCGCAAGTTCGAAAAATTGGAAAATCAAAAAAAAAATTGAGGAACTAAAAAAATGAAAAATCCAAGAGCGAGAAGTCGAAAAATCAAAAGCTCGAGAAATGAAAAGGTCAGAAAACTGTAATATAGAAATTCGAAAAACTGAAAAACAGAAAAATGTAAGCACTGGAAAATCTAAAATTCGCGAAATTCGAAATTCAAAAATTGAAGAATCGCAAAATTGCAAATTTGACAAATTAAAAGATCAAAAAATCGAATAATTAAAAAACCGAAAAGTCGAGAATTCTAAAATATGAAAAATTAAAAAATCCCAAAACTGACATAAACTCAAGAAATCGAAAAATCGAAAAATCGAAAAAAATTGAGAAATCAAAGATCGAAAAATTGAAAATTGAAACATTTAAACTTAAAACAAAAACGATAAATCGAAAAATCCAAAAACTGAAAATTCGGAAAATTTAAAATCGATAAATGAATTGATTTTAAAAATAGAAAAACTGAAAAACCGATAAATCTAAAGTAAGAAGTCGCAAAAAACGAAAGATGGGGAAATCGAAACATTACAAAATCGTAAAATCGGAAATGTAAAGTTTACAAAATCGAAAAATAAAAAAAAAGACAAAAAACTAGAAATCAAGAAATCGAAGAATCTAAAACCTCAAATTTCGAGAAATTGAAGAATCGAAAAACTGAAAAATCGAGAAATTGAGTAATCCCACAACGAAACGTCGTAAAACTGAAAAATCGAAAAATTGGAAAATCCAAAAATAGAAAAAGATCAAAAGATCGTGAAATCGAGAAGTCGATAAATGGAAAAATTGAAAAATTAAAAACTGAAGCATTTAAACTTAAAAAAAAAATCGAAACATCTAAAAATTGAAAAATCGAAAAATCGAAAAATCCAAAATGTTAATCGAAAAATTGAAAAACCGAAAAATTGAAAGATCAAAGAATAAAAAAGTTAAAAAATCTAAAAATTGGGTAACTGAAAAATTAAAAAGTGAAAATTTTAAATATTTAAAATTTGAAAAACTGAAAAATTGAAATTCAAAAAGTTGAAAAATCGAATTCTCGAGCAATTGAAACATGAAAAAATTGAGAAATGAAAATATCCAAAAATCAAAATTACGAAAAATTGAAAAGCCAAAAATTAAAAATTTTAAAATTCGAAAAATCGAAAAATTAGTATACATCTAAAAAATCTCAAATGTGGAATTTAAAAAACTAAAAATCAAAAACCCAAAATCAACCATCGAAAACTGTAAAATTTAAAATGTCAAGAAATTGAAAATTCTCAAAATGAAATGTTGAAAAATTGAAAAATTGAAAAACTTCAAAAGATTAGGAAATCAAGAAATTGAAAAACATCGAAATCTGGATAAATCGAAATTTCGAAAAATTGAAAAATAGAAAAATTAGGGGAAAATATGAAAATCGAGAAATCGAAATAACCCAAAATCGAAATACCGAAAAATTCAAACTGAAACATTTAAACTAAAAAAGAATGATAAATCGAAAAACATCGAAATCTCCATAAACGGAAAATGCGAAAAATTTGAAAATAAAAAATTTTGAAAGTTGAAAAATCAAAAGCTCGGGAAATGAAATCATCAAAAACTGAAATATAAAAAATTAAAAATTCTAAAAATTAAAAATTCTAAAATTAAAATAAAACAGAAAAACGAAAGCACTGAAAAATCTAAAACTCGAAAAGTCGAAATATTGAAAAATTGAAATATCTAAATATTGAAAAATCGCAAATTCGACAAATCAGAGGATCAATAAATGAAAAACTCAAAAGTCGAATAATCTGAAATTTGAAAAATGACACATCATAAACTTAAGAAATCAAAAAATTGGAAAATCGAAAAATCGGAAAATTGAAAATTGAAACTTTTAAACTAAAAAAAAAATCTAAAAGCTGAAAAGTCGAAAAATTTTAAAAATGAAAAATTGAAAAAACCGAAATATCTAAAAGTGCAAAGTCGAAAAATCAAAAATTTAAAAAAATCTGTTTTTTGACATACTCTTAGCTTACGCCCAACAAGTAAAAACGTACGACTTGTGATAACATCGCAGTAAAATATTGATACGATAAACATTTAAATGTTGCTAAATTGACGAATTTTGTGCTGAAAATACAAAAAGTTGAAGAAACAAATCTATGATCTTTTTCAGTTTACGAAGCACCCATCGGACGCACCTGATTTACACATACCAAGAAACGTATCAATCGTTTTCGTCAAGACTGACAACATCCTTTACATCTACAAAAAAAATCAAGCAGCGATAATCATTAACTGTGATGCAACATTACTGGAAAAAATCTCACTCTTCAAAAAAATTCATACCGTCGAAATATGTGACTACCTAGAGGAAAGATACAACAAAGATAG
Organism: Zophobas atratus; assembly: GCA_022388445.1. Lineage (NCBI taxonomy): Eukaryota > Metazoa > Arthropoda > Insecta > Coleoptera > Tenebrionidae > Zophobas > Zophobas atratus. Next base: position 37,328,389 of record CM039446.1, read on the forward strand.
ACATTTTATAATAGTGTCGACAAAAAGAAAGTGTACACACCATGAATTCGCCCTCGTTTGTCAAAAATCTAACAAATCGAATGTATACTTATTTCAAAACTTTGATGACAAATTGTCCGCCCTTTTGTTACAACAAGGCAACGAATTGTCGTCCGACTTGACAGACCAAGCAACTATACCACAAGAAGACATATCAAACTATTTTGATAGGCCCGTTCACGCAATTTGTGGCCCCACTGGCATCGGCAAATCAACACTGATGAAAAATCTTGCCAACAGGGGTGGAAGTTACGTCGATTTAAGCCAATGCAATGAATTGTTTGCAGAAAATCCGGGCTTTGAAACAATGTTGAACATTTTCGTGAAAAACAAAAATTCACCAAGCATTTTGTATCTTGATGGTTTAAACGAAGTTGACAGTTCTTACGTCAATTGGGTCCTGAATTTCGTAAAAGAGGCGTCATCTAGAGGAATCAGAGTGTGGATTTCGTCAAGAGATAACTTACGAGAAAAATTATCACGAACATTAAACGTAGTTCCAATTGAAATTCGCGAATTGAATAAAGAACAACAAGAAGAGTACATGGAAGGGAAACTCAGACACAAGTATACAAAGGAACAAATAGAGAAAATTGTTACTGTAATACTGGCAGATGACAATTTTAACAATCAAGCATTGTTAGGGAATCCTCTTCTACTACAAGTAATCAGCGACAGGCTTCTTAGTAACGACGGTCTTTACACCAACATTGAGGAACAAAACATCTTGGTACCAATAGAACTGTGCCACTTGTTTTTGGAGGCAAAAATATCACATGTCCTTGACAGTATAGACACAGAAGTAATCTCAACCCACTTGAAACTATACCAAGTCCCTGCTCTAAAAGCATGCTTGGATGTCAAGGATTTTGAAAAAATCGGTCTAAATTTGGAAAAATTTGAAAATTTTATGGATCAGATTCAACGTGGTGACAAGTACGGAATCATCAAGGGAATAACCAGAAATGGTGACCCAGTATTTGAGCACCAAATTTGTGCGGAATACTTGACCTGTGTCTGGTTGGAACACCACAAAAATCGGACTTTGTTACACCAAGTAATGTTTACCGAAAAATACAAAAATTTACGAGCTATTTTGGATTTATTACTAGCGAAGGACAATCCACTACATTTGTCTATTATCAATCACGATCTGGATCAGTTTGAGAAACACAAAGACAAACTGAACACTACGGATCGAGGTGGTCGGACACCAATGCACCTGATATGTACCCATGGTCAAAAAATTACGGATATGCGGAGTCGTGAACACCCTTGGTACATAGCAATGGTGAAAATAATGCTCCTTAATGGTACAAGTATGGAAACCAAAGACGATCTCTTTAATTACACTTACTTAGATTATTGTCTTGAGGCGCAATGTTTGTACACGATGGAAGCAATTTTGGAAAATAAACTGGCGAATTTTGACCAAATCAAAGAAACAATTTTTGGGTACTCTAAAATAGACACCTTGGTATATTATGCGGCGCAAATGGGATACCGATACTTGTTTTGCGCTCTAATTCTAGAAAAACCACAACTCTTGTCTCAAAAAATACGTGGTCAAACGTTATTGGTAACCGCGGTCAATGGAACTTGGAACGACCGCATCGTACCACCTAGGAAAGGCAATATTTCCATTGTAAATAGGTTACTACGTTGTTGTTCCGTTGGCCACAATTCCTCTATTTTAGACATGGCATTTGAAAACCGCAAATATGACATGTTACAAGTGTTAGTCAAAAATGGACTCCAGTGTAGTGGTACGACAATATGGCACCGACTATCAATAGATAAAACGAAACCTAGTGACGCAGAATTGGAATTATTAGAAAATATAGAAGCAGCTGAAGACATAAACAAAAAGTGCAATGGAGGACTAACTGCCTTACAAGTTGCAAGCCACTTCGGTGCGTCAGGTGTAGCAAAAATACTGTTGAAAAAAGAAGCCGATTTGTATGTTACCGACGAAGAAAACAACACTCTTTTGCATTATGCTTCACTTTCATTGGAAGACAATGAAGATGTAATAAAATTGCTGATCGAGAAAGGTATCAATGTAGATGCTCAAGAATTAAATGGGACGACTGCTCTACATCTGGCTTGTCAAACCGGTAATTATAAAAACACAAAAATGCTCCTGGATTCTGAAGCTTCCATCTACATTGTGGATGAAAAAGGCAACAATCCTTTGCATTATGCGTCCAAATCAAGGAAAAGCAATCCAGATATAATTAAATTGTTGCTTGAGAAAGGCATGGATGTGGATGCTCAAAATGTAAATGGGGCAACCGCTTTACACATTGCTTGTGGTCACAGTAACTACGATGTTGCTAAAGTCTTGTTGGACTTTGGCGCCTCAATTGACACTGTAGACAAACATGACAAAAACGCGTTACATTATGCGGCCCAATTTTGTCCAGAAAATAGAAATGTGTTAAAATTATTAATCCAGAAAGGCATAGATTTGAATGCACAAGATCAAAATGGGACGACTGCTTTACAAATCGCGTGTCGTGAAGGTGTATATGACAATGCAGAAACGTTGTTGGACTCGGGTGCCTTGATTGCCATTACAGACCACGATCAGAACAATCCGTTACATTATGCCTCCGCACCGAAAAAAGATAATCGCTCTGTCATACAATTGTTGCTTAGAAAAGGACTCAATATAAATTCTCAAAACAAAAACGGAATGACAGCTTTACAAATTGCTTGTCTAGAAGGTGGTCATCAGAATGCAGAATTGTTGCTAGATTCAGGAGCCTCGACTAACCTTACGGACAAAAGCAACCAAAACGTATTCCACTATGCCTTAGCATCAAGGAAGGTCAGTCCAGATATAATCAAACTGCTCTTTAGAAACAACATGAATGACCCTGGAATCGCTTTACTCATTGCTTGTCAAGGAGGAGTTTACGAAAATGTAAAAACGTTATTAGATTTGGGTGTCTCGATTCACACAAAAGACAATGTTAATCGCAATCCGTTGCACTATGCCTCTTCATCTAAGCAAGTCAATCGAAACATAATAAAATTGCTGATTGACAAAGGGATTGACGTGAATGCTCGCAGTAAAAACGGAGTGACTGCTTTACAAATCGCATGTCTAGAGGGCGTGCACGAAAATGCGAAATTGTTATTGGATTGCGGCGCCTCGGTCAATCTTACAGACCACGATGACAAGAATTCGTTACATTATGCGTCAGCTTCACCACGAGTCAATCAAGTTATAATCCAGGTTTTGGCGAAAGAGATTGACTTGAATGCGCAAGATAAAGTCAAAACGACTGCATTACATTTTGCGTGTCAAGCGGGTGTTTATGACAATGTGGAAATGTTGCTGGATTGTGGCGCCTCGATTGACATTGCAGACAAAAATAACCACAATGTTTTACATTATGCCGCCGCTTCCAAGCACGTCAATAGATCTATAATAGAATTGTTGCTTGACAAAGGGATTGACGTAAATGCTCAAGCTAAAAATGGAATGACCGCTTTGCATATTGCGTGTATAGAGGGTGTCTACGACAATGTAGAAGTGTTACTAGACTCCGGCGCTTCTATTAATATTAATGACAACTACAACCACAATGTGTTACATTACGCAGTTAAGCAAGTCAATCCTGACGTAATAAAATTATTGCTTGAAAAAGGGATTGATATAAATGCCCAAGACAACAATGGAAGGACCGCTTTACACATTGCTTGTTATGAGGGTGTCTATGCAAATGCAACTTTATTATTGGATTCTGGTGCTTCCATTAAAACTAGAGACAAAAACAACGAGAACGCAATGCATTATGCAGCAGCATCACGAAGAGTCAATCAAAATATAATAACACTATTGCTTGAAAAAGGCATTTGTATAAATGCTCAAACTATACACGGAATGACCGCTTTGCAAATTGCCTGTCGTGAGGGTGTTCATGAAAACGCAGAAACGTTGCTACGTTTCGGGGCTTCGATTAACTTAGTGGACGAACGCAACAAGAATACCTTACATTATGCCTCACAGTCGTTGCAAGACAATCAAAATATAATAAAATTGTTGCTTGAGAGAGGCAGTGAATTAAATGCAACAGTTTTGCAAAATGCCTGTCTGGAGGGTGTTTATCAAAATGTAAAAACATTGATCGATTGTGGCATTCCTACTAATATTATCGACAACGACAACAAAAATGCGTTGCATTACGCATCAGCATCGAAGAGAGTCAATCGAGACACAATTAAACTCTTGCTTGACAAAGGCATTGACATAGATACTCAAAACAAAAATGGAATGACTGCCTTGCAAATTGCATGTCGTGAAGGTGTTTACGAAAACGCAGAAACGTTGCTACGGTTCGGTGCTTCGATTGACATTGTGGACGAACACCACAACAATGCCTTGCATTATGCCTCACAGTCTCTGGAAGGCAATCAACGTATAATCAACTTGTTAACTGACGAAGGCATGGATTTATATGCGCAAAATCAAAATGGAACGACGGCTTTACAACTTGCTTGTCTTGGGGGTGTTTATGAGAATGTAGAAACGTTGTTGGACTTGGGTGCTTCGTTTGACATTACAGACCACGATAAGAAGAATTTGTTACATTATGCTTCAGCATCGAAGAAACCTAATCGAGATGTCATAGAATTGTTGTGTGATAAAGGCATCAATGTCAATGCTCGAACTCAAAATGGAATGACCCCTTTACAAATTGCGTGTCTCGAAGGTGTTTATGAAAATGCAGAAACGCTGTTACGTTTCGCTTCGATTGACACTGTAGACGAACATGGCAAGAACGCTTTACATTATGCCTCACAGTCGGTGAAAGGTAATCGAAACATTATAAAATTATTGACTGAGAAAGGCATGGATTTAGATGTAAAAACTAAAAGTGGAATGACCGCTTTACACCTTGCCTGTCTGAAGGGTGTTTACGAAAATGCAAAAACGTTGCTAGATTCCGGCGCTTCGGTTAACACTACGGGTACTAACAACAAGAATGCATTACATTATGCATCAGCATCGAAGAAGGTCAACCAAGATATCATGTTACTGTTGTTTGCAGAAGGCATCAACCTGAATGCACGAACTAAAAATGGAATGACCCCTTTATATATTGCCTGTCTTGAGGGTGTTTATGAAAATGTAGAAACGTTGCTAGGTTTCGGTGGTTCGGTTAACACTGACGACGAACACAAGAAGAATGCTTTACACTATGCCTCCACATCGAGAGGAATCAATCGAAATACAATAAAACTATTGATTGAGAGAGGCATCGATGTAAATGCTCAAAACGAAAATGGAACGACCGCTTTACACCTTGCCTGTCTGGAGGGTGTTTATGAAAATGTAGAAACGTTGTTAAATTGCGCCGCTTCGATTAACACTACGGACAAAAACAACAAGAATGCATTACACTATGCCTCTGCCTCAAGGACAGTCAATCCAAAAATAATAAAACTGCTACTTAACAAAGGCATTAGTGTCGATTGTCAGCATAAAAATGGTACCACTCCTTTACAAATTGCATGTCGAGAAGGTGTCTATAAAAATGCTGAAACGTTGCTAGATTCCGGTGCCTGGCTTAACATGACCGACGAAAGAAACGAGAATGCCTTACACTATGCCTTAGCATCAAACAAAGTCAACCAAAAAATAATCAAACTGTTGCTTGACAAGGGGATCAACGTAAATGCTCAAAATAAACACGGCATCACTGCTTTACATATCGCATGTCTAGAAGGTGTTTATGAAAGTGTAGAAACGTTGCTGGATTCCAGCGTTTCGCTTGACCTTACTGACGAAAGTAACCAGAACGCCTTACATTATGCCTCAGCTTCAAACAAGTTCAATCCAAACATAATCCAACTGCTTCTGAAAAAAGGCATGGATGTAAATGCTCGGAAAAAAAAAGGAACGACCGCTTTACAAATTGCCTGTCTAGAGGGTGTTCTTGAAAATGCAAATCTGTTATTAGACTCAGGCGCTTGCATTCACATTACCGACGACGACAACAACAACGCGTTCCACTATGCCTCAGCATCGAAAAAGGTCAATCGAGACATAATTAAATTGCTATTCAAAAAAGGCATCGATGTAAATGCTCCAAACAAAAGTGGAGTCACTGCTTTACATATAGCGTGTCAAGGAGGGATTTACGAAAACGTAGAAATGTTGTTGGAGTGTGAAGCTTCGGTTAATATTAGCGAGAAACGTAAACGGAACGCGTTACATTATGCCTCAGCATCGAAGGAAAACAATCAAGATATTGTAAAGTTACTAATTGACAAAGGCATCGTCGTGAATGATCAAGACAAACATGGAATGACCGCTTTACAAATTGCCTGTCGTGAGGGTGTTTATGGAAACGTTGAAATGTTGTTAGATTTCGGGGCTTTTGTTACCGTTACGGACAAAGACCATCGGAACGCGTTGTACTATGCATCAACATCTCAGAAAGACAGTCGAGATATTATAATGAAATTATTGACTGAGAAAGGCATCGACATGTAGGACAACAATGTGAAGAAGAGTAAAAGAAAAAAAGAAAAGTTCTAGTTTCTTAGATGTGGACTTTATTCAAAATTGAAACAGTATGTCGGCGTATCTTCCAGGTTAGTATTTTATTATTTTATTTAGTTGTGTGTTTTTTAACTATATTTCTAAACAAGAATTTTTAAATGTCAACATATGTATATTTGTTAGTTTAATGTACAAAAGTTATCACAAAATAACTTAAGAGGACCTGTTAGAGGGGGTGTAACAATTTTTTCATTTTTACTTCCCGAGCGTAAGCTAAGGAAGTATAGTAATGGAATGCATCGGACGAATGGCCACTTTTATATTTTCTCGACGTTCCATGACCCCTAGTCTGTCTGTCTGTCTGTCTGGTGTCTACATCATCCGCACCAACAATTTGATGACGTCATTTTAAAGAATTCTATGTTTATATGATTTAACTGTCATACAACAATGTAGTCCTGTAAGTGTGGTGTACAAATCCGCTTTGAATTTTTCTCTAACTGTCCAAATTTTTGCAAAAGCATAATGCACGGTATAACAACTGTTTACTAATAGTGTAAGGCATTGTGCCGGTTGTGGTCTACTGTTTTTTTAAGGATGTGAAGCCTTCTCAGGGGTTCCAACTATCTCTTTTAAGAATGTAAAACCTTCTCGGGAACGCCAAATGTATTCTTTAATGTGAAACCTTCTCGGGGGTTCCAACACTTCCAACTGTCTTTTTTTGAAAATGTAAAACCTTCTCAGGGGTTCCAACCATCTCTTTTAAAAGTGTAAAACCTTCTCGAGAGCGCGAAATGTCTTATTTATATGAAACCTTCTCGGGGGTCGCAAATGTGTTTTTTAAAAATGTAGAACCTTCTCGGGGACCTCAAAGGTAATTTTTTAAGAATGTGAAACTTTCTCGGGGGTCCCAAATGTAATTTTTACGAATGTGTAACCTTCTCGGGGGTCCCAACTGTCTTTTTTAAAAATGTAAAACCTTCTCGAGCGCGCCAAATGAAGCGAGGGCAGTTCTGTCGAAATAACTTTCGACCAATTTGTTCTATGATAAAATTATAATAATATAGTATTTATACCTACATCAAATTGTTCAAAAAACAAAAATAATAATATAATAACAGCTTTTCTAATATTTTTTTGTTTCAGAAGACAATTTTCAAATCTGATGAGGCCCTAACAAAAGAAAGAAGGTCTGAAAAACGTCGGTGTATAGTGGTTACCTACCATAGCAATTTTTGGAAGGGTTATCGAAGATGATTATCACCACACACACACAAATTAAAGTAAATAAATACACAAATTTACGAATATCTTATTAACTGGCAGAACTTTAAATGAGGTAACATATTAATGCCGTTGAAAAATAAAAATTAGATTATGCAACCAAATATACACATACGTTATTACTCATCTGTGCGTCTTTCACCTATATGAATGTAGAAAATTGACGAATTACAACGAAAACAAGACCATAAATTATCTAAAACAAAATTTTATAAAAAAAATCAGTTTTTTTTTCTTACTTGCTCATAAGAACGCCACAGTTGCCGAATTTTATTCAGCCAAAGAGTCATTTACGAGAAAAATATATATAATAATAATCTCATTTGGAGTTAATACCGGTTATCTTAACCCTATTATTCCCATCATTTTTTCTTCATCGCCTGTGCAGACTGAAAGAACTTAAAGCTGTCATTAGTCCGATCATCTGTGACCACTTCTTCAGCGTCAGCGCCAGAGGACCTGTACTTAAGTTTTTAAAACGTTTTACATTTTAGAACATTTTTTACAATTTGTTAGTCAATATAGGTACCTATTGTTTTGGATTTTACAGTGATTTCGTAATAAAAGTAAAATTTGTCGATGTCGATGCTTGACGTGATTTTTTGTATTAGGTATTATTGAGTGTTAGGGTCTCATACTGTACTCCATATTTTTAGGATTTAGACGTACGTACGTTTCCAGAGTTGTCTATTACTATATACTGAGTGACTATTAATGTTTGCGATTTTTTTTGTCACTTTGGCAACATATTTACAATTTTATGACGTTATATTTAAATTTTTTAGGAGATGTCAAAATCGACAACTTTGAACTGACTTGCTAACATTGCTCCCCATAATTTAGAATTTACCAACCCAAAAATTTGTTTCAATCATACAGAAATTAATTTCTCCTACCCATGTGCTAATTTTAAATCGACAACCAACCATCCTTAATTTTTCCTTATTTTTTTGTTGGTATTATTTTCATAAAAGTGTATTATTATTTTGTTAATTGAAATTTGTAATTTTGTTTTCTAAAATGGAAATGGAATGGAATTCATGGAAATTTATTTCACACCTGCGTACAAACTTTTTGCACAAAACTCTTCTACACCACGCCCTGATCACGTTCCTCACCTTCAAATGTTGTGCAATGCTTCCTTTAGCCACAAAAAAATTGTTAAATTACCCATTCATGCACTCTGGGAACTGTTGCTAACATAACCTAACTTTTTATAGTCACTAACACGCGTGGCTGTAATGTCCGGTATTAGTTGAGGTAGGGCGTGAAGCGCCTTGGACCCCATTACAAACATACCCCTAAACGGTGGAACTTCTTACTCCGTGGATCATTTAGTTACTGGAATTCGTTCATGTTAAATTGTGTGTATGGTTGGTTGCCTACATTCGGTGTAACTAATAGCTTGTAATCTATAGGGCGAATACAAAATTTTTTTCGACACAAGGAGGCATTTGCGCAACTTTTGAAGGTGATGAACGTGATCAAGGGGTGATGTAGAAGAGTTTTGCGCAGACAGTTTGTGCGAAATCGAGAAGTGGGTTTTGTAAAATTTCACCCATAAACGCAACGTCTCTGCATCGTCTCCATGGAAACAAAAATCAACAAAACAAATTTAATAATTTTTAGTGACCAAAAAGTACTGGCGATTGGTAAGCTCTTCGAGAGTTGTTGTTTTTCCCTTTTCTGTGAAGAATCTATCCTCGAGAGGTTTTCCCAGTGTAAAGTAGCTAGCGCGAGTTGTGAGTGTCTGTGTCATGGTCGTAGTGAAACGGATTCTGGGGGTCGAAGGGCTTTATTACTTCAAAGCCGTGCACCATCTGAGTAAGTAAGTTTTATGCAAACCAGTTAGGAAAGTACCGCTTTTAAACTCATCTAAATTTAAACTATAAACCAAGGTATTTAGAGGTTTACAAGGTATGCTCGGGCTGTACTTTAAAATTGAAAGATGCTGTGACGTCACTGGTGTAATCTAGGGGAGAGGTCGGAAAGACCAATACCGGGCGAGTAGAGCAAAATGGATTAGAATATCATACTGTTATTAGTCTGTTCATTAAAATGAAACTCATTTGAAGTGTATTATTTAACGTAGAAAAACGCTTTCATTCAAAACGTTTTAAATAAAAAATAACCACAAATAATAACCTGTTCTTTATTTGTTGTTATTCTGGTTATGATGTTTATTGCAGTTATATATAACAATTTAAAAGCGAAAAATGATTAATCGTAGATGCTAGTACTCTTGTTAACTTTTCTGTATAGATTAATTTTTGTTTTTTGGTAGTATATCTTTGTTTTTATTTTATTTTTTTTGCAAATAGTGAAAAAAGAAATATTGCAAATGTAAAGAATTGGTCGAACGTTATTTCGACAGGACTTCCCTCGCTCCTGCAATACAATCCACTAAAATTAAATCCCGCTTCTCTAAAAATTATAAAATTTAATATTCTTGCGATAATTTTTATAAATTAAAACGAATAAATTAAATATATTTATTTAATAAAAACCGGCTATCCTTAAATATTTCCCATTATTCCAATATTTCATAACGGAAAAGTGCACCAAGCAAAAATAATGGCTGTATTTCCGAATACAAAACAGTACCGGTCAGCTTAGATCATATAATAAATAGATACCACCATGCCGTGTTCTTTCCCTAGCAGAGCCTGTGACGACATCCTCCTGTCACACATCTCTCTCGTGCATGGAGGGATTACAATGAAGCTATCCTTGCCTGATCACTATTTGAATTTTGCGCGCTTAAATTTTAGGAAGTATGTCTGAACTAACTTCGTACGAAAGATGTTGACAGCTTGATTTTATAAATAATTCACAGTAGATAATGAAAGGAATAGTAAATTATTGGGCAGCAATTGTGATCCTTTATGATTACATCACTTAAAATAGGATCTTTGTTCTAAATTCTAAAATTGTTTTCTGTACAACAACTCGAAAGAGAGGTTAGAAGAAACATCTGTCAAAAGCGATTTGTTGTGCTGGTGCGGTACAAGGATAGAAGTGAAATAGACATATACAGATGAAATGCATCTAACAAAGATGAAGATGTGGTGATCACACAAGGATAGCATTATACTACTCTTCTTGACGTAGAAAACGACAACAGATAGCTTCATGTCTAGTCACAGCTTTCAGTTTGAGTATTGGTATCTATTTATTATATGATCTAAGCCGGTCAGCGGTTTGTATGTTATCTCTGGTTTGTATTTGATATTTGACATCTGATGCGGAGAGACAGAGACGTGAGACGATTCGATTCGGGGTTCCGTTCAGTCCCGATAACAGACGAGAGTACTCGATTCCTCCACTGACGTCACAGATGTCACTACCTCGTCCCCTCCCCTTAAGGGGCCTATACACTAATTCCCTATACCCTTAGCATACCTTGTAAATCTCTAAATACCTTGCTATAAACGGCAAATTAAATTATCTAGAGTATGCAACCAACTTTTCTATCAGACAAATTTTATTTGTTAAAAAGCAGAAAGAATACAAATTTGATGTGCTTTTGTTAACTAATTTTATGGAGGTAAGTAAGCAGTTTTTTATTAATATAGTATATATAATTATTGTGAATAAAATAGTATAGAGTATATAGTATCGGCAAATGTACCATTCCTGTCTCAGGAGAACTTGTTCATCTCGAGGTAAACTATAGTTCTCTTGACACGAATGGAATACTTTCTTCTTGTTCTATCTTGCAAGAGTTTTTTTCTTTTTCTTATTTTTTTTTTAACATTTCTTGTTGGGGGCTGATTTTCTTCACCTGTCCTTGGTGCTCTCTCGTTAAGTACTTTTGAAGACGTTGGTGTTACTCTAAATAATTACACAAAATAAACAACAAGTAAATTATTTAAAACAGTAAATAAAATAACCACATAAATTAGTGGCGTTTCTGTGTACTTAACTTAATAAATTTGTGTTCGAGAAGATACATTACGCTACAGTACCTTCCCATCCGGCATATTTCTCTTTAACAGATATATAGATATTGTTAACGGGTACTGAACGCAGTTTACTATACCGAGCTTTGACACAAATTTTTCCTTCGATTATGGTCACGCTTAATACGACACCCATAAAAGTATGTTAGACCGGAACATCCAATCCGCTGTAATACAAAAAAAAAAAAAAGTCCAAGTTTATTACGACAGAACTTCTCTCGCTCTATTGAAAAATTATAAAATTAGATTATGCTATGTTTGTTTTGTGATAACACCTTCGCAGTTCTTACACAGTGCGGGCACAATTGCAAGGGATTGTGCAAATTGTACAAGAGCGGACAACGTAAAGTATATTTAGCTTTTAACCATCTCATGACATTTTTCTGTGTTGCGTTTTAAGTTGGATTTTTCCATAGAAAAACCGTGTTTAGGTAAGATTTTACTCAAATTTACCATGTTTTGTCGACTTTAAAACTTTCATCAACTAAGTGCCGCCACCAGTGTTTTCTATTACCAAAATGTAACATAAACACTACATAATTTACTAATCTCGGCTGTGAAGTAGGTCAACTGAGGTTATTTTAAAAATTACGTCCAACTAATTTCGCATACACCGTAAATCGTGGTGTGGGATAGTTTTTTGTATTGTGTGTTGCATACCTTTCTGGCGTTTGTAGTAATCTCGTGGTCTCTCTTTAATAAGTTATTTACATCGAACTTACCCCGTTTCTGAAGCGAAGGAAACCAGTATCACGTATCCAAGTTCCAACAGACCGTATTTTCAATTCGGATTTATGTAAAATGGAAAGGTTAAATTAAAACGCAAATCTGCAGGAGGAAACATCTTTTATTAGATTTTGTCAAAGGACGGCCGAAAAATGTGGTTTCTCTCTGGAGAAGGGAAAAAGCTGTGAAATAAGTTTCCGTGAAGCTTATTTACCCAGCTGCAAAACCTTCTTATCTTTTCAAAGACAAAATTACAAATATAAAATTGTACAACAAAAAAAAGTGAATCTGCTACATCTACGCACAACATTCAGATCCTTGTGGAATGCCAGTCCAGGTCAAACTGCTTATCCGACGCTGAACGACTAGTGATTCACGTATTTAGTGTTAGGAGAACAAATGACGTCGGTATTATTGGAAGTTTTCGAATTTAAAAACTGTCCTGAAATAAAAAAAAGAAACTGTTAATAAATATTTTTTTATAATACGCGAACTAAAGGCAAAAATTTTGGGTTATAGTTCTTGATATGTTGACTCAAAAAATATAGCGTGTTTAGGGTCACGGATCAATATTTTCGCAATATTCGGTGTAAAATTCGAATTTTTAAAAATTTTTCAAAATTGCGACATTTCAATGAAGTTTATTTCTTGAAATATGTTTTTAGCAATGTTGAAGATGTTATGCAATTCCCTTTCAGATTTTTGGTAATCCGAACAAATCGCTAATCCGAACACACCTTTTCTCCAATTAATTCGGATTATCAAGGTTAATATACACATATAAATAAATTAAATCAAAACAGATGTGTTATCTTTTACGTTTGAAAAGTATACCTACTAGTATTTACATACAACTCAACACTTGTATAAATGAAAATATTTCTTAGTAACTTACTTGTATTATAAAGTGAAAAACCCCCATTCTGATGATAATTCATTTCTTGTATGAGTTATAGTAGCCACTAGTTGCAGCACAGCTCCACTTACTTATGCAGAATATTTTCTCAACCGTTCCAAACATATCTTGTCATTCATTATAATTAAAGTACGTCTTAGTTCCTAACTACTCTACAATAATTATAGTGCAAACAATATTTTCATTTTCTTAAACATTTCACTAGCATTTCCCTAATTTCAGAATCGTCGTGTTCGCATGCGAGCTCAAATGCCGTCGTCCTTTCATTATTTGGAGTACGAACGTCGATACCTTCTTCAATTAATAACTTTATTATTTCTCTATTGCATTCCCATGATCTTGCCGCATAATGCAACGCGTTGTTGTTGTCTTTGTCTAGGATATTTGTCGACGCATGATTTTCTAATAGCATTTTAGTAATTTCGTAGTCACCATATTCACATGCAAATTGTAGAGCCGTGGACCCATTTTTGGTTGGAGCGTTCAGGTTGATTCCTTTATTGATAAGTAACTTTATTTTGTCTTGATTACTGTACCATGAGTCTCTATTCCACAAAACGTAGTGTAATGGGTTGTTGTCGTCGTCGTCTGCTATGTTCGGGTTAGCTCCATTGGCTAATAGAAACTTTACGATTTCGTAGTTACCGGTTACACTTCCAAGATGTAACGCAGTTATCCCTTTATCATTCTTCGCATTTACATCAACATCAGGCGCAATATTTTCTAATAATTTCAGTTCTTCGCAGCTTTTCGGTCGTGATTGTGCGAGTGCATGCCATATTGTGTTGCCTTCGAAACACTTAGCACCGTTGCCTAACAGTATTTTCAACATGTCGTACTTGCCGCTTTTACAAGCCACATCCAAAATTACAATATCACTTATATTTTTGTTCATGTCGAATTTATGTTCAAATATTGCATTTACCACAGCGATATTACCATCTCTGGGTGGTACCACGTTATCGTCTGGAGTTCCAGTGACCGCCGTTTGCAACAAATATTCATTACATATTTTCATGTTGACAAGTTCTGGACTTTCTGCAATAATTGCTGAAAATAAATTCGAGTATCCCAGTTGTGCTGCGTAAAATATTAAAGGCTCTTCTTTGTAGTAATGAAAAATTTTTTCTTTCATGTTTGCGAAAGTTGATAATTCTTGTTTCAAAAATATTTCGATTGGGTACAGACATTTTGCTTCAAGGGCGTAATCTACACAACTGAACTTGAACAAGTCGTCTTGACCGTCAATATTAACACCTTCTTGGGTCAGTGCTTCCATCATTGTCATGTACCAAATGGGTTCCCGTGAATTCTTACGGATGGTTTTGACCGGGTACCTCATTCCATATGTACATAAAAGTTGCAATGGAGTTCGACCACCTGCATCCTTGGCGTCTGACTCTTCTACATGTTGTTCAAATTTGTTCATATTTTTGTATATAATAGACAAATGTAAAGGTTTGTTGTCGGCCAACATCACATCAAACATGAGTCGTAAATTGTCGTACCTTTCCGAAAGTACGACTTGTTTCAACAAAGAAGCTTTCTTTTTGTTTGTTTTTAACCATATGGCTGCAAAGTATTCTGCATACGTCTGATGTATAAATATTACTTCATCGTTATCACCTATTTTCTTTATTATTCCGCTTTTGTCCCCATTAAGTTTGATTTCTTCAATAAACTCCTTCGTATCTTGTAAATTGACATCTAGTACCTCAAAGTCTTTGTTATCTAAACATACTTTCAAAGCCACAACTTCGTACGGTTTTAATAGTGCTTTAGTAAATCCGAGTTGATTCTTCTGTTCTTTGTCGACGAGTTTTTCAATGGTGGTTGCTATTTTTCCCTCAAAAAATACTTTATACATGTATGTGAGAACGAAAATATTTTCTTCGTCAAGGTTTTTAAAAGCTTCGTTATTGTGTAAAAACATTTCTGTGATTATATATAACTGTAGCGGAATTCCGAGCAAATCTTGACTGTTGTTCAGATCTGTGCTATCGAATATCTTTTGTAAGATTTTTTCTATCTCTTCTTTTCGATATTTGCTTTTCAGTTTTTTATGCACGTATTGTTTCTGCTGTTCTTGATCTAGCTGCAGGATTTCTATGGATACTACATTCAACTTTTCGTCTATTTTGTCGCGTAAATTCTCTCTGCATGAAATCCACACCTTCATACCCTCTGATGATACTTTTTCCGCGAAATCTAAAACAAGATCTACATAAGTACTATCAACTTCATCTAAGCCATCAAGATATAAATAAGTCTTTTTGTTTCTGTGCAAACTATTTCTAATTAGTTTTTCAATCCTTTTTTCATTTGGTTTTTCCGCACCTAAAAAGTACTTCTCTATTTCTTCGGAACTTCGTTGCTTGCCAAAGAAAGGATTACAATGAATCAGTTCAACGTAAACTCCCCAATAATCTGAAGGACAATTGTTGTAGAGGACTTTCATTAATGTAGATTTACCCATTCCGGGTGGGGCACAAATAGTGTTCAGGGGACCATCGAAATGATTCAATACGTCTTCTTCTTTGATTTTTTTCGACTCATCTAAACAGACACCAGGAATTTTCTTTCCTTTTTTCGAAAGTAGAACACAACAATCATCCTCAAATGTTTGAAGCAAGTACACATTTCTCTTTCCAGATTTTTCACAAATGCGCTTGAATTCTTTTGGTGTGCATCTACTTTTTATTGAAACTATTATAACATTTTCGTGTTTATTATTTTCTTTGTTTAAATAGTCAGACAACTCGAGAATATGGAAATTTCTAAATGTTAACTTATCTTTAAACGTAGAATCACAATTGATAATAATCATGGTCTGGTCTTTCAGCAACTCGTAAATGCTTGGAATTTTCGCCCTTTTCACAAAAATACTCGATACGTTTCTGGGTATGTGGAACTCAGGCAAGTCTTTTTTATTTTCGCTTACATACTTTGCTTGAGACATTACAAAGAGTTCTTCAAGTCCAATGTGTCTGGCAATTTCATTGTCAATGTTAACGAGACGTTCCAAAGAAATGGGTTCTCGTCCTTGAATAGAAATCGTGAAGGTACGTAAAATATTTTGACAGTGTTCCGTGTCTTTGGATTTGGTGATCAGATCAGATAAATTCTTGAACACTTCCATGCCTTCAAAATTGCTGCGAGCGACATTCCCTATCAAAATTAGTTTCCTGTTATCAGTGGCTTTTTTCATTAAATTTGTCATGGTTTTAATAATAAATCTATTGCCATCTTTTACTCTCACTATCAAAGGGGCCTTGTTCAAATACCACGAAATTTTTGTCTCTTCATTTGTCCGTATTGCAAACTTTTGCTTGATTTTGCCACATTCGTCAGTTGTGTTTCCTTGGTTTGGCCAGATGTTTTCAACAATTTCTTCATCAGGCTTTTTTACTATGGTTATTTGGAAATTCATTATTGCAGCCTTAAGGTATTGTGTTTTGTCATTTTGTTTGTCGCTAGTTAAAGTTTTCGTGTGTGGTGACAAAGCCAATTCGATGAGTTTTGCGATGACGTCATCCTTGCTTAGAACAAAATTTTTCGACCACCATTGACTTATAAAGTGAGTAAATGAGTCATAAATGTTGTATCGCAATAAATACTGTAACATTTTTTCTACGTATAGCTGTGTCTGCGTGAGATTGCCTTGTTCCGTAAAAAAGTAAAATTCGCGTTTTTTGTCTTCCGAATTTTGTGTGACTCGAAAAACACTTTGCACTTTCTGCAGCTCCTTGTTTGATAGCAAATCTTCGAATTCCACACTTGGACACCTTTCAATGTTAATATTTGTTTCTATTTCCGTACTATTTTTGAGATCTAGGGGGCAATTTGTATAAAGAACACAAATAATATCTTCCGATGTTTCAATATTTTCGTTTATCGATGTACAGTGTTTTACAACATCGAAGTCATGTTTGCCTTTACGTAAATCCACCTTCCTTAAACGTTTTGCGGCTTCTTTATGTTTAAGTTGAAAAAGAAAAGTGCGTTCTTTTTTGTCTTTGAATGTGACTTTAAGAACTATATCATCGAAAGTTCCGAAACCTTGTTGATTCGTAGTCATTTCGAAATCCTCAACTTCGTCGTTTGCAATTAACTTTAAAGCATAGAATGCACACATCATTTGTTCATATTCTCTTCCTTGATCTACGGTTCCAGCAAGTTTTTCATACGTCCGAGCCTGAAAAAAATAAGATTAGTTATTTTAATTTGCTTTAAAAGGCAATATTTCTGATTATTCCATTCGCCTGTCATTTGTAAAAACTAGAGCAATAAAAATGCGAGTTTACACATTTGTTACTAGGGTTTCAACGAATTCTACATTACATTTTTTAATTTTCCGAGCTCGCATTTGTTGACATGAAAATCGAATCATGCCTAAAATTATTTTGAATGTGTTTTGAGTCAGGTTGAATAAAAAAGGAATTTGTTCACTGCTCTTGGACTAGTCTACCGAATACCAGTCGTAGTCCAAGTTATGTAGGGTATTTTTCAAACTGATGGTTTCACTCATTCAATTTTTCAACAGTTTGAAAAATAATCGACACAACTTGGACTACTCGTGATATTACATATGATAATTTAATTCATACATAAAAAATCCCATAAGCCGCGATGAATTTGTCACTTCGACATCGGATAAAATTAACCCTAACTTTGCATCTGGATAAAATGAGGGCAAACTTCCATGCCACACTTTTTCAAACCTGATTATTGTTGGTTGTTATGATAACGAATGAACAATTTTAAAAATTGACAAACAATTTGTGCACAATGGCGAATTCACCGCGTTTTGGTACTTCGGATAAACTAGAAATTGAGGAAAGTGACCCCAGAAAATACAGTTAACACAAAGACGTCAATTTGGCGACAGTTCAGCTTTAAACGAATTATTTTTATTATTATTATTCGTTCATTATTCAAATTATCTCATCGAATTACGAATTACGAATTACGTTTTTTTTTGTCGTAGGAGGTTTGTGTCGTCAATTTACCAAGCAACAAAATTCTCGTAAAAAAAATCTTTATTCACTTGGCTAGCTTTAACACTTGTACCAGTCACTATTTCTTTCTTCAAGTTCCATTAATTCGTATTATAGTTGGAAAATGCACCACTCACACTTACGATTGTAATAGTATAATTAAAAAGAATCAAGCTCTATAGCTTATTACCGTTTTTGAAGACGAACTCCGGGCCCCTTCTTGTAATCGTGATTGTTCTCCTTCCATTGTGTTTATTTGTTTATCTTCTTTTCCACCGCCTGACTCCAAGCTTTTTTCCATGGTAAATACTGTTAAAAAAATAAAATATAATAAAATATTTTTTTCACTAGCAGCCATGAAGCATGCAAATGTCGACTCATTTAGAGGTAGCAAATTCAACTTTTGCGACCACGGGTTCAAAAAGAAGATTGAGGTTATGTTCCCAATACTTGCTGTGATTATTTCTTAAAAAATGAATAAATGTGTGCTACCAACATTACTTTAGTATACGCATGGTAGTTGGTGGACGGTAGAAGATAAAATGATGAATTCAGCGACAAGTGTAAACGGTTTTCTTTGTGTTGAAGATTTAGATTAAATTTGATTAGAAATCAAAACAAAATTATGTTGCGTCAAAAAATTGAACGTTTATTTTTTCAATTTATTGTCTTGTGGTTTCTACTAGTGAAAAAAATAGTATATTAACCACGGTTGCAAAGCCATTTCTAGACCTCGCGCTCGGTCTAGAATGCTTGGCTTTGCAACCTTGGCTAATAATATACTATTTTCTATAACAACGAAAAAATTGGTCCAAAGTTATTCGGATAAATTATGAAGGTATGCAAACATATTTTTTTTGTGAAACACGTATATATTAGGTAAATTAAACGACACATTTTTTTGGTGACGTCATCAAATTAAAGGCGGAAATAAACAAATAAATTTTCGTTCGCTTTTAACCGTCCACACAGCAGTTTTGATTTTGAATATTACGTGTTTGATAGAATCATCAAGAGAAAGACCGACGACAGACAAACAGAACTTATTTTTTTTAGGATGGTCTTTATGAACAAAAAATTACAAATTGAAACAGTTTCTTAAAAAGTGTTTAGTATTCGTAATACTTATTAAAGTATTTTTTTTTTCAAATTGAAAATAAGAACACAGGAATAACATGGTTACCGTTGGCAAAAATAATAATAATTCAAAAAACATGTAGAAAATTTTGCCTCAAACGTCTTTATCTGCTTTTGTGATATCATTTCTCTTGAAGAACTGATATTTTATCAATTTATCAGTAACAAGGTATGTTTTTTCTTAAATTACATTGTGTAAGATTTATCTTCATTTTAATACAATAGTTAAAAACACTTAAAATGTATTAATTAGTTCAGAGATATGAAATACTTATATTAAAGCCGTAGATAATCTTATCTGTCACAATACCTTGAAATTGGGCCATTTGCTACAAACTGTAATTTTTTTTAACAAATGTTAAATCTCATGATTTAATGGCTTAAATGTAAAAATTTAGGTTTTCTGATTTCGTCTGTTTATCAACCATAAAGATACCGAACAAGTAATGTTCGTAGCACTAGAAAATATGAAATAATTTTAAATGCACACATTCGGACTAATCTTTAATAAGCTAAAAGTCTTATGGTCTTAAAAATATGTACAAAAATTATTACTACATATGTTTGGGTGTTTTAGTTTTTTATTTATTTATAATTTATGAACTAACTTACGTGTGAAGTTCTATCTTTTAACGTATTTAAAAAGTAACATTGTCTTTAAAATTATGTCATTCAAAACTGTAATTTAGACTCAACTGTTAGTAGAGCACACACATAACATACATTTCCGACACAATTTAGTTAAAAACAGTGGGTAATCTATAACCAATTGTGCAGGAGCTTACTTACTAGTTAATAAGATTAAGAAAATTATGGATGCCTTGGACTTATTTTGTAGATGGTACAATGTTAACAACAATAGGATTTTTGTAAATCGTAATTTAAACGGTCGGGACTGCCATTATCCGGGTGGTGGTTGTTTGTGGTCAAGCCGGAGCAAGAAACAATAAATGGGCGATTCCGTAAAAGTGGTAGCAGTTTTCAAAGAAATGGAACCGAAAATAATGTTACGAACTCCTCGGCCGAGCGACGCGGTGTTCGCTGACGCAAAGCCTGGAAGCAAGAGTCGCGATAGACAACCCAGAAAATCCTCGAAGCGGCGTTCTGGAATCATCGAAAGGAACGTGTAGGTTTAAATTGAGGCCAGTTATTAAGAAATACATTGTTGCGTTTTACCCACGTCAATTTTTATTTTAATCGCCCGTGAAACCTAACAATAACTTCTGTATCGCGAAATCTACTAAACAATTTCTTTAGGCAATTTCCGAAAGTGATCGAAAACGGTCGAAATTTTCATTAATTGCCATACACCACCACAACTGTGGAAGCGTACCATTTTGCACAGTTTCGCAAAATTTGTCTGTCTACACAATATTCTCAAAATATATCCAAGATTTCATATCAGTTTTGCACAGAAGGAAAAATTGGGAAGTACCTACCCTCCAGTTATAATAATATAAGAGTTCATCAACCTCTTGAGATGATTACGCTGTTCAAAAGAATTATTCATATTTAATATTTTGCGATTTGAAAGAAATTGTGGGGTGCTTCGCAACGTGCCGCAAACTTTAAGAACTGCAAAAACATTTAATTATAGAGCAATTTTATATATTTTGTGTTTTATATCTTTCAGGCGTGTCTTGTTTCGTTGGTTTTTAAAGTACAAACGTACTGTAGTAAGATTCGTTTGCTGAATATCTGATTTCATATTTGCCACCTTATTCCATAACTGAACTTATCTCATCTCTAAAGCGAAACCAGTACCATGTACATAAATACTTCAGATCATAGTTTCAACAAGGATTTAGGTTTTAAGATGGAAAGAGGTCCTTAAATGAAACGCAAAAGTATGTAGGGAGCATCTTTTATTAAATTTTGTCACCGGCCACCGAAAACTATGGTTCCTCTCTGGAGAAGGGAAAAAGCTGTGAAATAAATCTCCATGAGACTTATTTACCCAGCTGCAAAACCTTCTCATCTTTTCAAAAACTAAATAACAAATTTAAATAAAAAAGTTTACAACTTGACGTTGCGCCGACTGATGCGTGTTCAGTGGTTGTATAATTGAAAGAAAGGAAAAGATTTCCTTTCTTTCAAATTTACAACTTACGAAATTAACATCATACTTGAATTGGCACTTTTGACTAAAATAAATAACAAAAGGAGAACACAGTTCACAGATCGTGGGTTATCTATTCAAGATCCTAGACTGACCTAGAAGCTGACGTTAAATAGCCTAAAACCTAATTTCCTTCCAACTTCTATTATTTATGCATAATATATTTCACAGCAGTTAGATCTTAAATGTAACATTATTAACTGTAAATTATTCAAAGTAGTTAATGCTGATTAATGTAATAATTATTTCTACTTCAACAAAGATAACAGAATGCAAAAAATAAAAAAAATATAGACTAACGATAACACCTAATAAACATATAATCTAATCTAAGCACCTAATTAATCTATATTAATAAATTCTCCCATATAAAATTCCTTCAAATCACTCTTGCAACTACGTCCAGAAGACTTCCATATTTGGATGATGACAGAATTATGGTTCTAAAACACGAAAACAGCAACAATTAATATTTTTTTAGATCTTAAGATCCATTGAGTGATTTTTTTAAATATAAACTAAAAATGTAATTAAAAAACAACCAGATTTTTTAATAACAAGCACTAACCTCAAAATTACACCACATATTGCTACTTCTAAAGCATTAGTCATCCTCTTTTCTTTCGTTGGCCCCTTTGATGCCTTGGTTGTTAGTGCTCTTCTCAGTCAATAATTCTTTTACATTTCGATTGTCTCCTAACGACTGTGATGCATAATGGAATGCATTCTTGTCGTTTTTGTCCATAATATCAGTGGAAGCGCCGGAATCTAATAAAATTTCTACGTTTTCATAAACCCCTTCTAAACATGCTAATTGCAAGGGAGTAATTCCATTTATATTCTGAACATTCACGTCGATGTGTTCCTGAGTCAATAATAATTGGATCAGATCTCGATTGTCTTTCCTTGATCTTGATGCATAATGCAACACGTGGCTGTTGTCTTTGTTGGTAATGTTAACCGAGGCACCGGAATCTAACAACGTTTTTGCATTTTCATAAACACTTTGCAGACATGCCATTTGTAAAGCGGTCGCACCGAAATTATTTTGAACATTTACGTCGATGCATTTCTCAAGTAATAATTCTATTATATCTCGATTGTTTTGCTGTGACTGTGATGCATAATGCAAGGCGTTGTTTTTGTCGTAATTTGCAATGTCAATCGAAGCGCCGACATCCAGCAACGTTTTTGCATTCTCATAAACACCACTTAAACATGCAAGTTGTAAAGGGGTCGTCCCATTTTTATTTTGGGCATTTACGTCGATACCTCTTTCGGTCAATGTTTTTATTATGTCTCGATTGTTTTGCTGCGATGCTGATGCATAATGCAACGCGTTTTTGTTGTAATTGTCGGTAATGTTAATAGAAACCCCGCAATCTAACAACGTTTCTGCATTTTCGTGAACACCGCTCAGACATGCAAATTGTAAGGCGGTTGTTCCACTGTTATTTTGGCCATTTATGTCGACGCCTTTTTCGGTCAATATTTTTATTATATCTCGATTGACTTGATTTGATTCTGATGCATAATGCAACGCGTTCTTATTGTTTTTGTCCGTACTGTTAATAGAAGCCCCGATGTCTAACAATATTTTTGCATTTTGGTAGACACCGGTTAGACATGCAAGTTGTAAAGCGGTTGTTCCATTTTTATTTTGGGCATTTACATCGATGCCTCCTTCAAACAGCAATTTTATGACATCTCGATTGACTTGTTTTGATCTTGATGCACAATGCAACGCGGTTTTGTTGTCTTTGTCCGTACTGTTAATAGAAGCGCCGAAATCTAAGAGTGTTTTTGCATTTTCGTGAACACCGGTTAGGCATGCAAGTTGTAAAGCGGTTTCTCCATTGTTATTTTGGGCATTTACGGCGATGCCTTTTTCGATCAATATTTTTATTATATCTCGATTGATTTGTTTTGATTCTGATGCATAATGCAACGCATTATTGTTGTTTTTGTCCGTGCTGTTAATGGAAGCTCCGATGTCCAACAATATTTTTGCATTTTGGTAGACGCCCGTCAGACATGCAAGTTTTAAAGCGGTCGTTCCGTTTTTATTTTGAATATTTACGTCGATGCCTTTGCCAATTAATAATTGTATTATATCCCGATTGTTTTGCTGTGATACTGACGCATAATGCAACGCATTCTTGTTGTTTTTGTCCGTGCTGTTAATGGAAGCTCCCATGTCCAACAATATTTTTGCATTTTGGTAGACGCCCGTCAGACATGCAAGTTTTAAAGCGGTCGTTCCATTTTTATTTTGAATATTTACGTCGATGCCTTTGTCAATTAATAATTGTATTATATCCCGATTGTTTTGCCGTGATTCTGACGCATAATGCAACGCATTTTTTTTGTTTTTGTCCGTACTGTTAATAGAAGCCTCAAAATCTAACAAAGTTTGTACATTTTCGTGAACGCCCTTCAGACACGCAAGTTGTAAAGCGGTCGTTCCGCTTTTATTTTGCGCATTTACGTTGATACCTTTTTCAGTCAATATTTTTATTATATCTCGATTGACTTGCTTTGATTCTGATGCATAATGCAACGCGTTCTTGTTTTCTTTGTCGGTAATGTTAATAGAACCCTCGAAATCTAACAACGTTTCTGCATTTTCATGAACACCGCTCAGACATGCAAATTGTAAGGCGGTTGTTCCATTGTTATTTTGGGCATTTACGTCGACGCTTTTTTCGGTCAATATTTTTATTACATCTTGGTTGACTTGATTTGATCTTGATGCGTAATGTAAAGCGTTATTATTGTCTTTGTCTGTACTGTTAATAGAAGCCCCGAAATATAACAACGTTTCTGCATTTTCTTGTACACCGTTCAGACATGCAAGTTGTAAAGCGGTCGTTCCATTTTGATTTTGAACATTTACGTCAATGCCTTCCTCACTTAATAATTCTATTATGTCACGATTGTTTTGCTGCGATTTTGATGCATAATGCAACGCGTTGTTGTTGTCTTCGTCCATTTTGTCAATAGATGCGTCTAAATCTAACAACGTGACTGCATTTTCGTAAACACTCTTCAGACATGCAAGCTGTAAAGCAGTCGTTCCATTTTTATTTTGAACATTTACGTCGATGCCACTCTCAATTAATAATCCTATTATGCCTCGATTGTTTTGTTGTGACTCTGATGCATAATGCAACGCGTTGTTGTTGTTGTTTTTCTGATTTGCAATGTTAATCGAAGTCCCGATATTCTAGCAACGTTTTTGCATTTTCATAAACACCATTTATACATGCAAGTTGCAAAGCAGTCGTTCCATTTTTATCTTGTGCATTTACGTCGATGCCTTTTTCAGTCAATGCTTTTATTATATCTTCATTGACTTGGTTTGATTCTGATGCAAAATGCAACGCATTCTTATTGTCTTTGTCCGTGCTGTTAATAGAAGCCCCGATGTCTAACAATATTTTTGCATTTTGGTAGACACCCGTGAGACATGCAAGTTGTAAAGCAGTCGTTCCATTTTTATTTTTAGCATTTACGTCGATGCCTCTTTCACTCAATATTTTTATTACGTCTCCATTAACTTGCTTTGATATTGATGCATAATGCAATGCGTTATTGTTGTCTTCGTCCGTACTGTTAACCGAAGCCCCGAAATGTAACAATATTTTTACATTTTCGAAAACTCCCTTCAGACATGCAAGTTGTAAAGCTGTCTGTCCAGTTTTATTTTGAACATTTACGTCGATGCGTTTGCTAATTAATAATTGCATTATGTCTCGATTGTTTTGCTGTGATTTTGATGCATAATGCAACGCGTTATTATTGTCTTTGTCCTTACTGTCAAGAGAAGCCCCGAAATCTAATAATATTTCAACATTTTTGTAAATTCCTTCCATACATGCAACTTGTAAAGCGGTCATTCCATTTTTATTTTGGGTATTTACGTCAATGCCTTTTTTAAGCAGCAGCTTTATTATATCTCCATTCTCTTTATGTGATGCGGACGCACAATGCAACGCGTTCTTCATTTCTTTGCCTGTAGACTGAAGGGAAGCGCCGAGTTCTAACAACATTTCTGCAATTTCCGAATCACAGTTTTGACAAGCAAGTTGTAAAGCAGTCTCTCCTTTGTTACTTTCTGCATTTATGTATATGTGTCTCTTAATCAATAATTTGATTACATCTTGATTTTTTCGCCAAAATTCTGATGCATAATGCAACGCATTTTTGTTATCTTTATCCGTAATGTTAATCGATGCACCAGAATCTAACAACGTGACTGTAAGGTCATAATTACTGTTTCGGCAAGCAGTTTGCAAAGCGGTTGTTCCATTTTTATTTTGAGCATTTATGTTGATGCCCTTCTGGAGCAACAATTTCATTACATCGCGATTGTCTTCCGATGACATTGATGCATAATGCAGAGCGGTGTTGCCTTCTTCGTCGGTAACGTATAAATCGGCTTCTTTTTTCAATAGTATTTTTACTATTCCTAGCGAACCGAATTGGCTTGCAACGTGTAACGCAGTTAATCCCTTATTGCACTTTTTGTTTACGTCTACAGAAATGTCTATATTTCCTAACAACTCTAATTCAGCTTCATTAGGGTTTATTTTCTCTGCTAGTTCATGCCATATAGTTCTGCCTCTGGTACACGCTGCTCCGTTTTTGAGCAATACTTTTAACATGTCGTATTTACGGTTTTTACATGCTATATCAACAATAGAACAATCATCAGCCTCATAATAATAATAATCCGGGACGTTGTTTGTGTCAAAATCTTTCTTAATAAAATATCTACAACGGCAATATTTCCTTCTCTGGGTGGCATAATGCAATCGTTCCGTGTTCCATTAACTGCTCTTAGCAGCAAATTTTGAACACGCATTTTTCGATCCATAAGTTGTGGTTTTTCAGCAATTAGAGCAGAAAATAAATTGGGATATCCTATTCGTGCTGCGTAGTTGGCGAGCATCTCTACTTTGTAACATTTGAAAATCTTTTCCTTGATATCGTTAAAATTCGCTTTCTTTGTTTCTAAAATGACTTCTATGGTATACAAACATTTCGCTTCAAGAGAATAATCTAGCCAAGAGTAATTAAATAAGTCGTCTTTGCTGTCAATGCTGGTGCAGTTCTGTACCAGTGCTTTTACCATTGTTTTATACCAAGAATGGTCTCGATTGTTAATTTGCGTGATACTGTGCGGACATTTTGTTCCATATGTACATATAAGATGCATCGGCGTTCGCCCAGCTCGATCTGTCTTGTTCATTTCATCTTTGTGTTTTTCCAACTGCTCCAGATTCTTGTAAATAATAGACAAATGTAACGGATTGTTCTCCGCCAGTAATATCTCAAAAATAACTCGTAAATTTTTGTATCTTTCAGTAAACATAACTTGTTGCAACAAAGTCTTATCTTTGTGCTTTTCCAGCCAAACACAGGTCAGGTATTCCGCACAAATAGAGTGCTCAAATATCGGTTTACCGTTTTTACTTATTTTCTTGATTATTCCATACTTATCGCCATCTGTTTTTATTTTGTTCATAAAATCTTCAAATTTTTTAGAATTCAGCTTTAGATTTTCAAAATCCTTTACATCCAAACTTGCTTTTAAAGCGGAAACTTCGTATTGTTCCAAGCATGCAGAGGGGAAATCTTCAAGTTGATCTAGGGTTTCTTCACTTGCTATTTTATTAAGAGTATAAATTATTTTTCCAATCAAAAACAAGTGATACATTTCTGTTGGAACGAAGATATTTTTTTCTTCGATGCTTTTGTAAATATCATTATCAAAAAGCTTTTCTGTAATTACTTGTAACAGTAGGGGATTTCCTAATAATTCTTGGTAACTGTTAACGTCTACACTTCTAAATATTGCACGAAAGATTTTCTGTATTTGTACTTCTCCATATTTTCGTCCAAGTTTTTCGTGCATATATTTTTTCTGCTGTTTTTGACTTAGTCCATGTATTTCAATTGGAATTATATTTAATGTTTCTGATAATATTTCGTGTAAATTATCTCTTGATGAAATCCATACGCTAATTCCTCTTGATAACGCCTGTTTTACGAAATACAGGATAATACATACGTAAGAATTATTAACTTCATTTAAACCATCAAGGTATAAGTGTATCTTTTTATGCCGGCACAAAATGGTCTTAATTTGCTCTTCAGTCGTTTTTTCGTCGGAATTTTCATTTCTCAAAAAGTAATTCAAGATTGTTTCAAAGTCCGGATTTTTTGAAAATAATGAATTGCATTTTCTTAGATTGACGTAACTTCCCCAATCACTTGAAGGACACGTGTTGCAAAGAAATTTCATCAATGTTGATTTACCCATGCCCGTTGGAGCACAAATTGCATTGACTGAATTATTAAAATGTTTTGAGATATCCTTTTGAACTACAGTCGTTGACTGGTCTATAAACGTGGGTGACAAATGATTCCCCTCATGTAACAGAAGGACAGAAAATTTGTCATCAAATGTCTGAAACAGATATATATTCAATTTGTTAGATTTTTCACAAATGAGGTTGAATTGATCAAGTGTGCATCTTGTTTCTGTTGACAGTATCACAATATCTTCATCTTCATTATATTTTTCCTCTACATAGTCAGATATTTCAACACAATTGAAATTGTTACATTGTGAGAATGTATCTTTAAATGTTTTATCACAATTAATGATTATCATTGTTTGATTATTTTGTGATTTATAAATATCCGGAATGTTCTGAGTCTTGACGAAAATGGTTGAAACACTTCTTGGTATATGTAGAATAGGTAATTCCTCTCTTTTACCTACATTTAAATATTTTTGCGACATTTTCAATAAATCGGCAACTCCAAAAACTTTTGCAAGCTCCCAGTCGATATTTTTAAGTTCCTCCAAACAAATTAAATTTTTTTCTTGTATGGAAATCTTAAACTTCTGTAAGAGATTGCAACAGTATTCTTTAGTTCCAAATTTTTTTATCAAATCTGATAAATCTTGGAAAACTTCTGTTTCAGCGAATTCACTTTTGCTGATATTTCCTACCAAAATAATTTTCTTGAAGTTAGTAGCTCTGTTCATAAGATTCACTGCCGTCTTGATTATCGTTTTATTTGCATCTTTGACTTTCACAATCAAAGGAGCCTTGTTTAAATACCACAAAATTTTGGCGAGGTCGGTAGCTTCTAGTTCGAATTTTTTCGTCACTTCATTGATTTCGTTTTGTGTAATGGCTTCATTCGACCAAATGTGATCGATAATATTTTCGTCGGTTTTGTCTACAATCGTTACAGAAAAATTCATTATTGCTTCCGCAAGGTATCCTGTTTCATGATTTTTTTTATCGTCACTTACACATTTGATGTAAGGTGAAAGAGATAACTGTGTTAGCTTTGCAATGACATCGTCTTTACTTAAGACATAATCTTTTGACCACCATTCTCTCATAAAATGTTTAAAGACTTTATAAATTTCACATTGCACCAAGTGTTGCAATATTCGTTGCACGTGTGACTCGGTTTGTTCTAAGTTATCTTGTCCAGAAAAAAAGTAAAATTTAAGTTTGTTGTCGAATTTATCCATAAGTTGGAAAATATTATGTTCTTCTCTAGAATCTGTGTTTATCAGCAAGTTTTTATATTCGACATTATCACACTTATTTAAACATAAATTCTCTCCTATTTCTATGGAGGTCTTATTCTTAAAATCTATAGGAGAATTTGTATATAGAATACAAACCACATCATCTTTAACTATTACGTCTGAGACGGATTTATAATGCTTTTCAATGTCGAAGTCACGTTTTCCTGCATGCAAATCCGTTTTTCTGACACATTTTGCAGCTTCTTTATGTTTCAGTTCGAAGAGAAAAGTGCGTGTTGTTCCGTTTTTAAATTCAACTTCAATAGCAATATCATTAAATGTTCCATACCTCTTGTTGTTTGTTGTCATTTTAAAATCTTTCACATCCTGAGAAACAATTAATTTCAAAGCGTAGAACGCACACATTATTTGTTCGTAGTCTCTTCCTTGATCTATAGTGCCAGAAAGTTTTTCGTATGTCTCCAGTGGGCGCTTTGTTGACTGAAAAATTGCAAATTATTTGGATGTTTATTTACGAGTATGGTTTTACAATTATTAAAAAAAATATTTTAATTTAAAAAGTCATATTATACATAGACGAATACTTGTTTTGAAAGTATTCACCTGGCTTCATAAACTGTATCCGCTACATCTGATATTCCAAATTATACAAGTTTAAATTTTGTGTATAACTTAAACTACGTCGAATTTACCTTTTTCACGTAAGAACTGTTTTCCTCTTGTGACGAATTAGGGTTCGTATTTTGTTTTTCTCCTGATTCATCTTCTGTTTGTTCCATCTCTTCGCGTGGTTATTCCGTTCTTTTATCTTCGTGTTCACTACCTGAAGAATTAATTTCTCTGGTGATATCTCACTGAAAATATAAACACTGTTTCAAAAATTACAAAAAATATGTATTTCTGTTAAACACAAAACGAAATAAAAATTAAAACGTGTTTTCGTTTAGTTTAATAAACTGTAACAAACCAAATTGATTTTATGTTTCACTGTGTGCATGGTCCTAGATCGTATAATGGATGAAGTTAGCGGTGGCGGCTATAATATTGATAATACTGTTTAAACCAAGGTGAATTTAGGGAATGTTGTTAATTAGAAATCAAATGTATTTCGGCAATAATGATAAGATCCAACTTATTTTTTCTTAATATATTAGAATAATAAATGAATTGTTCGTTTTTGCGATCCAACAGAAATATAATACCCACAGTAAAGTAAAACAGTTAATTTATTTGTGTTCACATCATCACAAAGGGTGCTTCTGGAAAAACTGGGACAGTATTAATGACGAATAAATTGTCGATGTTAATGGTAATAAATACTAGAAAATATAAACATTTGTAAGAAACTTTAACATTGTGCTTTTTAAACTTCAGTTTTTATGTAATCGGCACTCATCAGTCATCACTTTCACGTTAATTTCACCAACGCAGAGAAAAAAAATTGTCTAAAGTTATTTTGACAAAACTTCCTTCGCCCCTGAAGTACCGGCGAAAAAATACAGATTTTTCGAAAAATTGTAAAATTAAATTTTGCTAATTTAATTTTTTTTGTGATAACCCCTATAAGTTGAAACAAGTATATCTGAATTTTTAAACTATATATAAAGAAGCATGCTGTACATTAGTTTCAAGTGAGTTTTTCTGTACCTAACAAAAAAAAGTATTAATAATAACAGAACTGTATGCTTAAATTTTAGAAAAACTGGAGTGAGACGTTTTTGATTTGATCAAAAAATAAATTTTCTCATTCATTAATTTTGACTCGCCACAAGATTAAATTCATGCCTAATTCATCAACTTCTTGTGATGGGTTAAACGGATAAATTTTGATTAACTATTTACCATCCTTACGATAACCATTTTGCAACATTTCAAAGTTTCGATTCTGAAGTTACAAATTTAAATTGCAAAATGTTCTTTCATAATTCTGTTTTTGGTTCCTACAGCCACATCTGAAATTCAATGTTAAAAAACTATGTTTGCAACGGGTTCGTTGCTTCTGTTAATCAGAAGATACACTTTTTTAAAAGTCAATAATTTTTAGCATAGGGGATCGAGTGGTCCTTCTTGGGGCCCTACACATCGTATCAAAGTTTAAAAAAAAAATTGGCTAAAGAGTTTAGACAGTACTTCCCTCGCTGTCGGAAACTTGACGACTGCATGCCTATTGTGTTTCTTTTCTCATTACATTTTTGTAGTGGGAATTTAAAAAAAAATTGCGATGACGTCATCAACATTTTTGCAAGGACACGTATATCAGTTGGGATAGATGTAGTGTAATACTAAGAATAAAATTATTATATTCTCAAATTTTCGGGAAAATGAATTGGGTCGTTTGAATATTGATTTGTAATAATCAATAAAATAACGAAACAATTTACTCACGTATACCTACGTATCAGAGGTAACTGAAAATCGTGTATGTATAAACATTCTTAATTTAAGATGACAGGCGTAACAGCATACGTGAGAGTCAAACAGAGAAACTGTAAACAAAACGACCGTCGGTTTTATTGCTTCGACTTCCGCTTATTTATAAAAACATTGGGTTTTATTTTAATTCTTGACGGTGAAATTCACAATTGGTTGATTATAAACATGTCTATTTCACATTCGCGGAACCAAGTGAACGCATAAAACAAATGCAGGTCTGTAATGTTAAAGTCGATGTAAATAAGCGTGCTACCCTTATGTTTCAACCGAGTTTTTCCTTTAACAAATTTTGTGTCTACCAAATTGGGTTGGTTGGGGTGTAATACTAATAATAAGTGTTGCCTTTAATTTAATCAATAAAATAAATTGACTTCATTAATTTTTTTGAACCACCTCTTAAGAAAATCTAAAAAATATGAATGGAATAATAAATCACAAGTACAAACTCATCATATTTTTTGCATTTTAGATAGGATTTATTCAGCAAAACTTAAGGGTGACGTCATCAATTTTTTTAGGAGGGATGAACAAATACATTTTGAACAAAAGTTTACCATGCTTATAATAACTTTAAAATATTCCCAAGATTTCAAAGCATTCGGTTTTGTAATTCCTGATTAAATCGATAAAATAAATTCACGCCTTCATTAATTTTTTTGAGTCACCCTGCATATGCAAATCCAAAAATATGAATGGAATGATAAATCACAAGTACAGACTCATCATATTTTGTACATTTTAGATACGATTTATTCGGCAAACTTTTGAGCTGACATCATCAGTTTTTTGTAGAAGATAACCAAATATATTTTGACTAAAAATTTATTATGCTCTTTATAACCTTAAAACATCTGCAAGATTTCAAAGCATTCGGTTTTGTAGTTCCTGATTAAATCAATAAAATAAATTTACGCATTCATTAATTTTTTTGAGTCACCCTGTATATGCAAATCGAAAAAATTTGAATGGAATGATAAATCATAAGAAGAGACTCACCATATTTTGTACATTTTAGATAGGATTTTTTCAGCAAAATTTTGTGGTGATATCATAAATTTTTTAGGGGGGACGACCAAATACGTTTTGATCAAAAATTTACCATGCTTATGATAATTTTAAAATATCTTCAAGATTTCGAAGCATTCGGTTTTGTAGTTCCTGAGTAAATCAGTAAAATAAATTTACGCTTTCATTTATTTTCTTGAATCACCCTGTATATGCAAATCCAAAAAATATGAATGGAGTGATAGATCACAAGTACAGACTGATCATATTTTGTACATTTTAGATATGATTTATTCGGCAAATTTTCGAGCTGACGTCATCAAGTTTTTGGAGGGGATAAGCAAATATATTTTGACTAAACATTTATTATGCTCTTTATAACCTTAAAACATCTGCAAGATGTCAGAGCATTCCGTTTTGTAGTTCCTGATTAAATCAATAAAATATATTTACGCATTCATTAATTTTTTTGAGTCACTCTGTATATGCAAATCCAAAAAATATGAATGGAGTGATAAATGACAAGTACAGGCTCATCATATTTTGTACATTTTAGATATGATTTATTCGGCAAACTTTCGAGCTGACGTCATCAAGTTTTTGGAGGGGATAAGCAAATATATTTTGACTAAACATTTATTATGCTCTTTATGACCTTAAAACATCTGCAAGATTTCAGAGCATTCCGTTTTGTAGTTCCTGATTAAATCAATAAAATATATTTACGCATTCATTAATTTTTTTGAGTCACCCTGTATATGCAAATCCAAAAAATATGAATGGAGTGATAGATCACAAGTACAGACTCATCATATTTTGTACATTTTAGATATGATTTATTCCACAAACTTTTGAGCTGACGTAATCAAGTTTTTGGAGGGGATAAGCAAATATTTTTTGACTAAAGATTTATGATGCTCTTTATAGCCTTAAAACATCTGCAACATTTCAAAGCATTCTGGTTAGCAGATTAAAAATTAAATTTCAAAATGTTGTTTTATAATTTTGATTTTTTTTCCAAAAATCTGGACGTTTCGGGTCAAAAGTCGATTCAGAGTTGTAAACTACATGTGTAGGACTATGTTATTTTATACAATTGAAAACCCATTTACTATGTACAATTTTGAAGTGACGTCATCGCATTAGTGGTGGGGATGATTAGACAAATTTTGGTTAGCGTTTTACCATCTACATGATATTCTTAATATAAGTACAAAATTTCACAACAATCGGTCGAGTACTTTCGGAGATTATCTGTCTAATAAAATCCGGGACAACAGACGGACAGACGGACAGACGGACGGACAGACGGACGGACAGACAGACGGAAATGGGAGACCTATTTCTTCGTCTTCTAGGGGTCATGAAAGATCGAGAAAACGTAAAAGTAGAGAGTCGGCCGACGGACTCGATTACAATACTTCCTTTGCTTACGCTCGGGAAGTAAAAACATCATTCGATGCATAAAAAAATTAAATATATAATATTGGTCAGTTATTAACAAAATTGGCATGTTATAAATAATTAAATGAGTTCTCCAAGGAATTCGTATCGAGATAAGATAAGACAATCTATGTACGTATTTTTAAGTATTCAATAAATATGTTTATTCCTTTGTTACATCAATGGTTTTTTACTAACTTTTTATGACGTTTGCTACTTTTTGTTCACTTTTTGTCTAATCTACATATGTATGTATTTCATCAACAGGATTGTCGTGGGTGTAGAGGAACGTAATTGAAGCAAAGTTTACGAAAACAAAATGAGTGCTGATTTAATGGTACAATAAAACTTAAATTTTTACCTGTTACATCACTTCTTAACAGAACTAACACACAAACATCTTGATCTATGTTTAAGTTTAGCAGAAAACCATATACTCGTTAAAATTAGCTTTCCCTCATAAAGAGTAAACGCCCAAATAATTTGGATTAAGGTGGAACCTACTTTACTGATAAAGTGATAAGATTAGCAAGAATTCTACGAATGTATATAGGTATATATATATACATATATATATCTACTGTACTATGTCACTTCCAAAATAGTATATATTATTTGGAGTCACTTCCAAAATTTCACTGTGACTTCCGATTTCGGAAGTGACAGTGTTGCCCATAGTTTTGAAGCAGATTTGGCTATTAGGGGCACTGGGAGCTTAAATCCGACAAAAAGCTTATATCTGTATCCGTTGAGTTTGGCACTTACTTCACACATAAGTCGCTGGCGCCACCTTTCGTTAGTAACTCTGGAAAATAAAGTCAAAATCGGCTATTTTGATGATAATTCATTGCCTGTATGACAGTGGTTAGTAGCCAAGAGGTTCACCTATTCAAGCAAAATAGTTTCTCAAGCATTTCAAGCCCAATATCTTATCATTTATCATAAAATTATAGTAGGGGAACGAGGGGCTTGTTGTAACAGTTTTTAGGAAAACGAATATAATTTGGTATCTATTAGCTGTTTGACCATTATAAAAGTATCTATCGGTAGTCTAACTATTCCCCTATTGGACTGAACAGGCAAAAGGTCAAAACTGTTCATCTTCACTTCATACCAGGCATTTTCTTAAAAAAAGTGCATTGTTACAACTTGCCCCGTGGTTGGGGCTAGTTGTAACAGCCATGAGACAGGTAGTACCAGTAAAAATAAAGTTGATGTTGATACATATTTAGACTTTATTTTTCAAAAATCAACACAACACTTCATTATATACATTTTTTTTTCAGTAACACTGAAATAAACTTTTAGAAAAAGAGTCAACATTAAAGATTTGAGTTTTGTTTTCCTTTTTCTTAATATATCTGGAAAGCAATAATATATGGCATAGGTCAAAATTTTGGCTCGCTTTTCGTATGCTAGGTACGAGATTTATAGAAGTGAATTTGGGATAAGTTGTAACATGTTACAACTTGCCCCAAAGCTATTGTTACAACATGCCCCGTAGCACAATTTTCTACATTTAATTACATTTCGACAAAATTATGTGGCTTAGCGTCAAAATGTGTAAGGAATATCAAAGCTGAGTAATTTTTGAGTTACATGCAAAACTAAAAGTTTTAAATTAATTAATAACTGATACGAAAAACCAAATTTTACTAAAGCAATATTTTACATTACTTGGCCAAAACGAAACACGTGCACAGATCCACTCACTGTGCTGGCTCAAGGAACAGTGGTTGTGATGACATGATGTCTTATGGTGCAAGAATTAAATTCAGTAAAATATTTGACGTTAAAGAGTTTAAATTGCGGATAAAAATGTAGTGTTACAACCAGGCGCGGATACAGGATTTCGTTTAGGGGGGGGCAATTTTTGTGGTATTTCACCTATTTCCCAGAAATGCGTTCTAAACAAAAAAAAATATAAAATTTTAACTAGTATACTCTTTTTCACATAACATGGGTGACATTTGGTTGTTTTCGTCGTATACAGTAGAACCTCGATAATCCGAATTAATTGGGAAAAAGGTGTGTTCGGATTAACGATTTGTTCGGATCAGCGATTTTCCCAAAAATCTAAAAGGAAATTGATTAACAACTTCATACACAGTTGAAAACAAACTTCAAGAAATAAACCTTAATTTTATTAAACAAAATTAAAGAATTCTTAAGCAACAATGGATAATAGATACATTCTAAAAAAATATTACTCCGTGACCATAAACACGCTATCTTTTTGGAACACGCTGGGATCTATACCCTGAATTTTTTCAGAATTTTTAGACAAATTTTTCAAAAATGTAATTTTCCATTATGTATTCTCGACGATTTTCGAAATTTAACTAAATAGATTTTCTTGTAGATTTTGGACCTCAGAAGTCACTTCTGGCTTCATTTCTTCGATAACTTAAACCTTTTTTCCAGATTTTTTCCAGTTGAAATACTTATGGCAATTTTTAAAAATTTCGGAAAATTCAAATTTCACACCGAATTTTCGAAAATATTGCTCGGTTACCATTAACATGCTATATTTGGAATCAGAACGTCGGGATATACATATCCCTGAATTTTTTCAGAATTTTTAGGAAATTTTTTCAAAAATGAAATGTTCCTCATGCAAATTTCGACCTATTTTCGACGATTTTCGAAATTTAACTACCTAAATACCTTTTCTTGTAGATTTCGGGCCTCATTTCTTCGATAACTTCAACCTTTTTTCCAGAATTAGATAATAATTAATTCAGTGCATTGAAATATGGTAATTTTTAAAAATTTCAGAATACTCCATACAACATATGTAGAAAGATCTTGCGTCATTTTTGCAAGTAGGTGCGTGTTTCCAAGTTCAGTTCAGATTGTAGAGTTTTTGTTCGGATTAAAGAAGCATCGAATTCGGATTATAGAGGTTGTAGGTACTGTATTTACAAAATGAAATGCGATTTCAAAATTTTGAAAGTGGTCAAAATAAAGTACCTCGGTCCTGTGTCAGGGGGGGGCAATTGCCCCCATTGCCCCCCCCCTGGATCCGCGCCTGGTTACAACTTACCCCTGTTACAACAAGCCCCTAGTTCCCCTACGTCTGAGCTCCTTTTCTACAATTTATTGTGCACACAATTTTCTCATTTTTTTCTCCAGCATTTCCCTAATTTCGTCATCATCGTATTCACATACGAGTTCAAATGTGGTTGTTCTTTCATTTTCCGAAATATCTTCTTCAATTAAGAATTTTATTATTTCTCTATTGTCTTCCCATGATTTTGCCGCATAATGCAAGGGGTTGTTGTTGTCTTTGTCTAGGATATTTGTCGACGCATGATTTTTTAATAACTTTTTGTAAGTGCGTGGTCACATGGGCGTCCATAGAAATCTTTCTCAGGGGGGGCCACCCTGAAATTTGTGTAATATACTCTGTTCTATAAATAATATAATGATACAAATCTTTACTATTACATATAAATATATATTTTAATCACCAACTGCATTAATCAAATCTACTCGCAAATAACCCTACAACAACATTATTCTTATTATTAACAAAACAGTGTAAAATATTAAAATTAAACATTTATTAAAATATAAAATTAATCAAAAGCAAATTACTAATTCCTTTTTTCTTGGCCAAAATCGTCAATTACTCTACCAACAGATGTTTCTTCTGCATTAACTCTCTCTCTCTCAAATACTACTGTCAAAGTTTTTTATTTTTACAAAATCCTGCTAATTTTGGATTTCGTCTGATAAATTGTCAGTGAAGTAAAATTCGTCCAACCCTTTAAAGCAACTTGGTTTTAAGTTATGTCTATTTTTTGAATGTAAAGAAAATGAGTATGATGACACTTTTGTTTCGGAAAATCGTGTTGTTAAGGAAAGAATTAAATGATCGAGGTATGGAATAAAAGTGCCTATTTTAAAATAATTTTCCATGCTATCTGTGTTGTGGTTCGCACGCCCATTGGTGCAACAGTTCTGGAGCAACCGAAATTTCCACTCGAAGTCGATGGCTACTCTGAAAAACCGCCATCAGTTGTAATAAATATTACACCACTTATTTTATACTTCTTATTAGCTGAAGTAGCATCATCAGTATTTGTAATTTTTCTCTTGAAGAAATTTCGAATATCCATATTTCTCTGTTTCTAAATAAAATATTAAATTCAAAATTTATTCAAGAGTACTTACGCTCGAATTTTGAAATAAAGGAATAATAAAAATATATAATCAATAAAACGCCGGTTCAACAACTGTTCGTCTTTACACGTCACTTCATCACAGATAAAAAGTGAAAACAGAATGAATTTTTAGGCATAAGCAATAAAATGTTTGCTCTTGTAATAACTGTAAAAAGCAAATAACGAAACAACCCATAATTCAGTACCGGTTAAAAAAATTGGTCTAAAGAGTTTAGACAGTACTTCCCTCGCTGTCGGAAACTTGACGACTGCATGCCTATTGTGTTTTTTTTCTCATTACATTTTTGTAGTGGGAATTTAAAAAACAAATTGCGATGACGTCATCAACATTTTTGCAAGGACACGTATATCAGTTGGGATAGATATAGTGTAATACTAAGAATAAAATTATTATATTCTCAAATTTTCGGGAAAATGAATTGGGTCGTTTTGAATATTGATTGGTAATAATCAATAAAATAACGAAACAATTTACTCACGTATACGTATCAGAGGCAACTGAAATTCGTGTATGTATAAACATTCTTAATTTAAGATGACAGGCGTAACAGCATACGTGAGAGTCAAACAGAGAAACTGTAAACAAAACGACCATCGGTTTTATTGCTTCGACTTCCGCTTATTATATAAAACATTGGGTTTTATTTTAATTCTTGACGGTGAAATTCACAATTGGTTGATTATAAACATGTCTATTTCACATTCGCGGAACCAAGTGAGCGCATAAAACAAATGCAGGTCTGTAATGTTAAAGTCGATATAAATAAGCGTGCTACCCTTATGTTTCAACCGAGTTTTTCCTTTAACAAATTTTGTGTCTACCAAATTGGGTTGGTTGGGGTGTAATACTAATAATAAGTGTTGCCTTTAATTTAATCAATAAAATAAATTGACTTCATTAATTTTTTTGAACCACCTCTTAAGAAAATCTAAAAAATATGAATGGAATGATAAATCACAAGTACAAACTCATCATATTTTTTGCATTTTAGATAGGATTTATTCAGCAAAATTTGAGGGTGACG
Source organism: Zophobas atratus (assembly GCA_022388445.1). Lineage (NCBI taxonomy): Eukaryota > Metazoa > Arthropoda > Insecta > Coleoptera > Tenebrionidae > Zophobas > Zophobas atratus. The sequence goes on from CM039446.1 coordinate 37,367,770, forward strand.
TCATCAATTTTTTTAGGAGGGATGAACAAATACATTTTGAACAAAAGTTTACCATGCTTATAATAACTTTAAAATATTCCCAAGATTTCAAAGCATTCGGTTTTCTAATTCCTGATTAAATCGATAAAATAAATTCACGCTTTCATTAATTTTTTTGAGTCACCCTGCATATGCAAATCCAAAAATATGATTGGAATGATAAATCACAAGTACAGACTCATCATATTTTGTACATTTTAGATACGATTTATTCGGCAAACTTTTGAGCTGACGTCATCAGTTTTTTGTAGAAGATAACCAAATATATTTTGACTAAAAATTTATTATGCTCTTTATAACCTTAAAACATCTGCAAGATTTCAAAGCATTCGGTTTTGTAGTTCCTGATTAAATCAATAAAATACATTTACGCATTCATTAATTTTTTTGAGTCACCCTGTATATGCAAATCGAAAAAATATGAATGGAGTGATAAATGACAAGTACAGGCTCATCATATTTTGTACATTTTAGATATGATTTATTCGGCAAACTTTCGAGCTGACGTCATCAAGTTTTTGGAGGGGATAAGCAAATATATTTTGACTAAACATTTATTATGCTCTTTATAACCTTAAAACATCTGCAAGATGTCAGAGCATTCCGTTTTGTAGTTCCTGATTAAATCAATAAAATATATTTGCGCATTCATTAATTTTTTTGAGTCACTCTGTATATGCAAATCTAAAAAATATGAATGGAGTGATAAATGACAGGTACAGGCTCATCATATTTTGTACATTTTAGATACGATTTATTCGGCAAACTTTTGAGCTGACGTCATCAGTTTTTTGTAGAAGATAACCAAATATATTTTGACTAAAAATTTATTATGCTCTTTATAACCTTAAAACATCTGCAAGATTTCAAAGCATTCGGTTTTGTAGTTCCTGATTAAATCAATAAAATACATTTACGCATTCATTAATTTTTTTGAGTCACCCTGTATATGTAAATCGAAAAAATTTGAATGGAATGATAAATCACAAGAAGAGACTCACCATATTTTGTACATTTTAGATAGGATTTTTTCAGCAAAATTTTGTGGTGACATCATAAATTTTTTAGGGGGGACGACCAAATGCGTTTTGATCAAAAATTTACCATGCTTATGATAATTTTAAAATATCTTCAAGATTTCGAAGCATTCGGTTTTGTAGTTCCTGAGTAAGGGCCGAATTCTGTATCTTAACCTTTTAATAAAGGATCCGTTCGTTAAAGGCTTTTCCGTAACCGTAAAGGAAATGTGAAAGTGAATCCTTTAATATCTCATTCTCTATTGCATCCCTTAAGGAGAAACTTTATGTAAAGGACGAACTGATGTTTTACGATAGTATATGCTTTGAAAAACGAACGCTTGCGATTTATCATCAAAATTAAACTGAACTTTAAAAATATTACCAAAAATTAAAAAAAATAAACCCTTTGTAAAATCATACACATTTTTGGAGGTACCAACACTTACCTCTTGTGTAACAACAAAAACACACACTGACCTGGCAACTGGTTATGGGGACCCTCGCCTTTAATGGATCTTTTGGTCGTTTATAAGTGAATACCCCTCCAAAGGAGTTGTTTTTGCAAAGTTATTTATTACTTACTACTATTTGGGATGTCCTACAAGTATTTGTGTTTCCATCAAATTAGGCTTAATTAACTTTTATATGAAGATTTCGGATAATACCAAATTAATAATACTTATTAGTGGCCGAAATCAATCTTATCTTACAATACCCATTCGCCTCTTATTTTATTAGAGAGTACGTGCTAGTACGTGCCAAGATAACAATGATTTTGGCAAATTACCTACTTTCTAAGAAAAGAGAGGGTGGGTGGGCGGGGTTAGTGCCTGCTAGGATAAGACTGATTTAGCAAATGACGTATCCCATAATAAATTTAATAGATTATTATTAGAAAAGACACTAGAGGCTATTTCAAATTAATTCCAAACGGGAATACCTAGAACCTCAAAATTGTTTTAAAATCCAAGATTCACATGACGATTGTTCTGACTGATATTGACATCTCCAAAAATAAGTAATTTATCGCCCGTCACATTGGTTTTGTACACGTCTTGTTGTAATTAAAAATTGAAATTGTAATCGTGTTGTGGAGTTTGGAGGTACGTATAAGAACTGTTTATATCAGCATAATAAGTTCCCAATCAATCACTATGTTGTAATTGCATAAAACAAGGAATGGAAAATAAAAAACGAAAAAGATCTCCAAAAACCACAGCTGAACAGTTTTCACTCTATATTGAAAAACTTGAAAATAACATTAACTTCCGGGAAAACGCCTTCCACCCAGGGGAAGACACTGACTATATTAAAAGTGTATGGCAAAATTTAACAGAACTGTTAAACAGCAGTGGGGGGCCTAAAAAAAATTACAAAGAGTGGAAAAAGGCAAGTTGATTATTTGTAATGCAATATAAAACTAATAAGTGAAAACGTAATATATTGCAGACTTTTAGCAACTGGAAAACCAGTGTCAGAGCAAAAGCTCGAGCAATCAAAGCTAGCCAAAAAGAAACTGGTAACGACGGTGAACCTGAAGCTCCACTTACAAAATTGGAAATACGATTATTAAATGCAACTGGGAATATTGTGGTGAATGGCCTGGATATTCCTGAATTGGGGTTGGAAGGTAATCTGTCAGTCTATCTATATTTTTTAAATTATTTATAAAAATATTGCAGAGGAACCTGTGATTTCAAAAGCAACAAACACAGCATCATGTAGTTCAACCGCAATTTCTGTGATTTCAAAGCCAGCAGGCAGTGGACCACGCAGTTCAAACGCAATTCCTGTGATTTCAGAGGCAACAGAGGCTCCGTCCAATAGTTCAGATGCAATCCAAAATATACGAAAGAAAAAATGTTATAATACATTCAACAGTGCTCTTAAAAACCTTACAATGAACACGTCTCAAAATGAAGTCGAAAAAGAAAAATTGGTGGTTTTGAGACAAATAAATACGAATTTAAGTAAATTAGTCGAATTAGAAACTTTTAAGTTGAAATTAAAATATCCACAAATTAATATTGAGGAGACTGAGGATAATGTGCAATAAGGACCAAGATATATCTAGGTTTTGTTACAGTTTATTTTGTAATTCTTGTTAATAAGTTGAGAGTTAATTTTGTGTTAAATTAAAAATTGTTATTACACAAAATTATTTTGAATAACATTGTTTCTCCTTTGTCGTCCTAGGTGCAATAATTGAACATTGAAATCAGCGTCATTAAAATCTTCTACTTCAAGTTCGTTGTGCATATCATAATCGATTTCTATTTCAATATTTCTCATTCTCATGATATTATGGAGTATACCACACGTGTAAAAAATTTTTGCTACAAATAGTGGATGGTATTTTAAAACTCTGTCCTTATGTAAACATCTCCATGCCGTTTTAAGAACTCCAATGCATCGTTCTATGCTATTTCTAGCTAAACGATGAGCATAAGTATATCGTCCTTCTGGAGTATTTGGATCTGCCCCATTAATTGGTGTCAGTAGATAAGGTGTTAACGGATATGCAGAATCCCCCAATAGCCAGGTTGTCTCATCATTGTTATTAAAGAAACATCTTCTCAAATAAACCTGAATATCACTCAGCTGCCAAATAGCTGCATCATGCACACTTCCGGGAAAACGAGCACCCATGTGCAGAATCCTTAAATCTGAATCGCATATTATCTGGCAGTTCAAACTGAAATAACCTTTTCTGTTCATAAACACTAATCTTGGCACATCAATGTTCCCTAAAACCAAAGCTTCTCCACTAATTGGCACGTGAGTGCAGTCAATGCAGCCCACAACTCCTGGAAGTTGAAAACGTTGGAAGAATCTATTTTTTGTCACTGTGATTTCTTCCACTGTGCGTGGAAATTTGATTATGTGATGAAATTGATCTATAATTATATCAATGACTACATGGATGCTTCTGCTAACAGATGACTGAGACATTGGGCTGCGATAGTCTTGCCCAATAGAGTTTTGGTAACTACCTTGTGCTAGAAAATGTAAAGTAGCGATAAATTTTATGACACTGGGTATTCTCGTCGCTCTTCCTCTGTTTATTTCTAACCGTGGTTGTAATTGTGTAAATATTTCAAAAGCAGATTCATTGGTAAGTCGGAACATTTTCTTAAAACTGTTTTCCGGAAGTTCAAATGGATTACTTGTATCTCTCAAATTTCTTCTTAATACACGAAACCGTCTTCTGAAACAATATATATGTATATATATACATATATATGTATATAATTTGAATCTTGTAAACAATGGAATGCATTGCAGAAGTGGTACTAACGCATATTTATATTGTAAGTAGTGTAACTTACCTTCTTCGTAATTCCTCTGCGATAAATAATCTCAAATTCTCCATTTTTTCTCTTTTATTTATTAGAAATCGTCACCATTAACTAATGACACTGACAAATAATTTGTATAAAGTGAAACTTAGGACCATCCGTTGCACAAAGGAAACGATAAAGGACTTCACCTTTATGCAACGGATCTATAAGGCTCCTTTACGTTTTAGAGAATAGGAATATCTTTATGTAAAGGACAATCCTTTTACTAAAGTGCCTTTATACTTTACAGAATTCGGCCCTAAATCAGTAAAATAAATTTACGCTTTCATTTATTTTCTTAAATCACCCTGTATATGCAAATCCAAAAAATATGAATGGAGCGATAGATCACAAGTACAGACTGATCATATTTTGTACATTTTAGATATGATTTATTCGGCAAATTTTCGAGCTGACGTCATCAGGTTTTTGGAGGGGATAAGCAAATATATTTTGACTAAACATTTATTATGCTCTTTATAACCTTAAAACATCTGCAAGATGTCAGAGCATTCCGTTTTGTAGTTCCTGATTAAATCAATAAAATATATTTACGCATTCATTAATTTTTTTGAGTCACTCTGTATATGCAAATCCAAAAAATATGAATGGAGTGATAAATTACAAGTACAGACTCATCATATTTTTACAGTTTGGATAGGATTTATTCGGCAAACTTTCGAGCTGACGTCATCAATTTTTTGGAGGGGATAAGCAAATATATTTTGACTAAACATTTATTATGCTCTTTATAACCTTAAAACATCTGCAAGATTTCAGAGCATTCGGTTTTGTAGTTCCTGATTAAATCAATAAAATATATTTACGCATTCATTATTTTTTTTGAGTCACCCTGTATATGCAAATCCAAAAAATATGAATGGAGTGATAGATCACAAGTACAGACTCATCATATTTTGTACATTTTAGATATGATTTATTCCACAAACTTTTGAGCTGACGTCATCAAGTTTTTGGAGGGGATAAGCAAATATTTTTTGACTAAAGATTTATGATGCTCTTTATAGCCTTAAAACATCTGCAACATTTCAAAGCATTCTGGTTAGCAGATTAAAAATTAAATTTCAAAATGTTGTTTTATAATTTTGATTTTTACTTCCCGAGCGTAAGCAAAGGAAGTATTGTAATCGAGTCCGTCGGCCGACTCTCTACTTTTACGTTTTCTCGATCTTTCATGACCCCTAGAATACGAAGAAATAGGTCTCCCATTTCCGTCTGTCTGTCCGTCTGTCCGTCCGTCTGTCCGTCCGTCTGTCCGTCCGTCTGTCCGTCCGTCTGTCCGTCCGTCTGTCCGTCTGCCGTCCCGGATTTTTATTAGACAGATAATCTCCGAAAGTACTGGACCGATTGTTGTGAAATTTTGTACTTATATTAGGAATATCATGTAGATGGTAAAGAATGTTTTAAAATGTTGCAGATGTTTTAAGGCTCTAAAGAGCATCATAAATCTTTAGTCAAAATAAATCATATCTAAAATGTACAAAATATGATGAGCCTGTACTTGTCATTTATCACTCCATTCATATTTTTTGGATTTGCATATACAGAGTGACTCAAAAAAATTAATGAATGCATAAATATATTCTATTGATTTAATCAGGAACTACAAAACGGAATGCTCTGACATCTTGCAGATGTTTTAAGGTTATAAAGAGCATAATAAATGTTTAGTCAAAATATATTTGCTTATCCCCTCCAAAAACTTGATGATGTCAGCTCGAAAATTTGCCGAATAAATCATATCTAAAATGCACAAAATATGATCAGTCTGTACTTGTGATCTATCACTCCATTCATATTTTTTGGATTTGCATATACAGGGTGATTCAAGAAAATAAATGAAAGCGTAAATATATTTTACTGATTTACTCAGGAACTACAAAACCGAATGCTTCGAAATCTTGAAGATATTTTAAAATTATCATAAGCATGGTAAATTTTTGCTCAAAACGTATTTGGTCGTCCCCCCTAAAAAATTTATGACGTCACCACAAAATTTTGCTGAATAAATCCTATCTAAAATGTACAAAATATGGTCAGTCTCTTCTTGTAATTTGTCATTCCATTCAAATTTTTTCGATTTGCATAAACAGGGTGACTCAAAAAAATTAATGAATGCGTAAATATATTTTATTGATTTAATCAGGAACTACAAAACCGAATGCTTTGAAATCTTGCAGATGTTTTAAGGTTATAAAGAGCATAATAAATTTTTAGTCAAAATATATTTGGTTATCTTCTACAAAAAACTGATGACGTCAGCTCAAAAGTTTGCCGAATAAATCGTATCTAAAATGTACAAAATATGATGAGTCTGTACTTGTGATTTATCATTCCATTCATATTTTTGGATTTGCATATGCAGGGTGACTCAAAAAAATTAATGAAGGCGTGAATTTATTTAATCGATTTAATCAGGAATTACAAAACCGAATGCTTTGAAATCTTGGGAATATTCTAAAGTTATTATAAGCATGGTAAACTTTTGTTCAAAATGTATTTGTTCATCCCTCCTAAAAAAATTGATGACCTCACTCTTAAATTTTGCTGAATAAATCCTATCTAAAATGCAAAAAATATGATGAGTTTGTACTTGTGATTTATCATTCCATTCATATTTTTTAGATTTTCTTAAGAGGTGGTTCAAAAAAATTAATGAAGTCAATTTATTTTGTTGATTAAATTAAAGGCAACACTTATTATTAGTATTACACCCCAACCAACCCAATTTGGTAGACAAAAAATTTGTTAAAGGAAAAACTCGGTTGAAACATAAGGGTAGCATGCTTATTTACATCGACTTTAACATTACAGACCTGCATTTGTTTTATGCGTTCACTTGGTTCCGCGAATGTGAAATAGACATGTTTATAATCAACCAATTGTGAATTTCACCGTCAAGAATTAAAATAAAACCCAATGTTTTATATAATAAGCGGAAGTCGAAGCAATAAAACCGATGGTCGTTTTGTTTACAGTTTCTCTGTTTGACTCTCACGTATGCTGTTACGCCTGTCATCTTAAATTAAGAATGTTTATACATACACGATTTTCAGCTGCCTGGGATACGTATACGTGAGTAAATTGTTTCGTTATTTTATTGATTATTACAAATCAATATTCAAAACGACCCAATTCATTTTCCCGAAAATTTGAGAATATAATAATTTTATTCTTAGTATTACACTACATCTATCCCAACTGATATACGTGTCCTTGCAAAAATGTTGATGACGTCATCGCAATTTTTTTTTAAATTCCCACTACAAAAATGTAATGAGAAAAAAAAAACAATAGGCATGCAGTCGTCAAGTTTCCGACAGCGAGGGAAGTACTGTCTAAACTCTTTAGACCAATTTTTTTAGGATGGTCTTTATGAACAAGAAATTACAAATTGAATCAGTTTTTTAAAAAGTGTTTAGTATTCGTAGCTTTCTTTAATAAACTGAATATAATATAAAGACACAGGAAAAACCTGGTTACAGTTAGCAAAAATACTAATAATAAAAAAAAATATGTAGAAAATTATACCTCGAACGTTTTAATCTGCTTTCAATTACGATATCATTTCTCTTAAAGAATTGCTATTTCATCACTTCATCAGTAACAATGGATCCTTTTTCTTAAAGTGGATTGTGTACGATTTATTGTCATTAACTCATTAGAATACAATAGTTAAAAACACTTAAAATGTTTTAATTAGTTCAAAGGTATGAAATATATTAAAGTCGTAGATGATAATCTTATCTGCCACAAAACCTTGAAATTGGACCAATTGCTACAAACTGTAATTTTTTTTATTAAATGTCAAATTTCATGATTTATTTGGCTTAAAATGCAAAAATTTAGGTTTTTCATTTTCGTGTCCGTGCTACTATACGTGATTAACTCAAGTTTGAGAAATATTTTTAAATTGATGGCATCATCAAGGAAATATGAAATAATTTTTATGTAAATACACACACGTGCGGAATAATCTTAAATAAACTAAAAGTTTTCTGATCTTAAAAGTTTCTACAAAAATTATTATTAGTACATGTGTATTTTATTTTTTTATTTTTTTGTAATTTATGAACTAACTTAAGTGTGGAATTCTATCTTTTAATGTATTTAAAAAAATAACATTGTCATTAAGATTATGTCACTCAAGACTGTGATTTAGAATAAACACACAAATTTTTCCACAATTAAGTTTAAAACAGTGAGTTTTACAAAATTTTGAGACATCACATTTTTGGTAGAGATGAATCCACAAAATAAATATTAGGCAGGATATAACTGCCTACACGATATTCTCAAAATATATCTAAAATGTCATATCAGTTTCACACAGTAGGAAAGATTGGGAAGTACCTACCGGTTATAATAATACATGGTTTTTAGAAATGATTCTAAGGTTCTAAGTTGTCGAAGTCTCTTAGCATTAAAAAATATAAAGTATTCAAAATAATTAATGCTAATTATTAATAATAATTATGACAACTTCTTCAACAGTGTTACTTCGATTCAGCGCGCTTTAGGCAGCAAATAATAAATTCTACTACATATTAAGTATATCCACAAAGACCACAGAATTCGCAAAAGCTATAAAACAAAGATTAGAAATCGCATGTATTTTGATAAGATTCATTGATTGATTTTTTAAAACATATACAGGGTGCCGCATATGTAGATATAGGGAATTAACATGCCAAATGGGTTTTTATTTGATAATATCTCCCCAGATCACTTTAAAGGTATTATTGAGTGGTGCCTTTGTGGAGGTCGAAGAGGGCTATCGACCAGTATTTCACTGTAAAAAGGTATTAAAAATCGTATTTTGAAATTTGGACCCGATCCGATTTGTCGCGAAATATTCCGTCCCACAGTCGAAGTTCAGCGTTCGCGTCTTTGGATTAATTAACCATGCAAAATCCAAATGTCAAAGTGAAATTAGAAATTATTCTCAGAAATCAACGAACAACTCAAACTGAATTATTTTATCCAGTGTGATGATTATTGTAGGATAAATTAAACTGAATAAATGCACAAATTGATCCATTCATTCGTCAAAGTGTGCGACCCCTTCAAACGAGCCATCTCGAACTACTCTCAGGCCGTATCCAAAAAGCCCGAGATGAAGACTTGGAGTAGCTGGTCTTCCTCAAAACCCCATCGGCAGCATTGTGACATGTCGTGGGGGCCCGTCAAGCTAGGAATGTACTCGCGCTGCCTCACTCAGTATTCACTGAACGACTCAAATTAAATTATTTTATCCAATATGATGATTATTGTAGGTCAATTTAAACGGAATAAATGCACAAACTGCACAAAATATTTTATTAGGTTATGCTATGTTCTACTGCGATTAGATGAAAAAGCAAAGGCCTGCTTGTTCTTCAACGCTTAATTTAATTAGTAGGTAATTTGGGTAAATGTTACTTTTTTTTCGAATCACTAAAGATTGGAAGCCAACTGATTTTACATTCGTTAAGCAGGGATGGAATTTTTGCCGCCTGGAAGCAATGCCCATGTTAATTCTCTATATCCAGACTTGGATGCGGCACCCTGTATATTCCGCCGTCACTTTACTCTGATAACAGAACTGTTATATGATAATATTTGATTACATAGAAAACAACATAGCAAACCAGTAATTATAGCGGGTGACTTCAATATTCCTGAACTAATGGATGGTATTTCTGGATCAAAATCGGCTTATGTTTATAATATTTATAACAACTTTTGCACACCTACTAGTAAATGGTATTATTCAACGTACCTTAATTGTGTAGCAAATGCAAATAACTGTATCCTGAACGTCATACCTACTGCTGAAGATCTTAATTAAAACCAAAAGCTATCTTAAAATTGAAACGCAAACATATGGAGGGAACATCTTTTATTCAATTTTGTCAAGGGACGGTCGAAAAATGTAGTTCCTCTTTGGAGAAGGAAAAAAGCTGTGAAATAAATTTCCAAGAAACTTATTTACCCAGCTGCAAAACCTTCTCATCTTTTTAAAAACAAAGTAACAGATTTATATCAACAAATGTACAACTTTTTATGAAATTATTTAATACAATTCTCCAGTTCCGACATTTTAAATCAACCAAGAACATGGTGAAGTTTAGATTAACATAAAGTAATTAATACAACAGAAACACTTAATTACCATAAACAGTTAAAATGTTTACCTAATAACAACAAATGGCACAAAATTATTTAAAAGCTACATCGTACGTCGCATTAGTCCAGTTGGTTGAAAGAGTGTCGTTGTGGATAACCAGTCTCAGCTATCTAAAACCATGGTACAAATAAATATGGTATGACTAGCAGCCAGACGAAAATATTGCCTTTCTGCGCATCGTTAATGACGTCAGTTGGCTGAACAGTCCTTGATGGAATTCTGTCAGACTTCTGTCAAGCGTCATATCATTGTTGTCAAATGTCATTTATACGTCAAACATACCATTACTAGCGTAAACAATATAATTATAAAAGTTTGTGATTTGATTATGTATGTAAATAACTTTTCTAAATAAGCAAGTGTTTCAAGTGTAGTAATGTGACAATTACCTTTAATAAAAATATGAAATTATTGTTCATCGATGGTTGATTCCATTGATTCAAATGAAAACTTCAGAAACGAGCGGTATGTGTGTATCTATAGGAGACAAAGCGCATAATAAGTAATAACTTGCATTTTACACTTACAGATAATGTTATTCCTCCTGAATTGGCCAAAAATGAGTTCACGTCTGGAATTCCATCAAATTTATGTCAACTGAAGATTTATGAAACCCGAGGACATCGACACAAAAATGAAGAGTGGACCACATGTTTTGAAGTCTTTTAACTTTAAGGTAACATTAATTAGTGTCTATTTTCCACAAACTTTTTTCATTTTCTTGGCACTACGTCTCTTTGAATTGTTTTGTAATGACGCCTTATTCAATTCACGGATTCTTATATAAGTTCTAGTACGCACTAAACAGGTTAAAACCTCATGTGGTACACTTATTACGTTTTTAGCTTTTTCTTCAACCAAATTTACCAATGTTTTGATAATATTTGGTGTTTTCTGAATTTCAGACCCATGAAAAGATAGAAACATGGTTTCAACAATTTGAGCTGCATACAAAAGTTCCTCAGATGGTCGCACTAATCTACCTTCAGACAAAAAATCTATCCAATCCATGTTTGAAGTTGATGGTACAGGATTGTCTTCGTTTGTTGTTGTGCCAAGAAGAGGATACTTTAGGCGATACCGATGTGCAACATATCCTGCCAAATACTTGAGACCTTCTGTATTAATTACTGATGGCGAAACAATGTCCCCATCCCATTCATCATTCACAAACTGCAAACATTCCATGAGATCACTCTCATCCACATCTGCCTCTAAAGTGGAATGCTGTTGTGATGGGTTCATTAAGGACTGCAATAGAGGTGCCGTGAGACAACCTGGGCCCTCCAAAGGACCTGTTAAGTTTGTTGCATCATCCGCCTCGCAATTTTTATTTTGTCCTAAAGATGGTGAGTGTTTACCTAAAATGTACCATTTTAGGCGGTGCATAAACTCAATAGGGGTAGGGTTTTCATTGGTTCCACCCATTGCTCGAATATAAGAAAAAAAATTTTCTAAAATGTCCTGATTTAAACGTCGTGTGATGATATACTCCAAGTCATAATGTTTACGGAGATAACAATAGAGCCCCTTTAATGAGTTGTTGCTTACAATTACTCCTTTTTGAAATGGGAGTAATGTACGTCTATTAGTTGCTCGTAAGTGTGTCATAACATGAGTCATTTTATCTAAAATTGCATCTTGAACTGCTAAATTCACTCCGTACGCATTTTTGCCTCTTTTTGATAACTTCTGGGAACTATTGTGTACGTCAAACCATTGATTAACCAACTCAATAAAATTAGATAACTCTTTATAGTGAGCATCTTCAATAATATTTTTGTCTCCGCAAAACTTTATAACAGAGGCTGTCGTGTGAGACATCAATTTTGCAGCCGTTTTGACCTTCTGACGTTAGGAACCCTTAACATCTAAGAGATGTCTACTTAATTTATGAGCAATTGTCACTTCAGCATTGGCAGATTTTTCCAAAACCTTTTCGATACAATCTTTTGACAAAACTTTGTCCTCTAAAGTGAAACGATCATCTAAAAAGTGGTTCCGCAACAGTTTTAACAAATGTGGCACATCTGCAAAAACAAATATTAATTTACTTTCATCACAGGGATGCGTGAAAGTGTTTTTAGATGTGTCAATTCCCAGGTCCTTCCATAGCCGCTGATTTGTGGAGCCCATATCACTGACCATAGCGACAACAATATAATTACTATTATGTAAAGTTGCAATTGCCTCTTCAAGTATGTTTTTTGTTACCGCTTGGTCAAAGTCATAATATACTGGTTGCTTCCAATTGGAGCATAATCCCCGAGCAGTCATCACCTGAACCGTGCGATTGGGACCAAATACCATTTCGTATTTTTTCTCTAAACAAATTTGACTTTTAATGAACATTTCATCAAAACTTATGACTGTAAGCCGTTCAATAACTGAAAGATCCTTGGCTTTTTGCTGCATTAACTTTGCAACATTTTTTAGGTGTCCTGGTCTAACGTCAAATGTAGCAGCCCAACGTCGCAGTGTGCTCAGGGATGGAAGAGGGAAATGACAATGGTATTTTAGGTATCGATAGGCTTTTGCACTAACACTTCTTAAAGAAATAGCTGAAGAAATATCTTCTGGTGACCATTTTACGTTACTCCCAGACATTAAACTCCTTATCTGGCCTGGAGTAAACAACACATTTACGGCATCCACAATTTTCAAATTATCGTTTAATTGTTTTTGCAAAATGTTTGTTTCTTCAGTTACTTCTTTTAATTCTTTCTGAAGCTTTTTGACTTCATTGTCTCTCTTTATAATGTCTTGCTTCCACTCAGATCTTTTCTCCTCCAACTGTAATCTGTATGGACACTCAGAGGCATAATGTTTTAGTGGGAAAACGCCCTTTTCTATAGCCTCCCCACTTTCAGCTTTTTTAATGTGGAATAAATTCTTTGCGATAAATTTCTTTTTTAGCGATGTGACACTCATTGTAGATCCACTTTTGTCTGGTGTGAAAGGACTTGCTGTAGATGAACATCGAGCTATCGGCGACTGTTGAGCACAGGGTGATCGTCGCGTAATAGGTGAACGTTGTGCTGAAGGCGAATTTTGAGAAGCTACAGAAACAGTTTTTGTCGGTACTGCTGACATCATGATGCGTTTTCTCGTGGGAGGACTATAATCCAGAAGTTTTTGTTGAAGGGATTTATAGTCGAATTTGTCCGAAAAATGTTGGGAACAAATACGAGCTGAAATCAATTGTTTTAATGTCTTGTCTGTAACGTAATAACTGACAGGTTCTAATGACTGCTAGATTTACCATTTTTTGTGTTGAGAACGCGCGTACTGTTACAAAATTGCACCCATTTTTCACACAACTCAGGGTCTTTTGGAAATCTATAAAAATGTACATTTTTTGTTTTTCGTTGGTTATTTTTACAACCAGACACTGCACAAGTTGCCATCACAAATTAAATTATTGGTGTATCATAAGGTTAATAAAAACTAACTAGTCAGCAATTTACGTTTCTTTATTTTGCCTACAAAACTCAAAACATTCTTAAGTGGTGGTTGGGTGGTTGCGTTGGTAAGCACTTGAAATTAATACTATTTTCTTCGAGCGAAATTCAAATGTGGCGCCTACTTTTGCAGCCTGGTGACGTCACACCAAATGCGTATAGTCATACCTAATGTGTTTGTACCATGTCTAAAACTTTGCTAAAACAGTTAATTCTAATGCTACATCCTACCTAATATTAATTTAAATTTACATTCATTCTAATTAAATGCTCAACATTAAATGACATACATCACAATAAATTCCTTCAAATCCTTTACAATTATTAGATTCCAACTCTCCTGTAATAATAATTTACATAAATATATATCTATGTATTGTGAATACAAAAAATGCCTTAAGAAAATTTGTAACAACAGTTCTAACATAACTAAGAATACTATAAGACTGTTTAGTGTATAATCGTGTCACACTAGGCTTCTAATAATCCAAACGTCTATGCGGTCAGCACAATAATTCTGAAATAATATCTTGTTTTAACAACAAATGTTAAGCTGAATTATAAAAAAAAGAAATATTCAATTTTTAATAGGTAACTTACTGTGGGTGTACTACAAAATTGGGCAGAAATAAAGCATTCCGTTACTTCCGTCGTTTTTACGCTTATACGTACTTTGTTAAAAATAAATTCGAACATTGGTTTTGAACTGTGATGGTCAACGAAAGTGGAAGCCTAAATTCTGTGTTTTTTTATGGCGGAATGCGTTCAAATGCAGTGGATGAACCCCAAGGTTGACAAAACACTCTTAAATTAAACGCAAACATTTTTCATTCCCCCCCTCTGTCTGAAAACTGATGAAAAACCCTCCTCTAACTTACAAAAATCAATTCAAATCAAACGTTGCATATCAATGTAAAAAACAAAAAAAAAGAGAAATCTAAACTAAAATATCTGAATGCAAAAACACAACTTATTACGGACGCTGTAACGAGACCGGAATTTAAGTTCCTTGTCGAAGTCTGTCACCTTTCCTCGATGATTTTACTCTATTGACAAGAATAACACATACTTCAGATTTCTATACCCAAAAACTTGCCGCATATTATACTCTTTCCCTAATTTCCGCAAACTCTAAGAAGAAACCGCGTGTTCTGCTTTCACCACGCAGGGTTGTGCATATATTTCAATTAAAATTCGAATTCTATCTTTCTGGAATTTATAACGATAACTGAATGAACACTACGGATCAGTGGAAAACATGAATAAATGCCTATGTTACTGATTGACATTCTTATTATTATTATTATTATTTTCATTCAAATGCAGTTTGGCGACATTGTTGTTTCTTCTCTCAGAGCGAAAATCGAAGAATGTGGAAATTTTGTTTAAAAAAATGGACCGTTTTCTAAAGAAAACAGTTAATCAAATATTATATTTAAAAATAAAATATGTATAAAAAGAAACTATAAAATGAAATAGCAAAACAAAATTGAAAAAGAAAAATTAAACCTGTTAAATTTAGAGGGTGTTAAATTGCAAATTTCCATGGTAACGAGTTAAATTCGTAAATCTGATTGGCTGTTTATTTTGTAACAACCTTTAAATTTTAACATGTTTGATTCAGAATTGGCCCTATTGTCATTGCACCTATCGGAATATAGTATTCACAAGACAAGGATGCTACTTATGACACTTTGTGTCAAAATTTTACCAACTTTTTCATTAAGTTTCAGGTACTTACATAATTTTTTCACCTTCAGAATTCTTTTTCTTGTTGTATGTCGCGTGCAGCTCGGAGTACTACGATTATGCTTCTGTGACATATTTTTTACAGCGTTACATTCTTATCACATTCACTTTCTGCTGTATTGTGCATTTTATGTTTTTTCTTGATCGAGAAGAGATCCAAATCAAATTTAGGCTATAACTCATATTATTCCAAAAGAATAACAGAAAGTACACACCACATTTCTGAATTTGCCAAATGTTCCACTGGTCTTCTAATCCGATTTAATACTTTTTGCAATCATGCATAGAATGCTTTGAGATTTCGACCATGAAACATTTACGATTCTGAAAAAGAAGTTGTAAGACAAACATTTTAACATTTTAAAAATTACTTAAAAAAATTGGTCTAAAGAGTTTAGACAGTACTTCCCTCGCTGTCGGAAACTTGACGACTGCATGCCTATTGTGTTTTTTTTCTCATTACATTTTTGTAGTGGGAATTTAAAAAAAAATTGCGATGACGTCATCAACATTTTTGCAAGGACACGTATATCAGTTGGGATAGATGTAGTGTAATACTAAGAATAAAATTATTGTATTCCCAAATTTTCGGGAAAATGAATTGGGTCGTTTTGAATATGGATTTTTACTTCCCGAGCGTAAGCAAAGGAAGTATTGTAATCGAGTCCGTCGGCCGACTCTCTACTTTTACGTTTTCTCGATCTTTCATGACCCCTAGAAGACGAAGAAATAGGTCTCCCATTTCCGTCTGTCTGTCCGTCTGTCCGTCTGTCCGTCTGTCCGTCTGTCCGTCCGTCTGTCCGTCTGCCGTCCCGGATTTTTATTAGACAGATAATCTCCGAAAGTACCCGACCGATTGTTGTGAAATTTTGTACTTATATTAAGAATATCATGTAGATGGTAAAACGCTAACCAAAATTTGTCTACTCATCCCCACCACTAATGCGATGACGTCACTTCAAAATTGTACATAATAAATGGGTTTTCAATTGTATAAAATAACATAGTCCTACACATGTAGTTTACAACTCTGAATCGACTTTTCACCCGAAACGTCCAGATTTTTGGAAAAAAAAATCAAAATTATAAAACAACATTTTGAAATTTAATTTTTAATCTGCTAACCAGAATGCTTTAAAATGTTGCAGATGTTTTAAGGCTATAAAGAGCATCATAAATCTTTAGTCAAAAAATATTTGCTTATCCCCTCCAAAAACTTGATGACGTCAGCTCAAAAGTTTGTGGAATAAATCATATCTAAAATGTACAAAATATGATGAGTCTGTACTTGTGATCTATCACTCCATTCATATTTTTTGGATTTGCATATACAGGGTGACTCAAAAAACTTAATGAATGCGTAAATATATTTTACTGATTTAATCAGGAACTACAAAACCGAATGCTCTGAAATCTTGCAGATGTTTTAAGGTCATAAAAAGCCTAATAAATGTTTAGTCAAAATATATTTGCTTATCCCCTCCAAAAACTTGATGACGTCAGCTCGAAAGTTTGCCGAATAAATCATATCTAAAATGTACAAAATATGATGAGCCTGTACTTGTCATTTATCACTCCATTCATATTTTTTGGATTTGCATATACAGAGTGACTCAAAAAAATTAATGAATGCGTAAATATATTTTATTGATTTAATCAGGAACTACAAAACCGAATGCTCTGAAATCTTGCAGATGTTTTAAGGTCATAAAGAGCATAATAAATGTTTAGTCAAAATATATTTGCTTATCCCCTCCAAAAACTTGATGACGTCAGCTCGAAAGTTTGCCGAATAAATCATATCTAAAATGTACAAAATATGATGAGCCTGTACTTGTTATTTATCACTCCATTCATATTTTTTGGATTTGCATATACAGAGTGACTCAAAAAAATTAATGAATGCGTAAATATATTTTATTGATTTAATCAGGAACTACAAAACGGAATGCTCTGACATCTTGCAGAAGTTTTAAGGTTATAAAGAGCATAATAAATCTTTAGTCAAAATATATTTGCTTATCCCCTCCAAAAACTTGATGACGTCAGCTCGAAAATTTGCCGAATAAATCACATCTAAAATGTACAAAATATGATCAGTCTGTACTTGTGATCTATCACTCCATTCATATTTTTTGGATTTGCATATACAGGGTGATTCAAGAAAATAAATGAAAGCGTAAATTTATTTTACTGATTTACTCAGGAACTACAAAACCGAATGCTTCGAAATCTTGAAGATATTTTAAAATTATCATAAGCATGGTAAATTTTTGATCAAAACGTATTTGGTCGTCCCCCCTAAAAAATTTATGATGTCACCACAAAATTTTGCTGAATAAATCCTATCTAAAATGTACAAAATATGGCGAGTCTCTTCTTGTGATTTATCATTCCATTCAAATTTTTTCGATTTGCATATACAGGGTGACTCAAAAAAATTAATGAATGCGTAAATTTATTTTATTGATTTAATCAGGAACTACAAAACCGAATGCTTTGAAATCTTGCAGATGTTTTAAGGTTATAAAGAGCATAATAAATTTTTAGTCAAAATATATTTGGTTATCTTCTACAAAAAACTGATGACGTCAGCTCAAAAGTTTGCCGAATAAATCGTATCTAAAATGTACAAAATATGATGAGTCTGTACTTGTGATTTATCATTCCATTCATATTTTTGGATTTGCATATGCAGGGTGACTCAAAAAAATTAATGAAGGCGTGAATTTATTTTATCGATTTAATCAGGAATTACAAAACCGAATGCTTTGAAATCTTGGGAATATTTTAAAGTTATTATAAGCATGGTAAACTTTTGTTCAAAATGTATTTGTTCATCCCTCCTAAAAAAATTGATGACGTCACCCTTAAATTTTGCTGAATAAATCCTATCTAAAATGCAAAAAATATGATGAGTTTGTACCTGTGATTTATCATTCCATTCAAATTTTTAGATTTTCTTAAGAGGTGGTTCAAAGAAATTAATGAAGTCAATTTATTTTATTGATTAAATTAAAGGCAACACTTATTATTAGTATTACACCCCAACCAACCCAATTTGGTAGACACAAAATTTGTTAAAGGAAAAACTCGGTTGAAACATAAGGGTAGCACGCTTATTTACATCGACTTTAACATTACAGACCTGCATTTGTTTTATGCGCTCACTTGGTTCCGCGAATGTGAAATAGACATGTTTATAATCAACCAATTGTGAATTTCACCGTCAAGAATTAAAATAAAACCCAATGTTTTATATAATAAGCGGAAGTCGAAGCAATAAAACCGATGGTCGTTTTGTTTACAGTTTCTCTGTTTGACTCTCACGTATGCTGTTACGCCTGTCATCTTAAATTAAGAATGTTTATACATACACGATTTTCAGTTGCCTCTGATACGTATACGTGAGTAAATTGTTTCGTTATTTTATTGATTATTACAAATCAATATTCAAAACGACCCAATTCATTTTCCCGAAAATTTGAGAATATAATAATTTTATTCTTAGTATTACACTACATCTATCCCAACTGATATACGTGTCTTTGCAAAAATGTTGATGACGTCATCGCAATTTTTTTTTAAATTCCCACTACAAAAATGTAATGAGAAAAAAAAAACAATAGGCATGCAGTCGTCAAGTTTCCGACAGCGAGGGAAGTACTGTCTAAACTCTTTAGACCAATTTTTTATAATCAATAAAATAACGAAACAATTTACTCACGTATACGGCAACTGAAAATCGTTTATGTATAAACATTCTTAATTTAAGATGACAAGCGTAACAGCATACGTGAGAGTCAAACAGAGAAACTGTAAACAAAACGACCATCGGTTTTATTGCTTCGACTTCCGCTTATTATATAAAACATTGGGTTTTATTTTAATTCTTGACGGTGAAATTCACAATTGGTTGATTATAAACATGTCTATTTCACATTCGCGGAACCAAGTGAACGCATAAAACAAATGCAGGTCTGTAATGTTAAAGTCGATGTAAATAAGCGTGCTACCCTTATGTTTCAACCGAGTTTTTCCTTTAACAAATTTTGTGTCTACCAAATTGTGTTGGTTGGGGTGTAATACTAATAATAAGTGTTGCCTTTAATTTAATCAATAAAATAAATTGACTTCATTAATTTTTTTGAACCACCTCTTAAGAAAATCTAAAAAATATGAATGGAATGATAAATCACAAGTACAAACTCATCATATTTTTTGCATTTTAGATAGAATTTGTTCAGCAAAATTTAAGGGTGACGTCATCAATTTTTTTAGGAGGGATGAACAAATACATTTTGAACAAAAGTTTACCATGCTTATAATAACTTTCAAATATTCCCAAGATTTCAAAGCATTCGGTTTTGTAATTGCTGATTAAATCGATAAAATAAATTCACGCATTCATTAATTTTTTTGAGTCACCCTGCATATGCAAATCCAAAAATATGAATGGAATGATAAATCACAAGTACAGACTCATCATATTTTGTACATTTTAGATACGATTTATTCGGCAAACTTTTGAGCTGACGTCATCAGTTTTTTGTAGAAGATAACCAAATATATCTTGACTAAAAATTTATTATGCTCTTTATAACCTTAAAACATCTGCAAGATTTCAAAGCATTCGGTTTTGTAGTTCCTGATTAAATCAATAAAATAAATTTACGCATTCATTAATTTTTTTGAGTCACCCTGTATATGCAAATCGAAAAAATTTGAATGGAATGATAAATCACAACAAGAGACTCACCATATTTTGTACATTTTAGATAGGATTTATTCAGCAAAATTTTGTGGTGACGTCATAAATTTTTTAGGGGGGACGACCAAATACGTTTTGATCAAAAATTTACCATGCTTATGATAATTTTAAAATATCTTCAAGATTTCGAAGCATTCGGTTTTGTAGTTCCTGAGTAAATCAGTAAAATAAATTTACGCTTTCATTTATTTTCTTGAATCACCCTGTATATGCAAATCCAAAAAATATGAATGGAGTGATAGATCACAAGTACAGACTGATCATATTTTGTACATTTTAGATGTGATTTATTCGGCAAATTTTCGAGCTGACGTCATCAAGTTTTTGGAGGGGATAAGCAAATATATTTTGACTAAACATTTATTATGCTCTTTATGACCTTAAAACATCTGCAAGATTTCAGAGCATTCGGTTTTGTAGTTCCTGATTAAATCAATAAAATATATTTACGCATTCATTAATTTTTTTGAGTCACTCTGTATATGCAAATCCAAAAAATATGAATGGAGTGATAAATGACAAGTACAGGCTCATCATATTTTCTACATTTTAGATATGATTTATTCGGTAAACTTTCGAGCTGACGTCATCAAGTTTTTGGAGGGGATAAGCAAATATTTTTTGACTAAAGATTTATGATGTTCTTTATAGCCTTAAAACATCTGCAACATTTCAAAGCATTCTGGTTAGCAGATTAAAAATTAAATTTCAAAATGTTGTTTTATAATTTTGATTTTTTTTCCAAAAATCTGGACGTTTCGGGTGAAAAGTCGATTCAGAGTTGTAAACTACATGTGTAGGACTATGTTATTTTATACAATTGAAAACCCATTTACTATGTACAATTTTGAAGTGACGTCATCGCATTAGTGGTGGGGATGATTAGACAAATTTTGGTTAGCGTTTTACCATCTACATGATATTCTTAATATAAGTACAAAATTTCACAACAATCGGTCGAGTACTTTCGGAGATTATCTGTCTAATAAAAATCCGGGACAACAGACGGACAGACGGACAGACGGACGGACAGACGGACGGACAGACGGACGGACAGACGGACAGACAGACGGAAATGGGAGACCTATTTCTTCGTCTTCTTGGGGTCATGAAAGATCGAGAAAACGTAAAAGTAGAGAGTCGGCCGACGGACTCGATTACAATACTTCCTTTGCTTACGCTCGGGAAGTAAAAATTGGTCTAAAGAGTTTAGACAGTACTTCCCTCGCTGTCGGAAACTTGACGACTGCATGCCTATTGTGTTTTTTTTTCTCATTACATTTTTGTAGTGGGAATTTAAAAAAAAATTGTGATGACGTCATCAACATTTTTGCAAGGACACGTATATCAGTTGGGATAGATGTAGTGTAATACTAAGAATAAAATTATTGTATTCCCAAATTTTCGGGAAAATGAATTGGGTCGTTTTGAATATTGATTTCTTATAATCAATAAAATAACGAAACAATTTACTCACGTATACGGCGCCGGTGTGTAATATCTAGAGAGCGGATTTCTGTCGGGCTAGGCAAGGCCAAACTCGGTACCGCTCGTACGGGATGCGAATTCATTGCGGTTGCGGACTGCACTTCGTTTATTTGAGATTAGAATAACGCTGTTTCGTTGAACTCTGCTGTTAATTCCCGTTCTCATTTACTTAGCCGTTTGATTAATAAATCGTTAATTATATTTATGGAATTAGTACCGATTAAATTCAGTGATTATCTATCACCCGGCGATCCAGCACGTCCCCCCCTATAATCGTGACATAGCCCGACAGAAATCCGCCGTCTAGTAATATGAGGGGCAACTGAAAATCGTTTATGTATAAACATTCTTAATTTAAGATGACAAGCGTAACAGCATACGTGAGAGTCAAACAGAGAAACTGTAAACAAAACGACCATCGGTTTTATTGCTTCGACTTCCGCTTATTATATAAAACATTGGGTTTTATTTTAATTCTTGACGGTGAAATTCACAATTGGTTTTATCATAAACATGTCTATTTCACATTCGCGGAACCAAGTGAGCGCATAAAACAAATGCAGGTCTGTAATGTTAAAGTCGATGTAAATAAGCGTACTACCCTTATGTTTCAACCGAGTTTTTCCTTAACAAATTTTGTGTCTACCAAATTGGGTTGGTTGGGGTGTAATCTATACTTATATAATAAAGCTGAAGCTGTTGTTTATTTGAACACGCTAATCGCAGAAACTACTGGTTCAAATTCAAAAAATCTTTTTGTGTTGGATAGTCCATGTATCATATCTACATATAGGCTAATGAAATCACGCTACGATCATGAGGAGCGAAGTAGCAATGAAAAATTCGGAAAAACGGGAAAATTATTCCTCCTTGACAGCTTCCGTTGCGTACGCTGCTTAAACGGTTAAAGTTACGTAAAAATCATGTATGACGAAATTGTTCCCCTCTAAAAGTTCTAAAGAAAAGTCCGCGACAGCATATGTCTATCTTTTAAGGTCGAGTCAGTATAACCTTTTTTATGGTAATGAAATTTGTTCTAAAATAATAATGCATTATGTATAAAATTCTCGCGTCACAATGTTTGTAACCGAACTTCTCCGAAATGGGTTGACCGATTTGTATGAAATTTTTTATGTATATTCGGTAGGTCTGACAATAGGTTGTAAACTATTTTTTAAACCCCTAAGTGATAAGGGTGGCCTGCCCTAAAAAATTTTTGTCTATTTTTTTGACAAATTTAGTTTATTTTTATTTTTTTAAGATTTGGCATCAAAAAATACACATAACCCTAAATTTTCACCATTCTACCACCAACCCCCATTTATTAATCATCTATAAAATAAAAATCAATTGCTGTTCGTATTAGTCTCGCTAAGACTCAAAAACGGCTTGACCGATTTGAAACATTTTTTATATTACGGGGATGCTTTATAAATAAAAAAAATAAGGATAACTTAAAAGAACAGTAAAAAATAAAAAAATTCTAAAAATTTTGTATGGGAATCCCCAGTTCGAATTACTTTCAATAGTTGGCGTTTCTGACGGACCTGTCGTCTAACTGACGTGTCATACAAAACTAATTCTTCCGTGTGATTGTGAAAAGTATATTGCATTTGAAATCGTTTTTTGTTTTTTCGTAAAAAAAAAACGTCGTTTATTTTAAGAAAAGTTTTGGTTAAAGTGAATTTAATTACACATTGCGAAAGTTTCTTATTCATTTTGATTTGCCATTCTATTTACCTATATTCACTTTGTTGGTTTCGACAAAAACCTCAAACTTTACCGTTATTGGAGGATTTAATTTGAAGTTTTCAATATTTTAAAATTCTCAAGACAAAATTTACAGATTTGATTGACTGTGAAAATAATTCTGTGTCGTTTTATGAAGTTCATTAAAATGCCGAGAAGACGACAATTGTTAGGTCATAAATGGGTGACCTGACGGAAATTGTGACGATCCGGCTCGTAGTACCAATTGTTAGGTCATAAGTGGGTGACCTAACGGAAGGTTTTTGTATTTGCTCGAAGGACCAGCGATCACAAATGGGTGACCACAAATGTTGGTCACAATGGATGACCAAAAATGATGGGGTCACAATGGATGACCAAAATGATGTTGTTGAAACTATAAATATAGTTTCAGTGAGACACGACTTTTCTGTTTCACGGTTTATTCGAATCTACTACTATTTAAATTTACATATTAACAAGTGGTGGTGGTGGGTGAGAGGGTGGAGTCTGCTGCACCCCTTCTCCTTCGGTCTACCTGCCTGGACCGAGCATCCCGGCCCGCATTGAACCGCAGGATCAATCTATTTAAATTAATTACTGTATGAACATGTGAATATGTAATTAATTTCCTAGCTTAATAACATGCTAATTATAATAAATGTTAATCTTGAAATGATATTAAAATGAATGGAACAAGATAAAAAACAACCGTGAAAGTGTCTCTAATGTTAAACGTTTGATCACTCGGACGGCAACAAGCATAATGTTCGTAACGCTCGCCTCACAATCGCATCTCCAGTTCGTACGGATACCACTCTGATGTGTCCGTCAGCCCCTGGGTGTAGCTCCACGATGCGGCCGCGCCGCCAGGTCAAGGGTGGAGTTGGCTCCTTGAGAACCACTAGCATCCCTGGTCTTGCTGCCGTTGTTCCCTGTAGCTGCCACTTGGTCCGCTGCTGCAAATGGTAAATAATCGCGCGACCACCGGTTCCAGAAATGTTGTCGAATCTGTTCGGTGTGTTGCCACCGTGACAGGCGATTTACGCGTAGGTGTGTAATTTCTGGTTCAGGAATTGCAGTTAACGGTGCTCCAATTAAAAAGTGACCCGGGGTTAGCACCTCTTCGTCGTTAGGGTCTTCGCTAAGAGGACACAAAGGCCGCGAATTCAAGCAAGCCTCTATACCCGTCAACATCGTATACATTTCCTCGTACGTTAACCTAGTCTCCCCTACTACGCGTTTCAAGTGGTACTTCACGGATTTTATCCCCGCTTCCCAAATACCGCCAAAATGCGAAGCCCTGGCCGGTATAAAATGCCAATTGATCTCCCTTTTACTAAGATGCTGTTCAATTAGTGCAAAATTAGTATGTTTAAAAATATCCTTCAGTTCATTCCTGGCTTCTACAAAATTAGTCGCATTATCCGAATAAATATTTTTAACAATACCTCGTCGAGCAATGAATCTCTTCAATGCACTCAAGAAAGCTGATGCCGTTAGATCGCCGACTAATTCCAGATGAATAGCCTTTGTTGACAAGCAGATAAAAAGTGCTACATATGCTTTAACTGTTCGCTTATTTCGTATTTTACCATCTTTAATAAGCATAGGTCCTGCAAAATCGATTCCCGTGTTACCGAACGGTCGATCTGGAACTACCCGAATTGATGGTAGTTCTCCCATTATCGGATTAAATTCCATAGGTTTTACCCGAGCGCAATTAAGACAGTTATGGATTACTTGTCTTACCTGTTTTCTACCTGCTAATAGCCAGAACCTAAGGCGTACCGATGAAAGGGTCGCTGTTGGACCAGCATGCAATTGAGTGACATGTATTTCCTTAATAATGAGATTTGTTATATGATGTTTATATACCATAGGATGTTTTTGATCGTACCTTAAGTTAGCATTACGTAAACGCCCTCCTACGCGTATGATACCATTCGTATCAATAAAAGGATTGAGTCTCCTTAGTTTGCTGTTGTTGTTAATTGATTTATTAACGCTGAGGTTTTTAATTTCTTCGGCAAATTCTACCCCTTGTAATAATTTAACAATTGCATTAGTGGATCGTGTGTATTCATCTTCCAATGGGTTTGCTACTAATTGCATATGATTAACTTCATTGTATTTGTGTAAAAATTGATGATAACTGGATTTTAAAGACGCATCTCGTTTAAATTTGTTTTCTACAGCCATAAATCGTTTTATGGCCTTGTCTTTGGATTTTCCCAAAATTGTGGGATTAGTCTTAAATGGCAAAGACACCGGAAACCGCCCAGCCGGGTCTCGTTTATGACTCTTTCGAAATTTTTCCTCGCATAGTATTTCTTCTGGAGTTCGACAAACTTTATCTGTAGTTGGCCATTGTTCGATACCCCAACATGTCTCTACCTGCTTACTTAAACTAATTAGGGTTAAATTGCACACTGGTTTAGTGATGTTTTTATGCTTATTTAAAATACTTCCGCCCAGAAGGTACCCAAATACAGATTCTTGCAGGTGTACCGAATTATTACTTATTTTGAACTGACCTGTTCTAATGGATTTCCAGAACAGCTCAGCCCCCAATAAAATATCTATTGGACCGCTTTTGTGAAAGTGGTCATCCGCAAGTTGGATCCCAGATGGTAATTCTAAAGAGTTTTTGTCAATGGATATTGCCGGTAAATTTTGTGTTATGTGATTTAAGACCAAACATTTTACGTTAAAATTGTAATTATTGTACCTTGATTTTACCTTGATTTGCACCAATTTTTGTGATTGTACACTCGTGCCATTGATTCCTATTATCTCACCATGGAGATGTTTGGGAGACAATCCTAATTTATTACATAATTGTTCCGTAATAAAGTTGGACTGCGACCCCATGTCTAATAGCGCCCTACATACGATCCACTCATTAAACTGATTTTGAATTAAAACCTGCACTGTAGTCAATAAAACCATTGAAGATTCATCGTTTTTTATGTGTGAGACAATGACAGATTGATTGGGTTCGGTATCGGTACTTTGAGTTTCCGTATGCAATAAAGAATTGTGTTTTTTATTACAATATTTGCAAGTGCTACCTCTGCATTTATCAGCTTGATGATTACGCTTAAAACAGTTTGTACATAACTTAAACCTTTTGACTTGATTCCAACGATCTGTTATTGGTAATTTTAAAAACTCGAGACACTGATATAACGCATGTTCTTGTTTACATAAAAAACATTCAATTTGATGTCCTTCCTTAATGAAGGTAGCATTACACGTAACAGGTGCTTTATTAGAATGATTAGACGATCTGAAATTATTCTTTAAATTTGAATGAACTGAATGTTTTGCATGAGACTGAGATTCTCCAGCAGTTAAAGATTCTAATAATGTGGTTTTCTTTGTCAAAAATGTAATTAATTCCTCTAATGTTGGAACATTCGTATCCAATGTACACTCCCAATCCCTCTTTGTAACAAAATCAAATTTTAATGTGATAAGTGGTACAATTAGCGCGTCCCATTGCTGAACTTGTATACCTACATTTTTTAATTCCGCAATATTTGTCAATATGTCGTCCAATAATTTACGCATGGCCACGGCTGAATTTTTGACTAAATTTGGGGAATTAATGATTGCCAAAACATGCTCTTGGACAATCAAACGCTTATTGTTGAACCTTTTTTCTAACAGGTCCCATGCTGATTTGTAATTAGCCTCTGATAGTTTTATGGCCTCGATTGTTTTATGTGCGTCACCCTTGAGGCACGATTTCAAATAATGCAGCTTTTGAACATCACTATATAATCTACTGTCATGTATTAATGATTTGAAAATGTCTGAAAATGCTGTCCACTCTAAATATGATCCCGAAAATATGGGTAATTCTAACGACGGCAGTCTAACTGGATTTAAACGCGCCTGATTATTGTCGTTATTAGTACTAGACGTTGAAGGAATAGGTTCTGTAACACGCGACTCGATTAACTTTAGGATCCTTGCTTCTAAATCATAATACCGATTTTCGAATTCATCGCGCTCACATGTTTGTTCCTCGGTATCGCACTTTAACAATTCGATATCCCGCTGTATGGCATCAAATTCCTTGAATGCATTTTGGAGATTCGGTAGCCTAGTTTTTAATTGATAGATATCATCGCCTGCTCTAAATTTATCCACGAATGTTTTAATTCTAGTAACCGAACCCTTGATTATTCCCCGTTTAGTTACTAATGTTTTTAACGCGTCGTTTGTTTAGTTAGTCATGTTTTTTATTGCGTATGAGGAAATGCAGTACAAAGTTGATAGATATAGATTCCTACCTTTACGTCCTTGTACCCTGGCTTGTGTGTGTCCTGGATCTCGTTGTCCGCGGAATACAGCTCAGACCACACTTGTCTGACTTGATGCTGAGCCACTTTACTTCGACACTTCGATTACGTAACACTGGATGACGATCCGGCTCGAAGGACCAAATGTTAGGTCATAAATGGGTGACCTGACGGAAATTGTGACGATCCGGCTCGTAGTACCAAATGTTAGGTCATAAGTGGGTGACCTAACGGAAGGTTTTTGTATTTGCTCGAAGGACCAGCGATCACAAATGGGTGACCACAAATGTTGGTCACAATGGATGACCAAAAATGATGGGGTCACAATGGATGACCAAAATGATGTTGTTGAAACTATAAATATAGTTTCAGTGAGACACGACTTTTCTGTTTCACGGTTTATTCGAATCTACTACTATTTAAATTTACATATTTACAAGTGGTGGTGGTGGGTGAGAGGGTGGAGTCTGCTGCACCCCTTCTCCTTCGGTCTACCTGCCTGGACCGAACAACAATCTCACATAGGTCCACGAATCAAATGTGCGACGAACTACCTCAGGTGCAAACCGCATTGATTTATTTCATGGGTAATTCAACATAAGAGTCAAACATTGAAGCGAGACATTGAGTGGTATGAATAAAACTGAGTAGATACTCATATTCGAAGTACGAAGTACCTACTTCATTATTACTCTTATATACCTGAGCATCTACTCTATGTACTGAGTACCTACTGGGAAACATTGTATCTACCCGGACACAAACTGAACATCTACGCGTTTTGTGAGCATTTAATCTAGAAATGAGCATCGGCGTGGCAAATAACTGAGCTGTCTGTAAAGTAGCTTAGAAAACCAGTAGGATCGTTGTAAGAGTGAATTTTAACTAAACATGGTGACTTTCATGAATGTGGAACGTCGTCAAAAGGTGCATTCAGTTGGAAAAACACATTAGGAGCAGGAATATCGAAAACTTTTTATGTAATTAACTTTTATTTATGCATAAATTGTGCAGTGCGTTTTTTCTAACACTGGCCATAGAGATTCCCATCTCAAGGTGTCTACCCCATACTAACTTACTATTTTGGTGACTCGATTTTTGCCTTGATGGTTGAACACTGTCACTGTTGTCCTTTTTTGTTGTATCGGGATGCTACTTGAGCATCAACTGTTACTTACTGAAGTATTAGTATCATCTATAAAAACTAGAAATATTTTGATTTGATATTCGAGTAGATACTTCGTATTTCGAGTATGAGCATCTACTGAGTTTTATTTATATCAACCATTGTCAAAAAATTGATCGAACGTTGTTTCGACAGAACTTCCTTCGCACCAAAAGTATAATGAAACATATTCAGCATTTTCGAGTTGAGTCTTTTCTTCACACAATTTTGTGATGACCTAATCAACATTTACTATCAACACGTAGGTATATCACCTTGGATTGGTGCAGTGTAATACTAAAAATAACTGTATTGTATTCCCAAAATTATCTGCGAAAATCAAGTGAGCCATTCCATCCATTTTTTGGGGGGAATAAATAAATATTCTTAACAATTTACCATGCTTACAATAACTTTAAAACGTCTGCAAGATCTCAAAGTATTCATTTTTGCAACTCTTGAGTTATTCACTGAAATAAATTGACTGATCCATATATTTTTTTGAGTCACTGTAAAAGCAAATCTAAAAAATATGAATGCAGTGATAAATTACGAAAATATACTGATGATATTTTCCACATTTTAGATAGGATTTATTCGGTAAAATCTTGAGATGACGTCTTCAAGTTTTTGGGCTTGATAAACAGATATATTTTGATTGAAAACCTACCATGTCAAACAGTAACTTCAAAACGTCTGCAATATTTCAAAATTCAGTTTTGCAATTCTTAATTCAATCAATAAAATAAATTGAGTCAGTGATTAATTTTTTTGAGACACCCCCTATAAGCAAAACTAAAAAATATGAATGGAATGATAAATCACGAGTATAGTCTCATCCTATTTTGGACATTTTAGATAGGATTCATTTGTAAAAATTTTGGGCTGACGTCATCAATTTTTTGTAGGGGATAAGTAAATATATTTTGAATAAAAATTTATTATGCTTATCATATGTTTAAAACATCTGCAAGATTTCAAACATTCGATTTTGCAGATTCAAAATTAAATTGTAGGTGAAACGAAGTTCACGGGGTCAGCTAGTACTAATAATAAGTGTTGCCTTTAATTTAATCAATAAAATAAATTGACTTCATTAATTTTTTTGAACCACCTCTTAAGAAAATCTAAAAAATATGAATGGAA
Organism: Zophobas atratus; assembly: GCA_022388445.1. Taxonomy (NCBI): domain Eukaryota; kingdom Metazoa; phylum Arthropoda; class Insecta; order Coleoptera; family Tenebrionidae; genus Zophobas; species Zophobas atratus. The sequence continues at coordinate 37,398,180 of CM039446.1, forward strand.
TGATAAATCACAAGTACAAACTCATCATATTTTTTGCATTTTAGATAGGATTTATTCAGCAAAATTTAAGGGTGACGTCATCAATTTTTTTAGGAGGGATGAACAAATACATTTTGAACAAAAGTTTACCATGCTTATAATAACTTTAAAATATTCCCAAGATTTCAAAGCATTCGGTTTTGTAATTCCTGATTAAATTGATAAAATAAATTCACGCATTCATTAATTTTTTGAGTCACCCTGCATATGCAAATCCAAAAATATGAATGGAATGATAAATCACAAGTACAGACTCATCATATTTTGTACATTTTAGATACGATTTATTCGGCAAACTTTTGAGCTGACGTCATCAGTTTTTTGTAGAAGATAACCAAATATATTTTGACTAAAAATTTATTATGCTCTTTATAACCTTCAAACATCTGCAAGATTTCAAAGCATTCGGTTTTGTAGTTCCTGATTAAATCAATAAAATAAATTTACGCATTCATTAATTTTTTTGAGTCAGCCTGTATATGCAAATCGAGAAAATTTGAATGGAATGGTAAATCACAAGAAGAGACTCACCATATTTTGTACATTTTAGTTAGGATTTATTCAGCAAAATTTTGTGGTGACATCATAAATTTTTTAGGGGGGATGAGCAAATACATTTTGATCTAAAACTTACCATGCTTATGACAACTTTAAATAATCATCAAGATTTCAAAGCATTCGGTTTTGTAGTTCCTGAGTAAATCAATAAAATAAATTTACGCATTCATTAATTTTTTTGGCGTCAGCCTGTATAAGCAAATCCAAAAAAATATTCTTCTAGTGATCATGAAAGATCGAGAAAAGGTAAAAGTAGAGAGTCGGCCGACGGACTCGATTACAATACTTCCTTTGCTTACGCTCGGGAACTAAAAATATGAATGCAATGATAAATTACGAGTATATACTGATGATATTTTGCACATTTTAGATAGGATTTATACGGCAAAATTTTGAGATGATGTCATCAAGTTTTTGGGCTTGATAAACAGATATATTTTGATTAAAAAACTAACATGCTTACAGTAACTTCAAAACGTCTGCAATATTTCAAAATATTCAGTTTTACAATTCTTGATAATAATAAAGTTTATTTAGGGTTTTCAGTCAATAAAATAAATTGACCCAGTGATTAATTGTTTTGGGACACCCCGTTTAAGCAAAACTAAAAAAATATTAATGCAGTGATAAATCACAAGTAAAAACTCATCATATTTTGCACATTTCAGATAGGATTTATTCAGCAAAATTTTCAGGTGACGTCATCAATTTTTTAGGGGGAATGAACAAATACATTTTAATAAAAAAATTACTATGCTTATGATAACATTAAAGCATCTCCAAGATTTCAGAGCATTCGGTTTTGCAGTTCCTGATTAAGGGCCGGTTGTATAAACGCAAATCAAATTTAATCTCTGATTAAGAACAATTGTAACTATGATAATAACAATCGTTACTATGGAGTTAATCAGAAATTAAATTTGGTTTGCGTTTATGCAACCGGCCCTAAATCAATAAAATTAATTCACCCATTCATTATTTTTTTGAGTCACCCTATATAAGCAAATCTAAAAAATATGAATGGAATAATAAATCACAAGTATAGACTCATCCTATTTTGGACATTTTAGATAGGATTCATTTGGCAACTTTTGGGCTGACGTCATCAATTTTTTGGAGAGGATAAGTTAATATATTTTGAATACAAATGTATTATGCTTATATGTTTAAAACATCTGCAAGTTTTCAAAGCATTCGGTTTTGCATATTCAAAATTAAATTGTAGGTGAAACGAAGTTCACCGGGTCAGCTAGTGCTAAATAAAATTATTTGGATAATCACACCCACCACCAATGAATTGACGTCATTTCCAAAACTTATAATAAAAAGTTTTTTAAATTCTATAAAATATTGTCACAGTTAGCAACAAGTTACGAAACCGATTTGCCCTCAAAAAGTAAGTTTGGCTGATGCCAAGTATTTCGCAAAGAAACTGCGAAATGCTTGGGCCAGCAGAAGGAACTTGGAGAGTGGCAAATCGAGGACAGTGAGTGACAGTTAGAGTTAGAGACTGTGACAGTGTGGGTCCCTTCAAGACTGCCAAAGACAACCGTAATGATTAAGTAAGTACCAACTCCATATACTTAGTTTTGTAGTTAGTAGGTAATAAATCATAGAATAGGAGACAAATGTTTTTATATAACACCCCTAATGGTCACAGGACGTGACAATATATACTCCTACGCTGGGTGTATGAATCCGTGTCGAATTTTCACCTTTGTCATCTAGAATTTTTGGAAAAAATTCAAAACTGAATAACAATATTTTGCAATATAACTTTGAAACTGCAAAACCGATTGTTTTGAAGTCTTGTAAATATGTTAAGGTTATCGTAATCATGGTAAATCGTCAAACAAAATTTATTTTTTATCCGCTCCCAAAAAAATTGATGACGTCATCTCAAAATTTTGTCCAAAATGTGTAAAATTTGATCAGTCTATAGGGTAAATGTGTACAAGAGTACGCACTTAGTGTAAAACTGTCAACAACTTTGTAATTTTTTTGGATAGACAAATTTTATGATATGGGTTCGTTATATACATGTTTAGAGATCAGATATATTTAATTATATGTCCCAAGACCACTATATTTTAAGAGTAATTTCAATTTTTGTCAAGATGTGTAAATGCGCACTCTTAGACAGTTCATTGCACAAGAGTGCGCATTTGAACGCTTATGAGTGCGCATTACATTTTATGAAAAAATATTTGTTTCTAAGGTGAAAATAAATGGGAATAAGTGACTACAGACTACACATAAAACGGGAGACCTATTTCTCCGTACTCTAGGGATCTTGAAAAGTCGAGAAAACGTAAAAATAGAGAGTCGGTCGACGGACTCGATTACAACACGCTCAGGAAGTAAAAATAAAAAAAAATCACCATAACCACCACCACACAACTTGAGAAGCAGTACAAAGTAGTAGAGTTAAATAATTCATTATCGTATGATATGTATCTCCAAGACTATTAGACTACGTATTGCAAGCAATGCGCACTCTTATACAATACCTCGCTGCGCACTCTTGTACACTTGTACATAACCTAATGTTTTCAAAGTTAAAAGCATTTGATGGATAGAAAGTATAAAACTGTTAGTGTATGACGAGCCCTTAAAAGTTACAACTAATGAAAATTATTACTGTAAAATAAAAGAACTGGTACGTACCTTACAAAAAGCTAAAACTATGAGCGGTAAAAATTACATCCACACAACGTGTAAACATAAAATCGTCAGTACGACCAAACTATAAACTATATTCAGGTCACTTTTGCACCTTTATCTCAGGTTTAGCATTAAATTCTGAATGGTATAACTTCATCTTACCCAGATGGCACTAATAAGCAGAAATCATCAGTGCGTACTCTTATACATATTCGCACGCTTGTACACATTTACCCTACTTGTGATTTATCATTGCATTAAAAGTTCTGAAATTTCTTGTACATGGTGGCTCATAAAAATTGATGAATGCATGAGTCAATTTATTTTATTGATTAAATCGGAACCGGCTCATCCCGTTTTCTCGCAAATTTGGGAATACAAAATCGTGACCATCAATATTACACTGCAGCGACTGCACCTATCCAAGGTGATACGCATCTTTGCAAAAATGTTGATGACGTCATTACAAAATTTTATTAAGGGAAAACTCATTTGGAACTTACGCCCAGCACTCTTCTTTACATTTGCTTTGACGTTACATACATATCCTTGTTTTAACTTATAAGGGTTCTCATAAAAAAATAAAATTCGCATAATCAAATTTTATATATTTTTGAATAAGCTAGATTCGTTTTATTGTATTTCAGGGGCGAGGGAAGTTCTGTCGAAATCACTTTGGAACAATTTTTTACAAATTAAAAGTATTAAGATTACATCATGAGGCAAAAAAATGCTGAATAACTTATGCTTGAAGATAAGATTATAGGCCAGTTTACACAAATATGACAATTAAGGTTAAGTTAATTACGTATTTAACGACGCGTTTAGCGACGTCTGATTGGCGCAGGGTCGATCACGTGGCACTTTAACGCCGTGTTAAAAATTTAATCGCAATCCAATATTTAATTAAGCTTCTGTAAACCGGGTCCAAATTTTTATTGTATTGTATTCTGTTCATCGGGACTGGCTACTTTTCTCGACATTTCATGATTACTAGAGCACGAAAAAATAGGTCTCCGTTTATCCGTTTGTCTGCCTGCCGTCCAGTTTTTATTAGACATAGTAATACACTCACATATCACTAACCTTATTTACAAATATATCTTATTCCTGAACTGTTTCTTAACTTTCGTTCTTGTAAATCCTAATCATAAAGACAACAAACAGTAACAAACCGATTAATTTGTATGATAAACGTGATAAACACATAGCGTCATATACTACCCGTCACTAGTGCGCATTGATTAGTATTATTAGTAAGTATACGAGCCCTAACAACTAAATATTGGGACACAGACAATTTCTCAAAAAAATCCGGTAGATATTTTTGATATCATTCAATTCGTTTGGACTAAATGCAAATTTTGCATGGGCATCTATTTTGGCAGAGAGTGAGGTATTTTGCAAATTAATAAATTTTCTTAGAGCGCAAAAATTGTCACCTAACTAAAAAATGTGCAATTTTTGCTGACATTTAAATGTTGGGACACCCGAGAAAATTTGCTAAGTAGACTATCGAAATACAAACGTAGTAGCTGGTAAATGCTGCCATTATTATAGGGATCGTAGCATTTCATGCTAGTGTTGGTTTTAGTTAGAAAAAAATAGTTAGCGGCGGGCTAGTTTTAGTAAAAGTTCTGAAGATAATAATTTCTCAGTACCTCAAGGGAAAATCGCTAAGAAAAAGTGAAGATTTGTTCCAAATAGCTTAGTCGTCGATGGTAAATGTCGTAAAATATTACGCAGACAGAGGTACCATCAGAATAAAAGGTAAAATTCCCGGTAGGTCACCACTTGTGAAGCCGCGTGATCAACAACAACTGTTGAAAATTTATAAAAGTGGACGACGGACTACTTCAAGAGAAATTACTACTTGCTGGAATAGCGATAACCAACTAAATTTTTCAAGACAATATTGTCGCGAATGCATACACAAATCAGGCCTTGGTTTTTACATTGTAAATCTTAAATAAAGCTATCTTTGATTGACTTTATTATTTATTTATATTATTTTAGGCTAAAGTAAAACCACAATTAAAAACTGCCCACAAGAAAAATCGGTTAATATGACCAAAATAAAAATTGGAGAAAAGTAATATATAACGCTGAGTCCAAATTTGATGTCTGGGTGAGATAATAGTCGAAAAAGAGTTATTGAAATAAAAAGGGAATTTTAATATGTATTATCTCAAACAAACAGTCAAGTTTGCAAGCGGAAAAATGGTTTGGGGGTGCATCTCTATTAACGGAATTTAAAGACCAGTTAACAACGTTCATGGAAGGGAAATTACAAATTCAAACAAATATCAAGAGACTTTGTAAAAAAATATTAACAACTACTGAAGCAGTATATCCTGTTGATATTTATATTTTTCAACAGGATGATGCTTCAAGTTACACACCTACAACACTTATTACAAAGAATAATAATATAAATATTTGCCCTGATCATCGAATAGCCCAGATCCTAATCTAGTAGAGACGGTATGGCGTGAAATAAAAAAATATTTAGGAAATCATCCATCACAAGCGATTGTCAATCTTCAACGGGAAATTTAGCTAGTGTAGGATACGGTAACAACTCCTGTGTATTGTAGAAAATTAGTTGAAAGTATGATGGCAAGAATTCCTGCAGTTATTAAGGCAAAAGGAGATATGACCAGTTACTGAATTTGCTGTGTCCCAATATTTATGTGTCACAAAATGTTACGTTGTTTTAGAGTTTTATGTCACAGTTTGAGTTAGAAATCAGTTTTTGTTGTGCTGTAAACATTAACAGTTTTGCAAGACGAATTAATTTTAAAATTTTAATTATCAAAAATAAATTACATTTTTGTTAAAAAGTTTGGTGATTTTTTTATAAAAATTTTTTGGTGTCCCAATATTTAGTTGTTAGGGCTCGTATTATATTACTTCTTAACAGAATTGCTACATACCTGGATCTTTATTTAGGTTTAACAGTGTAGTAAGCCGTTTCGAACCAAATTTCCGCGCGCCAAACTTTTGGAAAGAAAAGGGATAGAAATGGAAAGAAACGAAAACCACTAAGAGGGAGGTGCGCAGAAGGGTCGTGTTGGAGAAGGGCAGAAGGGTGAGTCGCGGCCAGATTGACTAAATTGACTTCGTCTTTCTTTCGAGTAAGACGTCAAGTTGGTGCTTTCTGCGTTTTCCAAGTGTCTGTGCGTTTTTGTTTCCGTTTTCAGCGGTGATTCCTTTCAACGGACTTCCATCCCCCTGACGAACCAGCGAACCTAAGATTTCTCTGCTCCATTTCGAACAGAGAGAGGCCTTATTTCGGTGGCGAACACGTGTTTGATTTGGAGATCCAAGAGGTATGTTTTCCACATGATTCCGTGTGTGCTGGTGGAAGAAGCGGCGTTGCTTCTCGATGGTTACGGAGTAGGTGTGACGCGGGAACCACACATGTGAGCTTCGCGTGTGTCTCACATACGCGAACGGACGCTACAAAAATGGCGGCACTTCCGGATGACGCCATGGCCGTTAATTTTCGTACTAACCTTTTCAACATAATTTCAATCCGTTTTAGTAGGGCTTTTCAAGGAATTACGTTAGCTAGGGCAGTTTTATTTAGCGAATGTTATGCGGAAAGTTGGATGGCAATTTTCGAGGTATTATTTTGCGTTGCATAATTTCTGCACTTGTGAGTAATGTAAATTCAAACATAATCTGAACAAGTGAATTTTAACAAAAATAACGCTGAGAACGGCAATAGAAAATTAATAATATCATAGTCTGGGGGACGGGGGATTTCCTTTGTGTTAGTAACATCCAATGATCTAATAACTAATGGATGGAGTGTTGAGGCGCGTAATACGGCTCGCATGCGGTGACAACTAGAGAGAGAAATAAACATATCTACAGTGAGTGTTGTTAGACAAGGCCAACACGTATCGGTAGGCAAGAACGAGCTTCGGTGCCGTTGAGTTAAATAGGAGATCATGTAAAAATGATTTTAAAATTCAACTTTGTTGTCGTTTTTTTTATTTTGTAGGACACTGTATATACATACAATACAAAATGAATATAAACACACAATTTATTGAACAAAATTAATTTTGTGTATACCTACCTGTCTGATTTTATTAGGAACTTGATTATTTCTGCTGTTTTCATAATTCAGTCTAATAATAAAAAAATACGTAAAATTACATAAACCAACTGGACTACATAATTGTTAAGTGGATCTTGATCCAAAATGTGGTCATTTAAGATATTAAACATATTTCTGAAATTTAGTAATCTAATGGTTTTAATTGTAAGAATATTAATAATATTCGCTGAAATATTATATTTCATAGTTCTGAAAGTGGTTTCAGCTATCTTACAAACTTTGATGACATCAACTGATGGCTTTGTAAGTTCACCTCTATTTTTTTAAATTTAGCAGTGCCGAAAGGGTCTCATTGGGTCTCATTGTTCGTCAGTTTTCTAGGCCTTGTTTCATTTTTTTTTTTATGTTTTGAAAAATTGAAAATGAATGGTACTGCGTCCTTTTTTAAAATTCTCAGTTGTTGTGTGGGATTAACAGAATTTATTAACTGCCGAAAATTCTCATTTTTAAAATGTTTGCTACACACTCTTGACGCAGACGTCCGAACAAATTTATCTCGTTTAAGTGCAACAATCCATTGCTTTCTTAGCAACAGATTTGTCGGAAAACTGAAATTAAATTAAATAAAGATTGTATGAAAAAATTATTCAGCAGATATCTCACCGATGAAATGAAATATTACAGACTTTCTGATGCCGCTCCTCGCATCCAAATGCACAACAAGATGTAACCATCGTGAATATGATTGTTATTATTGCGATTGTAAGAAAACAAGCACTTTAGAACTGCACAGAAATGCCACACACACCAGGAAGTGAGTAATTAAAAGTAAATTTTAACTGGAAGTTGCTCTGTTTTGCCTACCGATTCGGACCTCTCAAATGGTCACCGTACCCTCTCTCTCTAACGTCTCTCCAGTCTGAGATCTCTATGGTAACATCGATTAATTAGGCACATTAATTTGACCGACATTATAATATCCAAGGTATTGGAATGGCTTTTCCTCGATTTATTATTCGTTTGTTGTAAACTCTAATTCTGGAAAATTGCATGTAGTTTTTCAAATATTCAACCGTTAAAAATAGATAGCGAAAGTGTTGGGGTGCGGGTACGGGGTGTTGACCGGGAAATTTCAAGGGCGTCCTTTGTGAGCTTCTGTATTAGTCATCGGGGATTTGTTGTTGACCGGAAGCTTTGTCGATGAATTTGAAAATGAATGTCATTGAAAGAAAGACATAATCCAAATCGAATGTGCACCCATGGTTGCCTATATTTTATTTATTTTGCATATTTTATGTGTCGTATTTTATCTGTTGTTTGTTTATTTCGTATGTGTTTTTTTATGGGTATTTTGTTTGGGGATGTGTTGAAGGGGGGGGGGGGAGGAGGAGTTTGCTTGTTGTTTGTTTAATTCGGTCAACAACGTAACTTTGCCCAGATCATTTTAATGCAGTCGTAACTTCTTTGTTTAATGTCAGATAAATATTTCAATAAAATCCATAGCTTCTTTATTTTCTTTGATAAAAATCAACGACGTAAATGTAGCTTAATTTAATAAAAATCATTGCCAAAATGTGAATAATTTAATCTCTTTCAAAATTCTTGTTCTTTAAAGTTATTGACAAAACATGAATAATTTCTCATTTCATTTTCCTGGTTGTATAAGATTGTTAATCACACGTGCATAATTTAATCTCATTTTAAATTTCTTTGTTATTTAAAACGAGTGTTGATGGAGTGTGGCCAGTTAAATTTTGCCTATTGTTTGTTTGAAATCCAAATACTCAATTTGATAGCGCTAGGTAACTCGGGGGTCGTGTGGCCTGGCCGCGGTGGCGTCGACGACTCCAGGGCCTAAATTAATGTGCACTTCTACACATTTTGTGCAGTTCAAAAATGCATATGTGCAGCTGGAAATTGCAATTTGTGCAGTAACTTTTTCACATTATTAATATTTTACAGTAAGTTACTATTACTGACGCCGGTTCATCCCTTCACCGAAAAGAATCGAAGAATTTTTATGATTTTATTTGTCAAGTTGGAACCTCAAGAAACCCCAGATGTGCTATTTTCGCTCTGTCACGTACCTGTTTAACAATAACACTTGTCTCAGTGATTTCGAAAAATTGCACAACAAAAATTTTATCAGTCGTATTTGCGGAGTCGTACTGCCTTCACAGCTCTTATCACTTTGGTTTTTTCTTGCATTGGTAATGCGCTGTTTCTAATTTTCTTTTGTGCTATGACAAGTATTATTTACATTATTATTGGCGTCATCACAAATTTTTTATTGATCCAATTAAGAACGTGTCACCCCATTTTCTTAAAAATATGAGAATACGCAAGTCTTTATTTAAAAATGACAAAATAAGAATTATAATAATAAAATTCAGAACATTTTGTTCGATTGTGGCTTAATTAATTATTTTAGTCTTCTGTTTTGGGAAGACAACACACAAACTTTTGTGATGTACCTTTAAATAGTGATATATGTATGTATTAATCGTGTCGGTATTATGCCTTTTTTAGATTTTTGTTTATATCTTTACAATATATTTATTTTGAATTTGCGTTTTGCTATTATTTATTTATTATTAATGTTGTAGGTATTCTCACAAAATCGACAAAATCATACTGCACTTTAATGGGGGGAGGGGGGAGAGGTGTAAAAGTACTATTAAGAGCACAAGGGGGATTATTGCGATTGTGCAGTTGGAAATTTTCCTTAATTTAGGCGCAGGACGACTCCGTGCGGGTGGTTACGGCTCTTGCCAGACTTCCGGCCCTAGCGGACTCTGAGTTTACACAGCTACCTTATTTGCGGGAAACAGGAAGGTCAACCTATGTCATGCGGGTGCGTAAGACCACGCGCGTGAAGTGGTGAAGCAGGAGAACCTCGTGGGCCCTCACGGGAGTGCGGCTGCCGCCCTGCGCTCGCTGTGCGCCCCCATTTTGTTTGTAGAGGCCACACTGCCTTAATATCTGGATCATTGCCATCCATTTACTTTCTGAGAATTCCGCGACTTTTTATTTTGTTTCTTGTTGTACTTGTAAGGTTGTTAATATTTATTCTATGTTCTCAGGTTCGAGTGAAAATAAAGTTTTTTTTTTCTCTGAGGAATAAATTCTTTAAGCTCTTCTGGAGCCCTTGGCCAAGGTCTCTTGAGCTCTTATTGGATTTATTTTTCATAGTTTTTTTTTCCAAATATAAGTTTTTTAAATCCGTCACTCTTCCCGCACCGCAGTGCGCCAATTTGTATGAACGAACGCCTCCCGCCAGTTTTCAAAACACAATGTAGGGTCCCACTTTGGTAGACGATCACAGCCAAGGCCAAATTTCAAATTTTAGCGGGCTTTTTCAAATTTTGTTCAATGTCAAATAAAAGGCGGGAGGTTTGGGTTACTACAACAGAAACACTCACATATTTGTTAAATTAGCTTAAAGTAAGTATAAAGTAAAAATATTTTCGATTATGACTAAACTTACCTTCGTATCTGTAAACTGATAAGATGAGCAATAATTCCACAAGTCGTTAGATAAATTTATCTGATTGTATAAACCTCCACGTAATTCCTTTTAAACATACAAAGATCGGTAAGAGATTTGTGAATTTGACATGTCTTACAAAAAAAATGTTAACCACAGCATTAAAGTCAGTGTAAGCGAAAAATGTTGTATAAAAGCACGAACGGTCTCACTTAAAAATGGCGAAACAAGTTTTTGTTGGTGCCCTAGCGTAAGCTAAAGGAGCTTAGAAAGATACAGAAACAGATACAATTTACAGTTCGTAGCTTATCATTCGAGAGTTTAAAATAGTACGTACACTAGTAGCGTTTAACATTAAATTTAAACAGCGATGCATTTTGATAGAAAAATCTTTCAAAATTGTTATTGTCATTAGTTAAATTTAAATCATCCTGGACTCGAAGATGGGAGGGATATTTTATGCTTACGTTATATTAATTATTTGTGTGATTATTCTACAACCTGAGTTTTGAACATTTATTCAAATTTTAGATTCATTGGTGGTTGTATATTGAGATTTTGTCAGTGTCGTTTCCTGTTCTTGGTAGCACGTTATTGTAAGTACTGTTTCAGTTGGTATCAATACATTTTGCTTGAGATTATTACTAAAATGTCATAACCCAACTTTTTATTAGTCGCTGAAAACTTACAAGTGGTATGGTGAATAGTACCAATCATTTCAATCAGGTTTGGCAATAACAAGAAAATTATCCCAGAATTAGTTAATTCTGTTACAAACTCAAACAATATTCGTTGATCACGCTGCATACAATTTTGACTGCACACCACCCTTGATAACTTGGGTATTACCATCCATTTACTTAATTAGAGAATTATTGTATTAATTTTATCATAAGCTGTATACTTATTTGTGCTATGGATTAGTAACGTTTGTTTCTGAAAAGATGAGAAAGGTTTGCAGCTGAGAAAATGTCACACAAGTTTTGGGAATTTTTTTATACCAATTTATTTATAATTGATCACTATATCAAGTTAACTTTGCAACTATGAAATATAGTAGGATTTATTCTTTTCTATTTTGTTTTACAAATGTCATTGTACCCTTAAAGCATAGCTTACAAAATGGAATTACGAAATAGTATATTAAAAACGAGATTCATAAGGCAAATATTAAGGCACGAATCCAAGTTTACAGAACCAATGGCGAAGCCGCGAGTTATATAAAGGATGAATGCCACAATGACCTTATGAACGAGTTATTTATACTATTTTTTCTACCGCGCACATTTTTTCACAAAATTTAATTGAAATTTGAGTTTTTTTAAAATATGGGGAATTTTGTCATGATTGGTGATGGGTTGGTATGACACGAACCACCAAACATTTGAAGTTCGAAGTTTCACAACAACAATTGCAATTCGAATCAATTTGAGTTTCTCTAAGATAAAATTGGTTAAAATGTTTTGTGAAGAAGCTAGTGAAGTCCTTACGCCTTCCGAAATACGGGAAATTGCACAGAATAGTATAAAAATTTATTGCCAAACAAATCTTGTTAACTTTATTTGACGTTTATTTACTTTATTTAATTTGACATTTGCCACTGACAATTCTCGTCATGGCTATTTCAGAACCCATTTCCGGTATTAACGAACCGCTTCGACGTCATTTGGGTGCTTTAATAGCTCTGTTACAAAATCAAGGTAGAAAAAGCAGTATCTGAGTTGGTTGGCCAAATGGCCAAACGTGAAATTGTAACCATTTTTGAAAATAAAAATATTTCAAAAACAACGAACTATTTATCGGACTATAAAAGAATGCGCGGAAGGAGTACCATGTGGAATTTGCAAAAAAAGCGGTCGACCACGAATATATAATAGAAGAAGATTGGAGAGATTGAAGACAGCCGTTAAAGATAAGGTAGGAAGTGTACATTAAGACTGAGTCGACAATTCAGAGTTTCTCATATGACAATTTCTCGAGAATTGGCCAGAAACAACTTAAAATATCGGAAAAGAGTTAAGATTCCAAAATATACTGCTGCATAACTGGATAGGATTCCAAGATGTTAATTTTTCCCAAAACTTTTGTTATATACGTTATATTTCGTAGAATTTTCTTCCTCGAATGAGAGAAGACATTTTTCGACAGCCCTTTGAAAAAATTAATAAAATATGTTCTCTACATATATATGTTATGTTTTTAATTTAAGGTCATTTTTACACCATTAGGATTCACTACTTCGTAATTTGAACGTATTTCATGGTTTCAAACACAAAGTAGGGTTTCATTTTATTGACGATCACAGCGCATGTCCAAATTTTAAATTTTCGCTGGTTTCATAACTTTGTGCACATAGTTGAAAGAGAAGAATAAAACATGTATTCTACCAGTAGATCGCAATAATTTAGAAGTTATACAGCAGCAAAAAAAAATCCGGTCTATTGTGTAAAAATCAACGACTTTTACAGTGAAGAGGAAGCTTATAAATAACATTTTGTGGTAAATTTTACTCAAATTTATTTTATAACAATATCGTTTAACAATTTTAAGTACAACAAAAAACGTCTATGTTGTCGTATGGTTTGTTGTGTGATGAGTTCAGTTAAGACAGCAATTATTTAAGTCTCAAATTAAAGTTACACGGAGTCTGTAGAAGTCTTGTTGCTATTATCAGTGTAAGACATGTTACTTGCAGAGAGAGAGAGTTGCTCCTCCGCTTCACCGTCTTCCACTGATAGTTTGGATAATCTAGTATATCGATTTTTGATGCGCCTTCCTCCTTCGATTATGATCACGCTTAATACTACCGCCCATAAAATTATGTTGGACCATAACATCCAGCCTCCTGTAACCCCTGTAAAAAAATTGGTCGAAAATTGTTTCGACAGATTTTGCTTCGCTCCTGAAATGCAATGATAATTTTTTTGAGTCACCTGTATACGCAAATCTAACAAATATTAATGGAATGATAAATCACAAGTACAGACTCATCATATTTTGCGCATCTTAGATATGATTTATTCAGCAAAATTTTGAGCTGACCTCATCAATATTTTGGAGGTGATAAGTAAATATATTTTGGCTAAAAATTTATTATGGCCTTTATAACCTTAAAACATCTGCAAGATTTTAAAGCATTCGGTTCAGCAGATTCAAGATTAAATTGCAACATTTTATTTTATAATTTTTATTTTTTTTTCCAAAAATCTGGACGTGACAGCAGACAGACGCTCAGGAAGTAAAAAGGTTATCAACGAATAATCCACAAAAGTATAAACAATGTAAGAGGACTATTTAGCAAGAACTACTACGAGGTTGATGCAAAACTGGTTTCCTCCAATGACCATAAGTGTTTTTGATTTATAAATGTGAATATATTGCAGAAGCTATTACTATTATTATATATCAACAACATAAAGTTGTCAACTTTTTACTTCAACTGTTTTGGTGCTGCAGGATTATAATATGCTTTTATTAATTATTATCTCTGAACTACATTTATTTCGTCATTTGTCCTAACGTAGAATCTTTATTATGTATAATTTTTGATAAAAATCATTTTTTTGAAAAAATAATTCTCGAAGACTGGAACAAAGATGTCAATACAAATCATTATAACGTCTTGGTTAGCTTCAAATACCAAATTAGATTTGTCTCTATAACATCTTGGTTTTAGTTTTTCTTATCAAATGTTTAAACAAAATGAATGTCCAAACATTATGAAATCGTGATGGTTTTTATTCGAAACATTATTACTACTACTCTGTTGACAATCGTTTTTAGATTTAGATACACGCATTAACCTAAACATGAATTATCTTTTACATACCTTTAATTTTATCATCTAGGAAAGATTCATGGTACACTTGACACCCACTTTCAGTATCATCCCCTGTGATTTGTTAAATATTATTCATGACATACGAAATTTAAAAAAATACATACTTTTGTTACACCAATCGCCTGCGTAACACCGTGGACACCTACAGTTCTGCGAATCGCAAATCTTATGTTCCTGACATTGTGAATACTGATCTCCTAAAATACTCGCACAACTGATATCACACTTCGTCGTATCAGCCGTGCCTAAGAGACACTTAGCGATATCATCTGTAGAAGAGTCTGATGGGTTCGCCCTTCGTTTCGCTCTATTTGGTTTCTCAGTGTTTGGTGGTTGCAAATATTTACAGCGTACGTCCTCGGGTTTGATGTCATTAGGTATATTGTACGCCACTGAAAAGAAAATTTAATTTAACGTTTTACTAATTTTTGTATTCAGAGTTAGTAAAATAGATCAATTAATTCAAAAACCAAAAAGAAAATATTTTTTGATCACCGCTTCGTGATTAATTTTGACGACATTCTGATAATTTTCAACAACTTACCCACATTGTATTCGTTGTTATAGAGTCTTGCATCGAGTCTCCAATATCCGTCTTCTGTTTGGTTGTTCTTTTTTCTAGTAAAATTCACCTGACTTGTTTTAGAAGAATTTAGACTGATTTTGAACTCCTGCCATTCGTCGAACACATCAGTAGTTTCTTTGATATGTGAAGTAATGTTCTTAATTTTACCGTCATATTCAACTTCTAGTACACATGATCTACATAAAGAAGTGTAGAGAATAAGAGCAGAATTACTGACCGGAGGAATGTTTAAAGACGTAGGACCACTTCTTGTATTTGTAACATCAGTTGCTTCTTTGTATTTATCTGAAGAATAACAGACATGTATTAATAAAACATTATTTCTGAAGTGAAATCGAGGAGCGTGGGGTTATGCAATAATCATCTTTATAAACTGAAACTGACATCAAAATGTAAGCGATTTTGTCAAATTCGAGAGAGGGGCTGTAACCAGGGGTAAGTGGAAATGGGTAATGATATCACATGCAATTTTTTAACTAAAATAGTACTAACCGTGTTTTTATGATATTTTTAAATAGTGATTATGAACTTTTTTAGTAACAATTTTATTTTAAGAAACCGCCTGCGTTTTGTTTTTTGATGACTGTTACTTAAAATCCTAATACAATGTAGTTCAACTTTTTTAAAACTTGATGGCAAATACTTTTATTTGTTTTAAAATTTAACAGCCATTTGAAACATTTAGGTTTTTCGGTGTTCTTTTCGTTGACAATTTTAAATTTGCAACTTACGCGATTGATAAATTATTATTATTACTTACAATTGTGCATTTTAAAGTATGCTTCCTTTTCAGTTTTCACCGCCAGATCTGTAGGTTTTAATTGATGTGTTCTGATGTGCTTGTTATTGATGAAATAATTTATGTGGTTATCTTTAAAAAAAATGGCGAACGCGTTCCATTCTTCGGTGTTATTGAGTGGTTGTTTTACATAGTCCAGTGATTCTCCATCGTCCCCAAAAATTTCAATATTTTCTGCACCGTAAAGCGAGAAAATTGCAGAAGTCGCATTGGTAAAGTACAAATAATTTGATTTATTCAAACCAAAATCTGAAAAATAGTATACTTCAATCAATAATTGAAGGCTGATTTCATTCTTTAGTAGAAGTGTCTCCACACATGGTGGAATAAGCATTTATGTAATAAATTCATTTTTAGACAGGATAAAAAGTATAAATTTGAATAAATACTCTCAAGAAAAACATTGTGAATTTGCTGGCATACAAATCGACAATGTACTCATAATAAGTCTGTATAGGTCACCAGATGGTGATTTTAATACTTTTATCGAACAACTAAACTTATTGTTGGAACAAATTTTAAAGAATAATTTCATCATTATAGTAGGGGATTTTAATGTGCATTTTCTTAAGAGTCGTAATTACCAGACACAAATGGTTGTGAATATGATGTTGTCATTCAATTTAAAGCAAACCGTTTTCGATCCAACGAGAAATGATGCTTGCTTAGACAATGCTTTTACCAACTTACCGACATCTGAATATGAAGCAATTGTACATGATCCTAATATTTCTGACCATAGTGGTGTGTGTATCAGTTTTTGGTTAAGCAATAACAAAACAAGTAGTACACAATTAACTTCATACAGACCAATTACTAATATAGGGCTGATGCAACTTTACAATATAATTGAACTAGAAAATTGGAGTTTTATAAATGATCATGACATGGATGTAAATAATAAGTTTGATTTCTTTAATGACACTATTCTTAGAGCTATAAATACATGTTTTCCAACTAAAACTGTCCGGAGGAATAATACCCTGAAATATGGAATAAGTTGGTTTAACAACAGTTTACGTCATATGAGAGATACACTCAAATTTTTATGTGAACTTAACAAGAAGACTTTAATAACTAAAAAAGAAGTTGCTATTTTCAGAAAGAAATACCGTAGTGAATTACAAAAAGCAAAAAAAGCATCACACGATACATACATTGCAAACTCTATTAATAAACAAAAAGCAATGTGGAATATTATTAATCCTAATAAGCAACATAATAAATTATTCAACTCTGAAATAACATCAACGCAATTTAACACATATTTCGTGAGTATAGCGGATGATATCATTAATAAATTACCACAAGCTAATAAGATATCTTACAATTTTCTTTCAAATAATAATATTCCTAAATTTATCTTTCAAGAAGTGACATTTAATAGTGTTAGAGATGCTATCAATACTTTAAAAAATAGTGGTAGTTATGATGCTTATGGTGTCAACGTTAAAATAATAAAAACCTTAATTAACGTCATCGTTTCTCCCTTTACCAAACTTATCAATATCTGTATT
Organism: Zophobas atratus; assembly: GCA_022388445.1. Classification (NCBI taxonomy): domain Eukaryota; kingdom Metazoa; phylum Arthropoda; class Insecta; order Coleoptera; family Tenebrionidae; genus Zophobas; species Zophobas atratus. Next base: position 37,415,743 of record CM039446.1, read on the forward strand.
AATAAAGGTATATTCCCTGATGTTTTAAAGTTATCAAAAGTTATACCAATCCATAAGAGGGATCGTTGAATGATCCATCGAATTTCAGGCCAATTTCTTTAATTCCCATTCTAGGCAAAGTATTGGAGATTATTTTAAAAACTCAAATTTGTAATCATTTTGAACACAATAACTTATTCAATAAAGATCAGTTTGGTTTTCGTCGCAATTCGTCAACAACCCTAGCTATAAACAGATTAAGTGATATAGTCTTAAATGCCTTTGAGAACAAAGAGTATGCACATGCTTTATGTCTAGACTTAACAAAAGCATTTGATTGTATTTCACATAGCCTACTTCTAAAAAAATTAGCCTATTATAATTTAGACAACTCATGTATTAAATTGTTAGAATCGTACTTGCATGAACGTAAACAATTTGTTCATTTTAATAATGTAAATTCGTCATGTCTAACTGTGCAGCAAGGTGTACCGCAAGGGTCGGTCTTAGGACCGATTTTATTTTTAATTTTCATCAACGATTTACCTGACTGCGCTCATGATACTAACTTTATATTGTATGCAGACGATACAACACTCATAGTTACTTCCCCTAATCTAAAAACACTTCAGAGTAACATTAGTATAGTGGAGTTGAGCGTGAATGCTTGGTTTATCTCTAATCGACTATGTCTTAATAATGAAAAAACTAAGCAAATTTACTTTGGTCTTAGAGATTTAGAAATTATAAATAATAATGAACCAGTCCAACTACTAGGAGTTTTACTCGACAGCAAGATGACGTGGGAGGTTCATATCACTCAATTAGCGAAGACGGTTTCCCAAAGATTGTATGTCATGCGTCGTTTGCAACATATTGTATCGACGTCCACTATAAAAACAGCTTATTTTGGCTACATACACAGTCAAATCTGCTACGCAATCTTAGTTTGGGGTCATTCCTGTCATCTCTACAAATTATTTGCTATTCAGAGAAAGTGTGTACGTATTATGAGTAAATTGAATTATAGAGACGATTGCCGTAACGCTTACAAAAGGCTAGGAATAATGACTGTACCTTCTATATACATTTTCTCCTGTCTCCTGTATGCAAAAAGAAACAGCGATCAATTTAGAGAGCTTGATCATGTATATGATACAAGACATAAAAGCTTACTTCAACTCGAATTTCTAAGGCTTTCACGTACAAGAAATGGTATACGATTTTTTTGTCATCAGCTGTTTAACAGTCTTCCACTAACTCTTAAAGACAAAAGTTACGCCAGTTTTAGATTTTGTGTAAAAAACCTTATTAATTGAGAATGTTTTTTATTCATTAGAAGAATTTGTAAAATTTAATTTTCGCTAGTGTACCTACCTACTTATATTTGACGTATGAAAAATTACTATGTAATTCTTGTCATGAATAAATTGTTATTATTATTATTATTATTATTATTAATAAAATCTACTTCAGGTATCATACACACGCCTAGTTTTATTTATTTATTTTTTTAAGTCCATCACCTATTCCTTTGCGTTGCTAACATAAAATTTCACCTATACCTTTAACAAATTTTAGGAATTGTTTTTTTGTTGAATATTAAATGTTGTCCAGCGAGAGTGGCAGAACTGAGTATTTTATGATTTCTGACACCTCTCTCAATTCAAAATAGAATCTTACGCAAGTGTCAAGACAATTCAAAATATATACATAAAAGAAAATGGTAGTCATAGTAGAACCTGGGTTACTGAGACTCTTCCAACCACAAATTTTAAAGCAAGAAAGGCAGGAGGTTCTAGGGTTGCAGATGTCACAAAACACGTATCGTAACCGAACTTGGTTTTCGTTTTTCATTAAAAATTCGCTGTCATGTTGCCGCTTATAAAGTTATGAGCAAGTTGAATAGTACCCTACAACAGATTCAGAATCCTGCTTCTTTGAAAAATTATAAAACAGCACTGATTCATGGGTATTGTAGAAATATGATAAAAAATATCAAATTAAAAATGATCATTACTTCATATTCTAAGTCTTAAAATTAGAAATGTTGGACAAAACATCAGACAAGCTCATGGCTCAAATTCTTTTTGTTTGGTAAAATTCTGTTGTTAAGTCACTCATTCTACGAAAAAACTAGTTTGACTTTTTCAACTATGATTGTATTAGATACTAATATTTTCATTACAAATATAACATACCTCCCCATCTTTTATCGGTTACTGGTGATATGATGTTACTGGAGTCTTTTGTGATCCAGTCGTCGTTTTCCCAGGTTCCAGACTCTAATAAATTTTCGGCATGTTGAAGCTCTACTAAAGGTGGATAGGTAGATATTGCTAAATTGACATTTTTGTCACCAACACAATAGATATGAGTTGTATTTACAAGACGTGTAATTATAGCCTCGTCTTCAAGTGCACGAATGCTCAACAAAAGCACTGATGAAATAAGCATTGATGAAATAATTGCTAAACATAAAGCAATTTTATTCTGCTTTAAAATATTCATAATTATCTTCTAAGATACTTGTTTTAATTACAAGATTTACACAATGACTGAGGAATCAAAAAACTTGGTCCTATCTTTTTATACTTTAATTTATCTAATCCTACATCTCGAGTTTTGCGCAAGTTTTGAACAAGTGATCTGTATCAATGGTTACACATATAGCTTGCCTTTTTCACTTTTCGAATGTAAGCTAAGAACAACTATTGTAAAAAGGTCCATTGAGAGACTGGCTACTTTCATGTTTCCTCGACGTTTCATGACCCTTTGAGTATGAAACAAAAATAGATCTCTCGTTTCTTATTAGTCTGTTTATCGTCTGTGTCGATATTTTAATGGGCAGATAATCTCCGAAATTTCTTGATTTTTTTTGATGACGTCACCTCAAAATTTTATATGGTAAATGCTATTTAAAGTTTATAAAGTGACATATTTCCTTCAAAAGAAATGTAATCGAATTTGCTGATATGTTTTCAATTACATTTTGCATTTCTTTTCAAATATTTTTTGAAATTACTTTGAAGTGTCTCATCGCCAAATGTAATTTTCTAAATTACCAGAAAACAAAAAACAAACGAGAAAATTGCCTTCAAACTATCGTTTGAAAAATAGTTACAGCATTTATTGTTTTTTACTCAGCAAAATAATAACAAAATAGAGGACTGTTTTAAAGTTTTTTGTTAAAGAACATATATTACGAGTTCCATATCTTATTACTGAACTTAATTATATCGTCAAAATTGGTCCAAATATTTTTGATCAAAAATTTATATATCGAAGCAAAGTATGGCCAGAAAAGGATACGGGATCACTACGTTCACATCGCTTTTCTCGGTTGTATGTATGTACCCTAGATGAACAAAGACCATGATCATTCTTGTGAAGTTTTAATGGTTTTTCACAAGATCTTTCTATAAATAGCGCTGGTGCAGGTCTAAAGTTCTAGAACATAACGTGTAGACACATAGTGTGACGCTTTTAAGAATTGTTAAAACAGATTTCGCACCTTCAGACTTTGGTCAGCTGTCTTATTAAAATCTTTCTTTTATTAAATAATAAATATTGTATAAACAAATTTATCTAAGAAACTGAACTTCATGAAATGACCGTTCTTCAGCGACAAGGGCTATTTTTTGTAAATCAACTTTTGTTATTGAAAAAGATCGAAATAATTGAGATACAGATTAAACAACAGTGACGGTGCAATGAACATAAGCTAACGAGAGGTAACAGATTTTAAATAAAAACAGAGATAAAACAATAAAGTAAATTATTTTTTCCACTTTGCTCTCTTAATAAGTCTGTTACGCAATCGTGTGTCGTAATAAATACACTAGGTGCTATAATAATTTCACTAAACATAGTGAAATTAATTTTTTTACTGTTGTCATTACGGAGGAGCTAGTTGCTAGCTGTTATAACCTTAGATCATATAATAAATATTATTATATGATCTAATGTTATAACTGCGTATCATCTTTCAACTTTAACTGCGTTTTTATGAAAAAGGGGCAAAGTAGAAAAAATACTGTATGATACTCGTTTATAAGACATTTTTTCTACCGCCCACGTTTTTTGGTTTTCTAATAGAGCTATTAACGCACGCAAATGACGTCACAGCGGAAAGGCGTTCTTTAATAGATCTGGTGTAATTTAGATCGGTAAGATTGGTAGACATGACGAGAAATGTCAGGTGAATGTCAGTGGCAAATGTAAACTTAAAATTTCCCATGTTTCCGGACGCGTAATTTCTTCGCAAGACATTTTAACCAATTTTAAATTACAAAAACTCGAATTGATTCGAATTACAGTTGTTGTTGTGAAAATTCGAACCTCAAATATTTCGTGGTTAGTGTCAGACCAACCCATCACCAACCACGACAAAAGTCCCCAGATAAAAAAAATGCAAATTTCAATTAAATTTTGGGAAAAAAACGTGTGCGGTAGAAAAAAATAGTATAAATAACTCGTTCATAAGTCCATTGAGGCACTTATCCTTTATATAACTCGCGGCTTCGCCGCTCGTTCTATAAACTTGGATTCGTGCCTCAATATTTGCCTTATGAAACTCGTTCTTTAATATACTATTGTCGCACTTACCTACTCCTTTAAAACCGTGCGTGCGACAAAATGCTTCTTACAAAACTCATACCATAATATACTATTTTTTAACGTTCGTTAAAAAAAGTATACCATTTTTCATTAATTTTTGTTTATAAAGGATACGTTTATTTCATCGCATTAGAAGCGTGAAAAAAAGTGTCGTAGCGTGTCATCTTTTAACGGAAGACATTTAAACGTAAAACATAGAAGAATGCCAAAAATTTCTGTGGCAAATATTTCTCAATTAATGAGAAATGATAAATAAATTAAGCGATATTTACGCGCAACCTGTTTTTTGAAATTTTGTTCTAAACAATGAAACCATAGTAACAGTTAACTTAATTCATTGATTTAAAAAAATTGATAATTCCATTTTTTTAAATTATTTCTTTAATTTAATTGCAGACGTTTGAAGAAAAAATATTTTTTTTTATTCGGAGAAAAGTGACTTTTTGTGGTTCGTCTGTATTTGTCGGCCTCCCTTCTACAGACTCACCGCAAAAAGTTTCACTTTTGCTCCTTATAAAATAATATACTACTCCTTGAATGTTGTTTAAATACAATAAAATCAATAAATGAAACATTAAAAAATTGCTCCAAAGGTATTTAAACAAAACTTTCTTCGTCCGTGAGGCGTGTTCAACTCTGTGTGCATGTTAGAGGGTATTATTAGTCTTTACTAAATGTAGCAAGTTAATTTTTAATGGAATTTGTTAAGGGAGGTAGGTTAAAAATGATATTTACAATATAAAATAATAATTGTATGTACTCTCGCAAGGAAAGAAAGAAGATTTTTTTATACAAACTAAAAAAACTAAAAGTTGAGTTGGTCATGAAACGCTTGTTAGTGTCACTTTATGCCCCTGGTGTTCAAACATTTATGCGAAGTTTTGTTTGTAACTAATAACCAGCTGACGATTTCTAGGAATTTATTCATATTTACCCCGATGTTGTTCATCTCGTTTGCAATAGTTAATAATAATAATAATGAAGCGTTTTTGTCGCTTTTTATAGTGTTTGAATAAAAATCGCGTATGATATTCATGTTAGAAGTGATTTTATTTTGTTCTTGTATATTACGTCATAAATAACTCTTTTGTGTTTTAGTTTAGAATTCACTTCTCTAGTTCGTCAGATATTAACCCTGTTTAGACCTACAATAAATAGAATTTTTACTTGCGATTTTCAGTAAATCATTTTTAGTACCTACTTCCTATTCTAATTTTTGTCCCTATTTTGCATAAAATTTAAAATATTTTGCAAATCTATGAAATACAAAAAGTACATAAATTTTACTCATGGTAATCATAATAAAATTTTGAAATCTATTTCAATTGTTAACCGTGTTTTACCCACTGTTTATTAAGATCCCATGAAAGCTTGTAACATCCGGATTTTAGTAATACAGCTGGTACTTTAAATTACGTATTTTTCAAAATCTAAACACAAGCTGCCAAAACAAGAATTATCTTGTGAAATTTTATTAAAGTACTTTGAAATTGCAAGTTTCTATAAAAGTATTAATTTACGCCTCAATTAAGCTATTTACTGATTACAATTTGTGTTGATCGTGCACCATGAGATCATATCATCAAATTCATATATTTTGTAAATGTAGATACCAAACACTACAAAGTACTTAAAAACATGTCTTAATCAATAAGTACATAAGAGGGAGGTAGAAAGGTGAAAGAAAACGTCAAGATAACATTATATTATAAAGCTTTTTGTCACGAAATTCTATAATATCACATCAGATAATAAAATATAAATAGAGCAACAAAGACATTTACTTAAGACTGTAATTAATTAAGATCAACGATAAAAGATATCATGAAAAGATAACATAGAAATAAATAAGCCAAGTTGACGCCAAGCAATAAATATTTTTTTTGTTTTACAACTTATTTTGTATATCTTATCTTCACAACAATTTTAAGCGCCCTATAATACTTCCATATACAAATTTAATGAAAACAAAATTTTGAGAAGATGTTATAGAATTTTCAGTTGTTATCATGGGTGAATGGAACTATCTGAAAATCGAGCATTTTCCAGAGGCACCGGTGGCCATGGTACATCCATGCGCCGGCACCATCGTCGAACTTTTCTATAATCTTAAATTCAGCAGAATTTGTTAAACCTTCCACTTGCGTCCGTGTAAATTTTTCCTATCCTATCCGTCTCTGCTTGTGATAAAAGATTGTGATAAACATAAAATTCTTATTAACCAATCAATTCACGACAACCTGAAAGTATGCGAAAAATAAAAAAAAACGGTTTTGAAATGAACTGTAAAGTTTAGTTTTAAATTTTGTTTTTTTTTCCGAAGCCTTACATGTACAAACTTAAAAATAAAGTGGACTAATAAACCAGAGTTGTAGAAGCATATTAATCTGCTTACTTTAAATACAATCTACGCAATAAGAGATAAATTTTAGCAGAGTATCTTTTACATGTAATTTCTAATTTCACAACAACCACTTCAGTAGTTTCTAGAATCTTGTCTGACAAAATCGACAGTAAAATTAGAATAAGGCGAGTTAGCGATATTTTCATATTCCATAAGTCGTGAAACGCGATGAAACACGAAATTATTCGTCAAATGGGCCGTCTTGCAATACGCTTTGTATTTGCGAAATAAAAATGTTATTACAAATATAAGGCTAAATAATATAATGAAAAATGTATAGTTTCAAAAATCATAATTTGAAGCATATTACAGTGGTATTGACCGAAGAATTAACCCAAGATTATTACTTAAGTAAAGCATAGTAAAACATATATTTTTCTGTCTGCAACAACTAATTAATTTTCCTACAACTGCGATTTTCTATCTATTACCTAATTAAAATTACCAATCTTAGAAACGATTTGAAAGAAGCAGTATTTCTAACTAGTTCGTTTTGAGATACTGAGGTGCCGTGCTCTTTTGTCTTATTTCTAATTTCTCAATCCTGAGCCTGAAGATGGCACTTACGAAAGTGTGCGAAACGTTGAGCCCAAAAACTCAATTGACCAGTAAAGTAAGGTTAGAATTTCGAATGCGCGGCAGTTCATAATTCAAAAATTCTACTATGGGTTTCTTATGGGAGCTTGATTTTATAGACAAAATACACCGCACAGGTAGAAATCTTAACTAGTTCATACTACAAGCGATAAAGACTGTTCAATTATCTTCCTGTTACTGAAGGTTTAACTATATAAAAAGCTTCTGTTAAAGAAATATCGCAAATTAAAAACAACGATGTTCATCAAAGTAACGTACATCGTTTCTAATGCCTTGCGCATGAGTGAAACGGAAAATCCAGAAATACGCCGGACAGAAAAAGAACGCGAATATTTTGCGGGGCTAGTGACGTTTGGATCGTGAAAATCCCCAAAATATGACAGTTGATTTCGTATTTTCATCACAACAAACAATCATAATCACAATTTTTGGATGATATATTAGTTCTGTAATATTGATTCACATTAGGTTGTATGTATCTGTGGACTGGTTTTTTTGTATTTGTTATTAATAATGACAGAAAGACATGTGTTAACAATAGGGGCAATTGCCATTTTTTTTTTTGTTGGAGAAAATTCTTTACAGTCAAATAATGTAGTGAAAGTCAATTGGTATACTGAATTCAATGTGCTTGAAGAGTTTATTCGAGCTAGAATGCGAGAAGATTATGGTAAGTTAATGTATATTGATAAATTCTGTATCAAGTAAAATTATGACATATTTTGTTTTATTATGCATAGATATTCCTTAAGAGAGGCAACATGTGAAACCCCAAGAGGTGCTTTTGTATGTCACCATATGGCTACACCTGCCCTACACGGACGTTATAATGTATTTTGGACCAATAATTTGCGTGCTTGGGACGTACATCTGAAGAAAAGTGAATCAGCTGAAGTCAGAGCTGTTGTCTCTGAAAATTCTTTTAATCCCCAAGTCAGCCTAAAAACAGCAAATGTTGAGGTACAACTTCATGAAAGCTTACGACAAACTGATGGGAGCGAAGCACTGCTTTGACTATTGGGCCTTGAACCAGATAGATCTGAAGAAAACCTACTTCACAGTGTCGAAGAACTATTAGTGTCCGAGGACTATTTAAATGGCCCATCAAAATAACAGTTTGTGGGTCAGTTTTTCACCAAAAGTGAATCAGATTATTTTGCATTAGGAAGTGCAATTTTTTATTGTAGAATATTTTTTTTGTTTTGAAATAAATTGTTCTTTAAATTGTGATTTTTTTTAAATGGGCGTTTCACACCCAATTCGTACTAAAATGAAAGTGATTTTTACTTGTACATGAAAGGATTAATCAGGAATGCTAAGTTTTTCCTTTTCTAGCAAAAATGTGTGAAAAGAAAAAAGCTTGGGATTGATGATGATTCTTAAATCAAAATTTGGCAATTGATTGAAAACATTTGCAAATATGAGATCTCCTTTATGTATTATTTTAAATTCACAGCCGTATCTGTAGCATCTGAAAATCAAAGCCATTTATGTGGAGGGGGAAGTCAATGGCAGTATGAACCACTGTACGACATACGTTCGAGGCAAATGTAGTGGTAAAAGTTGACTTTAAATATTTATTAAATACCACCGGTTCCGTTCATGTTTGGTATCAAGATCAACAGTAAAAATATCAGTCTTAATGGTACAGGTAGTGGGATATATAAGAAAATTACTTTAATGGTACAATTTAAGCGTTAAAGTGACGCCTCGATTTCACCCATAAGGATTACACGGGGAACTGAAATACGGCTCTCGTGTTATGAACTGAGTTCAAATTTCGCGCGTCATTCACTTTACTGGTCAATTAACACGGTCCCAACACGGAAAACGACCATATGTTGACTGCGACCATGGAAGCCTCCGAAATTAATGCTTGGCAATATAACCTGAATTCAACGCACTTTCGTGTGCCTTTTATCAGCTCACTGTTGAGTTTTCCGTAAATTTTCCCACCTCAGAAGGTGAATTTTAACGCCCTCTATGCAGTGGAGTTTGTTTCGGTACGTACAGTTGAAGATGATGATGTAACATGAAAATGTTACCACGATTTAAATAGCGCGCGCATTTAGAGAGTAGGGGGGTTTTGAGACGGCGACGAGAGAAGGTCGAGAGAAAAGGACACGGAAGTTTTTGGGGTGTCGTTGTTCACGAAAAAGGGGTGAAAAGTTAGTGTCAAGGAGAGGTGTCATCCTGTCATCCTGGTAAGTCTGTCGAACCGCCAACCTGGAGGTGAATTAACCGCGTTCAAGGACTGCTAAACGCCACAGCCAACCGAACTCCTGCCCACCACATTTTTTTCATTTCGAATCATAGTTTTTTTTATAAAGTAATTAGTGGATTTAATTTATTTTGTACAAATAAAAAGAGCATTGGTGAAGTTGGGTGGTCTCAGTCCCCCCAACCCTCCTTTCCACCATAACGACTGAGTGGCGCCCTATTATTTTTGGTTAGGAAGAGTTTAGCAACGAAGTTGAATCCAAGGTAAGTGCAAACACCACGAGAAGAACCCGCTCTCCGAAAGCAGCACCGGCGTAAAAAGAGATAAGAGGTTATAATGAAAAGGTACATACGTCAAACGTACTGTCACCCAGACACCTCTAAAACAATCTCGTTCAGTGCCATCTGATGCTACCTAGCAACGAATATAATTCACTGCCTGAAAATTGCTGAAAATGTATGAAGCTATACTTTTCAGAAGTTAAAACTATGATGAATCGTTTTCGAGAAACCCATTATATACAAGAATTGCTCGTTTAATAATACTCCCTCTGTCCGAAAATGTGGTATACATTTTACAAAATTATTATAATTAACGAGTGATGACAATTATGGTATAAAAAAAAATTCAAATTTTAGGGGATGAGGGTGTGCACGGACATACAATGTAGGACTCCCCCGTAATTCATCTATCAGCGTTTGTGCCACGTAGAACTTCAGTGTGGGAGATCATTAGAATTTATGATGAATTATGGATTGGAAAAAAATTCAAATTTTAGGGGATGAAGGTGTGCACGGACATACCATATAGCGCATTCCTATAATTCGCTTATTAGTTTTTTTGCCACGATGAAATTCAGTGTGGGAGATCTTTGGAATTTATGCTGCCTATTCTGATGTGATATTTGATGTAACTGCTGTGATCTGCTTTACCGACATTTCAAATAAAAAAAAAAAAAAAAAAAAAAAAAAAAAAAAAAAAAAAAAAAAAAAAAAAAAAAAAAAAAAAAAAAAAAAAAAAAAAAAAAAAAAAAAAAAAAAAAAAAAAAAAAAAAAAAAAAAAAAAAAAAAAAAAAAAAAAAAAAAAAAAAAAAAAAAAAAAAAAAAAAAAAAAAAAAAAAAAAAAAAAAAAAAAAAAAAAAAAAAAAAAAAAAAAAAAAAAAAAAAAAAAAAAAAAAAAAAAAAAAAAAAAAAAAAAAAAAAAAAAAAAAAAAAAAAAAAAAAAAAAAAAAAAAAAAAAAAAAAAAAAAAAAAAAAAAAAAAAAAAAAAAAAAAAAAAAAAAAAAAAAAAAAAAAAAAAAAAAAAAAAAAAAAAAAAAAAAAAAAAAAAAAAAAAAAAAAAAAAAAAAAAAAAAAAAAAAAAAAAAAAAAAAAAAAAAAAAAAAAAAAAAAAAAAAAAAAAAAAAAAAAAAAAAAAAAAAAAAAAAAAAAAAAAAAAAAAAAAAAAAAAAAAAAAAAAAAAAAAAAAAAAAAAAAAAAAAAAAAAAAAAAAAAAAAAAAAAAAAAAAAAAAAAAAAAAAAAAAAAAAAAAAAAAAAAAAAAAAAAAAAAAAAAAAAAAAAAAAAAAAAAAAAAAAAAAAAAAAAAAAAAAAAAAAAAAAAAAAAAAAAAAAAAAAAAAAAAAAAAAAAAAAAAAAAAAAAAAAAAAAAAAAAAAAAAAAAAAAAAAAAAAAAAAAAAAAAAAAAAAAAAAAAAAAAAAAAAAAAAAAAAAAAAAAAAAAAAAAAAAAAAAAAAAAAAAAAAAAAAAAAAAAAAAAAAAAAAAAAAAAAAAAAAAAAAAAAAAAAAAAAAAAAAAAAAAAAAAAAAAAAAAAAAAAAAAAAAAAAAAAAAAAAAAAAAAAAAAAAAAAAAAAAAAAAAAAAAAAAAAAAAAAAAAAAAAAAAAAAAAAAAAAAAAAAAAAAAAAAAAAAAAAAAAAAAAAAAAAAAAAAAAAAAAAAAAAAAAAAAAAAAAAAAAAAAAAAAAAAAAAAAAAAAAAAAAAAAAAAAAAAAAAAAAAAAAAAAAAAAAAAAAAAAAAAAAAAAAAAAAAAAAAAAAAAAAAAAAAAAAAAAAAAAAAAAAAAAAAAAAAAAAAAAAAAAAAAAAAAAAAAAAAAAAAAAAAAAAAAAAAAAAAAAAAAAAAAAAAAAAAAAAAAAAAAAAAAAAAAAAAAAAAAAAAAAAAAAAAAAAAAAAAAAAAAAAAAAAAAAAAAAAAAAAAAAAAAAAAAAAAAAAAAAAAAAAAAAAAAAAAAAAAAAAAAAAAAAAAAAAAAAAAAAAAAAAAAAAAAAAAAAAAAAAAAAAAAAAAAAAAAAAAAAAAAAAAAAAAAAAAAAAAAAAAAAAAAAAAAAAAAAAAAAAAAAAAAAAAAAAAAAAAAAAAAAAAAAAAAAAAAAAAAAAAAAAAAAAAAAAAAAAAAAAAAAAAAAAAAAAAAAAAAAAAAAAAAAAAAAAAAAAAAAAAAAAAAAAAAAAAAAAAAAAAAAAAAAAAAAAAAAAAAAAAAAAAAAAAAAAAAAAAAAAAAAAAAAAAAAAAAAAAAAAAAAAAAAAAAAAAAAAAAAAAAAAAAAAAAAAAAAAAAAAAAAAAAAAAAAAAAAAAAAAAAAAAAAAAAAAAAAAAAAAAAAAAAAAAAAAAAAAAAAAAAAAAAAAAAAAAAAAAAAAAAAAAAAAAAAAAAAAAAAAAAAAAAAAAAAAAAAAAAAAAAAAAAAAAAAAAAAAAAAAAAAAAAAAAAAAAAAAAAAAAAAAAAAAAAAAAAAAAAAAAAAAAAAAAAAAAAAAAAAAAAAAAAAAAAAAAAAAAAAAAAAAAAAAAAAAAAAAAAAAAAAAAAAAAAAAAAAAAAAAAAAAAAAAAAAAAAAAAAAAAAAAAAAAAAAAAAAAAAAAAAAAAAAAAAAAAAAAAAAAAAAAAAAAAAAAAAAAAAAAAAAAAAAAAAAAAAAAAAAAAAAAAAAAAAAAAAAAAAAAAAAAAAAAAAAAAAAAAAAAAAAAAAAAAAAAAAAAAAAAAAAAAAAAAAAAAAAAAAAAAAAAAAAAAAAAAAAAAAAAAAAAAAAAAAAAAAAAAAAAAAAAAAAAAAAAAAAAAAAAAAAAAAAAAAAAAAAAAAAAAAAAAAAAAAAAAAAAAAAAAAAAAAAAAAAAAAAAAAAAAAAAAAAAAAAAAAAAAAAAAAAAAAAAAAAAAAAAAAAAAAAAAAAAAAAAAAAAAAAAAAAAAAAAAAAAAAAAAAAAAAAAAAAAAAAAAAAAAAAAAAAAAAAAAAAAAAAAAAAAAAAAAAAAAAAAAAAAAAAAAAAAAAAAAAAAAAAAAAAAAAAAAAAAAAAAAAAAAAAAAAAAAAAAAAAAAAAAAAAAAAAAAAAAAAAAAAAAAAAAAAAAAAAAAAAAAAAAAAAAAAAAAAAAAAAAAAAAAAAAAAAAAAAAAAAAAAAAAAAAAAAAAAAAAAAAAAAAAAAAAAAAAAAAAAAAAAAAAAAAAAAAAAAAAAAAAAAAAAAAAAAAAAAAAAAAAAAAAAAAAAAAAAAAAAAAAAAAAAAAAAAAAAAAAAAAAAAAAAAAAAAAAAAAAAAAAAAAAAAAAAAAAAAAAAAAAAAAAAAAAAAAAAAAAAAAAAAAAAAAAAAAAAAAAAAAAAAAAAAAAAAAAAAAAAAAAAAAAAAAAAAAAAAAAAAAAAAAAAAAAAAAAAAAAAAAAAAAAAAAAAAAAAAAAAAAAAAAAAAAAAAAAAAAAAAAAAAAAAAAAAAAAAAAAAAAAAAAAAAAAAAAAAAAAAAAAAAAAAAAAAAAAAAAAAAAAAAAAAAAAAAAAAAAAAAAAAAAAAAAAAAAAAAAAAAAAAAAAAAAAAAAAAAAAAAAAAAAAAAAAAAAAAAAAAAAAAAAAAAAAAAAAAAAAAAAAAAAAAAAAAAAAAAAAAAAAAAAAAAAAAAAAAAAAAAAAAAAAAAAAAAAAAAAAAAAAAAAAAAAAAAAAAAAAAAAAAAAAAAAAAAAAAAAAAAAAAAAAAAAAAAAAAAAAAAAAAAAAAAAAAAAAAAAAAAAAAAAAAAAAAAAAAAAAAAAAAAAAAAAAAAAAAAAAAAAAAAAAAAAAAAAAAAAAAAAAAAAAAAAAAAAAAAAAAAAAAAAAAAAAAAAAAAAAAAAAAAAAAAAAAAAAAAAAAAAAAAAAAAAAAAAAAAAAAAAAAAAAAAAAAAAAAAAAAAAAAAAAAAAAAAAAAAAAAAAAAAAAAAAAAAAAAAAAAAAAAAAAAAAAAAAAAAAAAAAAAAAAAAAAAAAAAAAAAAAAAAAAAAAAAAAAAAAAAAAAAAAAAAAAAAAAAAAAAAAAAAAAAAAAAAAAAAAAAAAAAAAAAAAAAAAAAAAAAAAAAAAAAAAAAAAAAAAAAAAAAAAAAAAAAAAAAAAAAAAAAAAAAAAAAAAAAAAAAAAAAAAAAAAAAAAAAAAAAAAAAAAAAAAAAAAAAAAAAAAAAAAAAAAAAAAAAAAAAAAAAAAAAAAAAAAAAAAAAAAAAAAAAAAAAAAAAAAAAAAAAAAAAAAAAAAAAAAAAAAAAAAAAAAAAAAAAAAAAAAAAAAAAAAAAAAAAAAAAAAAAAAAAAAAAAAAAAAAAAAAAAAAAAAAAAAAAAAAAAAAAAAAAAAAAAAAAAAAAAAAAAAAAAAAAAAAAAAAAAAAAAAAAAAAAAAAAAAAAAAAAAAAAAAAAAAAAAAAAAAAAAAAAAAAAAAAAAAAAAAAAAAAAAAAAAAAAAAAAAAAAAAAAAAAAAAAATTTTTTTTTTTTTTTTTTTTTTTTTTTTTTTTTTTTTTTTTTTTTTTTTTTTTTTTTTTTTTTTTTTTTTTTTTTTTTTTTTTTTTTTTTTTTTTTTTTTTTTTTTTTTTTTTTTTTTTTTTTTTTTTTTTTTTTTTTTTTTTTTTTTTTTTTTTTTTTTTTTTTTTTTTTTTTTTTTTTTTTTTTTTTTTTTTTTTTTTTTTTTTTTTTTTTTTTTTTTTTTTTTTTTTTTTTTTTTTTTTTTTTTTTTTTTTTTTTTTTTTTTTTTTTTTTTTTTTTTTTTTTTTTTTTTTTTTTTTTTTTTTTTTTTTTTTTTTTTTTTTTTTTTTTTTTTTTTTTTTTTTTTTTTTTTTTTTTTTTTTTTTTTTTTTTTTTTTTTTTTTTTTTTTTTTTTTTTTTTTTTTTTTTTTTTTTTTTTTTTTTTTTTTTTTTTTTTTTTTTTTTTTTTTTTTTTTTTTTTTTTTTTTTTTTTTTTTTTTTTTTTTTTTTTTTTTTTTTTTTTTTTTTTTTTTTTTTTTTTTTTTTTTTTTTTTTTTTTTTTTTTTTTTTTTTTTTTTTTTTTTTTTTTTTTTTTTTTTTTTTTTTTTTTTTTTTTTTTTTTTTTTTTTTTTTTTTTTTTTTTTTTTTTTTTTTTTTTTTTTTTTTTTTTTTTTTTTTTTTTTTTTTTTTTTTTTTTTTTTTTTTTTTTTTTTTTTTTTTTTTTTTTTTTTTTTTTTTTTTTTTTTTTTTTTTTTTTTTTTTTTTTTTTTTTTTTTTTTTTTTTTTTTTTTTTTTTTTTTTTTTTTTTTTTTTTTTTTTTTTTTTTTTTTTTTTTTTTTTTTTTTTTTTTTTTTTTTTTTTTTTTTTTTTTTTTTTTTTTTTTTTTTTTTTTTTTTTTTTTTTTTTTTTTTTTTTTTTTTTTTTTTTTTTTTTTTTTTTTTTTTTTTTTTTTTTTTTTTTTTTTTTTTTTTTTTTTTTTTTTTTTTTTTTTTTTTTTTTTTTTTTTTTTTTTTTTTTTTTTTTTTTTTTTTTTTTTTTTTTTTTTTTTTTTTTTTTTTTTTTTTTTTTTTTTTTTTTTTTTTTTTTTTTTTTTTTTTTTTTTTTTTTTTTTTTTTTTTTTTTTTTTTTTTTTTTTTTTTTTTTTTTTTTTTTTTTTTTTTTTTTTTTTTTTTTTTTTTTTTTTTTTTTTTTTTTTTTTTTTTTTTTTTTTTTTTTTTTTTTTTTTTTTTTTTTTTTTTTTTTTTTTTTTTTTTTTTTTTTTTTTTTTTTTTTTTTTTTTTTTTTTTTTTTTTTTTTTTTTTTTTTTTTTTTTTTTTTTTTTTTTTTTTTTTTTTTTTTTTTTTTTTTTTTTTTTTTTTTTTTTTTTTTTTTTTTTTTTTTTTTTTTTTTTTTTTTTTTTTTTTTTTTTTTTTTTTTTTTTTTTTTTTTTTTTTTTTTTTTTTTTTTTTTTTTTTTTTTTTTTTTTTTTTTTTTTTTTTTTTTTTTTTTTTTTTTTTTTTTTTTTTTTTTTTTTTTTTTTTTTTTTTTTTTTTTTTTTTTTTTTTTTTTTTTTTTTTTTTTTTTTTTTTTTTTTTTTTTTTTTTTTTTTTTTTTTTTTTTTTTTTTTTTTTTTTTTTTTTTTTTTTTTTTTTTTTTTTTTTTTTTTTTTTTTTTTTTTTTTTTTTTTTTTTTTTTTTTTTTTTTTTTTTTTTTTTTTTTTTTTTTTTTTTTTTTTTTTTTTTTTTTTTTTTTTTTTTTTTTTTTTTTTTTTTTTTTTTTTTTTTTTTTTTTTTTTTTTTTTTTTTTTTTTTTTTTTTTTTTTTTTTTTTTTTTTTTTTTTTTTTTTTTTTTTTTTTTTTTTTTTTTTTTTTTTTTTTTTTTTTTTTTTTTTTTTTTTTTTTTTTTTTTTTTTTTTTTTTTTTTTTTTTTTTTTTTTTTTTTTTTTTTTTTTTTTTTTTTTTTTTTTTTTTTTTTTTTTTTTTTTTTTTTTTTTTTTTTTTTTTTTTTTTTTTTTTTTTTTTTTTTTTTTTTTTTTTTTTTTTTTTTTTTTTTTTTTTTTTTTTTTTTTTTTTTTTTTTTTTTTTTTTTTTTTTTTTTTTTTTTTTTTTTTTTTTTTTTTTTTTTTTTTTTTTTTTTTTTTTTTTTTTTTTTTTTTTTTTTTTTTTTTTTTTTTTTTTTTTTTTTTTTTTTTTTTTTTTTTTTTTTTTTTTTTTTTTTTTTTTTTTTTTTTTTTTTTTTTTTTTTTTTTTTTTTTTTTTTTTTTTTTTTTTTTTTTTTTTTTTTTTTTTTTTTTTTTTTTTTTTTTTTTTTTTTTTTTTTTTTTTTTTTTTTTTTTTTTTTTTTTTTTTTTTTTTTTTTTTTTTTTTTTTTTTTTTTTTTTTTTTTTTTTTTTTTTTTTTTTTTTTTTTTTTTTTTTTTTTTTTTTTTTTTTTTTTTTTTTTTTTTTTTTTTTTTTTTTTTTTTTTTTTTTTTTTTTTTTTTTTTTTTTTTTTTTTTTTTTTTTTTTTTTTTTTTTTTTTTTTTTTTTTTTTTTTTTTTTTTTTTTTTTTTTTTTTTTTTTTTTTTTTTTTTTTTTTTTTTTTTTTTTTTTTTTTTTTTTTTTTTTTTTTTTTTTTTTTTTTTTTTTTTTTTTTTTTTTTTTTTTTTTTTTTTTTTTTTTTTTTTTTTTTTTTTTTTTTTTTTTTTTTTTTTTTTTTTTTTTTTTTTTTTTTTTTTTTTTTTTTTTTTTTTTTTTTTTTTTTTTTTTTTTTTTTTTTTTTTTTTTTTTTTTTTTTTTTTTTTTTTTTTTTTTTTTTTTTTTTTTTTTTTTTTTTTTTTTTTTTTTTTTTTTTTTTTTTTTTTTTTTTTTTTTTTTTTTTTTTTTTTTTTTTTTTTTTTTTTTTTTTTTTTTTTTTTTTTTTTTTTTTTTTTTTTTTTTTTTTTTTTTTTTTTTTTTTTTTTTTTTTTTTTTTTTTTTTTTTTTTTTTTTTTTTTTTTTTTTTTTTTTTTTTTTTTTTTTTTTTTTTTTTTTTTTTTTTTTTTTTTTTTTTTTTTTTTTTTTTTTTTTTTTTTTTTTTTTTTTTTTTTTTTTTTTTTTTTTTTTTTTTTTTTTTTTTTTTTTTTTTTTTTTTTTTTTTTTTTTTTTTTTTTTTTTTTTTTTTTTTTTTTTTTTTTTTTTTTTTTTTTTTTTTTTTTTTTTTTTTTTTTTTTTTTTTTTTTTTTTTTTTTTTTTTTTTTTTTTTTTTTTTTTTTTTTTTTTTTTTTTTTTTTTTTTTTTTTTTTTTTTTTTTTTTTTTTTTTTTTTTTTTTTTTTTTTTTTTTTTTTTTTTTTTTTTTTTTTTTTTTTTTTTTTTTTTTTTTTTTTTTTTTTTTTTTTTTTTTTTTTTTTTTTTTTTTTTTTTTTTTTTTTTTTTTTTTTTTTTTTTTTTTTTTTTTTTTTTTTTTTTTTTTTTTTTTTTTTTTTTTTTTTTTTTTTTTTTTTTTTTTTTTTTTTTTTTTTTTTTTTTTTTTTTTTTTTTTTTTTTTTTTTTTTTTTTTTTTTTTTTTTTTTTTTTTTTTTTTTTTTTTTTTTTTTTTTTTTTTTTTTTTTTTTTTTTTTTTTTTTTTTTTTTTTTTTTTTTTTTTTTTTTTTTTTTTTTTTTTTTTTTTTTTTTTTTTTTTTTTTTTTTTTTTTTTTTTTTTTTTTTTTTTTTTTTTTTTTTTTTTTTTTTTTTTTTTTTTTTTTTTTTTTTTTTTTTTTTTTTTTTTTTTTTTTTTTTTTTTTTTTTTTTTTTTTTTTTTTTTTTTTTTTTTTTTTTTTTTTTTTTTTTTTTTTTTTTTTTTTTTTTTTTTTTTTTTTTTTTTTTTTTTTTTTTTTTTTTTTTTTTTTTTTTTTTTTTTTTTTTTTTTTTTTTTTTTTTTTTTTTTTTTTTTTTTTTTTTTTTTTTTTTTTTTTTTTTTTTTTTTTTTTTTTTTTTTTTTTTTTTTTTTTTTTTTTTTTTTTTTTTTTTTTTTTTTTTTTTTTTTTTTTTTTTTTTTTTTTTTTTTTTTTTTTTCCCATTTTTTAATCCTTGTTAAACTAATCGGGAAATTTAAAAATTTAATTCGCGTTCTATAAACCGCCCTTAGTTTCACTTTCATTTCCCTTACCCCTTTTTGTATAAAAAATTTTGCTTTAAAAAAAAAAAATTTTTTTTGTTTAAAAAGTTTGGGGAAATATAAAGGTTTTGTCTGGCATTTTTGACGATAATTTTTTTTTAAAATAACTAAGTGCAAAAAAAAAACCAAACCTTAAAACTAATTTTTTTAAAGAAATTTTACCACATTGGTTTTGTATAGTAAAAGTAACATATGAAGACAAATTTAAAAAACTTTTTGCATTTTTAAATTTTTATTTTCCTGATTTGAGTCTAAAAAATGGGGCTGTTTGTAAAATTTTACTTTTTCGGGATTCATTTCGACAATTTTTTAAATTTTCCCTTTAAAAACCGTTAACTGCCCCCATTCGAGACGTCTTCAGTATTTACATTTTTATTTTGATAAGGTCAAAATAACATGATGACAACTAAACTCATGCTTTTAAAATTTTATAAACCAATTTTTGTTTTGCTTGATTTGTATCAGAACCGTAACGAATAAAAAAGCAGGTGTAAAGGTATTGACACCGAACTTCCCTTTCCTCTGAAGCACAATCAATTCAACAAATACTCTAATTTCTTATTAATATTATAATAAAATTACATAAACCAATTTCGTTTCATCTATTAAAACCACAGGGGGAACACTAAATATTTTTTTTCTGACACAAGGAGGCATTTGCACAACTATTGAAGGCGAAGAACGTGATCAGGGGATGATGTAGAAGAGTTTTGCGCAGACAGTTTATGCGAAATCGAGAAGTACCTTTTGTAAACTTCACTAGAATCAATTTATAAAGTCAAAGGTTTTTTTGGCAATTTTGGGTAAATTTCACACTTTTTTTCAAATCACTAAAGATTGGAATTCAATTGATTTTACATTCGTTAAGCAGGGATGGAATTTTTGCCGCCTAGAAGCATGTTCGTTACAAGAAATTCATCAACATTTTAAAATATTTTTCTTTATTATGAATGTGTTTTGGGATTTAGAAACTTTTGTATTACTGTTTTATTTGTTTATTGTGTTAACAACAACAAAATAAAAATAATATTTCATAAAACAAAGTTACATTTATTTTCAACTGTCATAAAAATTAAATAAAATCAGGTGGGCACGTTTTCTAGGGATCTTAAACAGATGGGATAGAAGAGTTTCAAAAAGCATCATGACAAAAAATTGAAACCTGAGGACTACTTCTCACGCATGGCGTTTTACGAAGGATACGAAGGAACGCTTGAGAGAATCAAGGCTGACGGAGACTTTTTGAGCAAATTTATGGAAGAAGCCGTTGGACAATCTGACATACTTACTGTTGCTTTTGCATATACAAGGAATATTGATGGCCTACTCGAAATGTTATAAATGTTAAGTTTACCCTAAATTGACGCATAAAAGTATCAAGAACCGTGTGGTCAAGGTTCAGCGTAAGCTTAAAAAATTGGTCTAAAGAGTTTAGACAGTACTTCCCTCGCTGTCGGAAACTTGACGACTGCATGCCTATTGTGTTTTTTTCTCATTACATTTTTGTAGTGGGAATTTAAAAAAAAATTGCGATGACGTCATCAACAATTTGCTTACGCTCGGGAAGTAAAAATCTAAAAAATATGAATGGAATGATAGATAAATCACAAGTACAAACTCATCATATTTTTTGCATTTTAGATAGGATTTATTCAGCAAAATTTTGGGTGACGTCATCAATTTTTTAGGGGGGATGAGCAAATACATTTTGATAAAAAATTTACCATGCTTATAATAATTTTAAAACATCTCCAAGATTTCAAAGCATTCGGTTCTGTAAATCCTGATTAAACCAATAAAATAAATTCATGCATTCATTAATTTTTTTGAGTCACCCTGTATATGCAAATCCAAAAAATATGATTGGAATGATAAATCACAAGTACAGACTCATCATATTTTGTACATTTTACATAGGATTTTTTCAGCAAAATTTTGTGGTGACATAAATTTTTTTAGGGGGGACGACCAAATACATTTTGATCAAAAATTTACCATGCTTATGATAATTTTAAAACATCTCCAAGATTTCACAGCATTCGGTTCTGTAATAAATAATAAAATAAATTGACGCATTCATTAATTTTTTTGAGTCACCTGTATATGCAAATACAAAAAATATGACTGGAATGATAAATCACAAGTACAGGCTCATCATATTTTGTACGTTTTAGATAGGATTTATTGAGCAAAATTTTGGAGTGACGTCAAAAATTTTTTAGGGGGGACGACCAAATACATTTTGATCAAAAATTTACCATGCTTATGATAATTTTAAAACATTTTCAAGATTTCAAAGCATTCGGTTTTGTAGTTCCTGAGTAAATAAGTAAAATAAATTTACGCATTTATTAATTTTTTTGAGTCACCCTGTATATGCAAATCCAAAAAATATGAATGGAGTGATATATCACAAGTACAGACTCATCATATTTTGTACATTGTAGATAGGATTTTTTCGGCAAACTTTCGAGCTGACGTCATCAATTTTTTGGAGGGGATAAGCAAATATATTTTGACTAAACTGTAAGGAATGCGGTAGTGTCGAAAACACAAACGAAATGTTACAATGTTAGCAAACTGCCAACTTCCGTACATCCCTCTGGCGAAATCAGGTGGCATAATGTTTAGGTTAATGAAATAGTAGAGTTAGCAATATTTAGTTTATTTAAGGCGTGTGTATGAATTGGGAGAAGAAAATGCAGAAGTAGAGTGATAGAAGTAGTTATTGTTAGTGTAGTAAAGAACAGTGAAATAAAGATGTGAAAGTGAGTTGTTAGTATGTTTCCACCCTGGTAACCACCCATCGTGGTAAACAGATGTTATCACAAAACACTTATTATGCTCTTTATAACCTTAAAACATCTGCAAGATTTTTCGGGAAGTAAAAATCTTTAAATCGCAAACAGAAATTTTCTTCCAGTAATCTCAAAGAATTAAGATAAACATCATTAGAAATACACAGTCTCAATTTGTGAAATAAACAATTTTAGTTTAACCAAAAACTTTTAATTTCTGTAAATAACTCATTAATTAATTTTCCTTTTCCTTGTAGAATTATATTTAATTTACTGAGGTAAGCTGTAATGTCAACAAGAAAAGCTAACTCGATTACCCACTGAAAATTTGATATTTCTGGTATATTCTTTTCTTTGTCTGTCAAAAATATTTCAATTTCAAGTCTCAAATCAAAAAATCTTTTTAAAACTTTTCCACGATTAAGCCACTTTACTTCAGAAAAGTACATAATATCTTCATATTCTGCATCGATGTCATTTAAGAATTCTCGAAAACTTCGATGATTCATACCGTTTTTGCGAATGTAATTAACGGTTGATATTAAGGTACGTGTCCACTGGAGAGTGACTTGGCGAGAATTCGCGAGAGTTACTTTCAAGGGCTTGTCGATTTGAGAGGATATTTTGGCAAATTTTGCTCGCCGATAGATGTCGATCAGACAAAGCTCTCAAAACCCTGTCCACTACACAGTTGCACTTGCGAGGAAAATGGACCCCTTTACTCGAACCGACAAAGAATTTATGATTTTACGAGCCTTTTGTTAATTTATTTTTCACGAAATACGGTAAAATATTGCAGCTGTGAAAACAGGTAGTAAGAGGACATAAATTATTATCTGGACCTAAAATTGTGCTAAGAAATACGCAAATGCACGATGCTATTTCTATTCATGAAAGAGTAATAGTAACATTACGATTTTTTGTATCAGGTACATATGTAAAAGTATTATGTAAATCATTGAACAAAATAAGGTGTTCTCCATAGGTTATGTCACGTACATTTTGGGGTTTTTGGACCTTTCTTTTCTGTGTCACAGGTTGTCACATTCATATGATCCCACCCTCTATTATAATGTCATATAATTTTAATGTAGAGTTGATTTTGATTAAATCAACATTGCAATTATTACTCTTATTTAATATTATGTAAAATCTTCTTTCCACATATCTCTTAAAAATGTAAAAAATTGGTCGAAAGTTGTTTCGACAGAACTTCCCTCGCACCGAAAGAACTATGAAACATATCTAACATTTTCGAGTTGAGTTTTTCCTTTACACAATTTTGTGATGACGTCATCAACATTTTTGCAAGGTCACGTATATCAACTTGGATTGGTGCAGTATAATACTAAAAATAACAGTAGATGAATATGAATGCAGTGATAAATCACAATTAAAAACTCAACATATTTTGCACACTTTGGATAGAATTTATTCTGAAAAATTTTGAGATGACGTCATCAAGTTTTTGTTGGGAATAAACATATATGTTTTGATTAACAATTTACCACGCTTACAATAACCTTAAAACGTCTGGAAGATTTCAAAGTACCTATTCAGTTTTGCAATTCTTGTGTTATTCAGGAAACTAAAATCACGCATTCATTTTTTTTTGAGTCGCCCTGTATAAGCAAATCTAAAAAATATGAACACAATAATAAATTACAAGTATTATACTGATCATATATATTTTGCACATTTCGGGTGGAAATTATTCGGCAAAATTTTGAACTGACGTTATCAATTTTTTGGAGGGGATAAGCAAATATATTTTGATTAAAAGTTTATTATGCTTATCATAACTTTAAAACAGCTGTAAGAATCAAAATTAAATTGTAAAATGTTGTTTTATGTTTTCTTTTCCAAAAATCTGGAATCGACCCAGTACTTTTGGAGATTATCTGTCTAATAAAAATCGGGACGGCAGACAGACGGACAGACAGACAGACGGAAACTAGAGACTTATTTTTTCGTACTCTAGGGGTCATGAAAGGTCGAGAAAACGTAAAAGTAGAGAATGGGCTGACGGAAATAACGATGTTTGAAAATTGTTAATATTTTAGTTTTGTTTTTATAAACACTCAGCATATTAGAAATTAATTTAATTGATACCATAGCAAAGCACGTACTTTTGTTTACCTCCCCATAAAATATTATAACACAGATCTTAAAATTAATACGATTGCGATTTTTTTGTGAACCGCTTCATTACAAAAATTTTTTAGAAAATTACAATTAGGCATTCTATTTAAAAAAGCTGAATATTACGCCTCAAAAACAGAACACTCTGTATAGTTGAAAATAATTTTAGTGTATGCTACGCGATTTCTATAGTCCTTTTTTTCCATATCGTGCAATTAGTTCTGCAGTTTGGTCTTTTGACCATCCAAATTTGGCCATGGCAAAGCTCACCACTCGCGGACAGAACTGTAGGAATTCGAAACGTGTTCGTATTGTGAAAGTACCTCCAGAGAGGCACAGCTTTGGTTTCCAACTAGAGCCCAAGTTCTAGCAAATTTGCTACCCTGTCCACTGCTCGGCTACACTAGCGAGAGAAACGAGCGATTTGTACTCGACCGACAAATAATTTATGATTTTATGAGCTTTTTGTTAATCCTCTTTCAAGAAATTCAACTGAAATGTAAATGCTGGGAAAACAGGTAGCAAAAAGGGTATAGGTAAATTGTCTCCCGGGTTAGATTGGTAAGAGCGCTTAATACGACCGGCACCTGAAGATTATCATCCCGGCAGGTTATGATTCATCAAAGGACAATTACATGCAATGTTGTAGTGTGTAAAAACATCTATAAAATTATTGTCCCTAATAATTATATTTTCAGGTGAGGCAGGTATCAATTTATAAAAGCACTTGTGGATAAACACCGAAAATAAATATAAATATTAATTTTTGAATACTCATGCTACTTAACAATACATTTGTAGTACCTAATATGTAAATTATTATTAAAAATTCATTTAAAAACGTTATTTGAATAATAAAAAATGAATTTACTTCGTTGTGCATAGTTTAATCTCGTACTACAACAAAATAATAATAACAATAATGAAGTATAATCAGAATCACGTATACAAACTATGATGTTTAATTATAAATTAAAAAAGTTAATCTAGTCTACTTTTCACATTACTTGCTTCAGATTTACGACAAATGAACATAATTTAGTCATTTATTTTCGTTTTACATTTTTTTTAGTATTTAATAATTTCATAAAAATGTGTTACCTATCTCAAAAACGCTGTATAAATGTTGAAGTCAGGTAAACGATCAGATTTGGCCGAATTGCGTAGTCCTTTTCACGACTGTTTGCATAGAATCATAAACGTGTAAAATAAGTCGGCTTCACTCGAGAAATAATTTATGATGAACTAGCCAATAACACGTGACGTCACGCTGTGGCGGGAACTCAGCGTTTGACAAGCGCCGTGAAACTCCATAAGTGGCAATGTTAACATTTTCGCATTTCATTTAAAAGTGTAGGTATTTATCTAGAAAATAAACACGTGAATAGCTTCTTTCATATCTTTTCTGTGTATCAGGGTGCTTTTTTTAGCGATTTGAGTTTAAAAATACATAATAAAAATAAAAATACAGAACGCTGTTTTGGTCTGAATTCCTCGTCACCCAAAATACATCCGTGTGTTTTAAGCGGTAAATCGGAAATTAATATTTTCGTTTGAGGTTAATGTGACGGGTTTAAGTGAAGGTGTGTGATTTGTTTTTAAAGTATGGATAATTTAAGTGATTATGCACGACGTCTTTCTTTCAAAGAGAAAAACAGATATGTACAAAAGTTAAACCATTTTAAACGGCGGAGATCCTTATACAATGAGTGCAAGTGATTTTAATTTGTGTTTAGACCATGTCCCTACCATAACAATGAATACCATTCTAAACTTTTTTATTTTTGGAATAAGTAAAATAACCCACAATGAAATTCGTGCATTCAAAAGTCTAGAGGCATTTATTCAGTTTTCTCTTTTTTAAACAACTGTGTCTTTCAAAATTACAAGTATTATGAGTGGATTTATTTTGATATCCTAAATTTTGTGATGGAACATAATCAGGATGGTCCACATCCGACAAATCTGCAGGTTTACCTAAAAGAGCACCAATGTAGTAATTTATTAGAAACTGTAAATCTAATAGGTAGTTACTGTACCTAAAATAAAATGATCCGAACAAACATAGGAATACTTTACTTTGGCTTCGTTAAATCCACTCGTTTCAAGGCTTTTAACCAAAGCTTCCGCTTTTTTTCCCATCCTGTATATATTTACCTTTATTGTTGCTAATTGCTGGGAAAGGAAAATAAAATTTGTCCGCATTTCTGGTGCTTCGATTCGCGCAACCCACAACAGCACAAAATTTAGGCATTTTCTCCTAAAATACAAAATATTATAATATTAAGATGCTAGTGTATTTAAAAAACATTGATGTACATTAACAAAGAATTAATTTGCAAAACAAATGATATAAGATGCAGCGAAGTTAACCTGTACATCACATTGGAAAACATTATTTTTTAAGCCTATTCAAACGTTATGGTGCGTTTTACAGATATCTACACAGTGTAGAAACTGTAACAAACTTACCAAACCATAAAAACACAGTTGTCACACTCTCAAATTTAAATGAATTCCGAAAATATTAGCATTGACTCTTATGAGCAAACCGGCTAGTTGTCAAACGCTGCCATCTTGGTGACCTCGGATGACGTCGGTGTATTTGGCTAACTGCTTACTCTCGGGAATACTTCCCCAATTCGAAGCTTCTTCACACGGACAGTATCTCTCGCAAGTAAACGCAGTTTGGCTTGTCCACTGGAGAGAATATCGTTCGCGGCGAGATAAGCCGATCAGTGCTTCGTCTTTACTCGATTCGACTCGGAGCTCTCCAGGGCTGATTTTGAGGCGATTTCTCGCAAGTGGACACGTAGCTTAAGTGTCCATAACATTTTTCAAACTGACAACTTTGGCACAAAGTGCATATTGATGAATAATGCAATGCAGTTGTAAAGGGGTTGGTGTAATATTTAATTCCGTGATTTTTCTATTAATCAATCCCATTACACCTGTATTATGACCTGTCATGTTCTTGGCACCATCTGTTGTCACACACCTCAAATTTTCCCATTTCAGATCGTAAATACTAAAAACATTAAATAGTTCCAAAAATATATCTTCGCTTTTTGTGCTTCCATGAAGACTTACACAAAATTGTTTATTGGTTCCACGGATAAAAATCAACAGTTGAGCGGTACTAGTAATATCTTTGCTTTCATCAAGTGCAAGTGAAAAATATTCAAATTTTGTAGACATTTCTTTTAATTTACAAAACATATTTGTCGATGTATCTTCAATTCGGCGTACTACTGTGCGCGCAGACAAACTAATATCTGCAAATGTCTTAATCTTATCCGGACAAACTTCATTCACCGCAGTTAAAATGCACTTTTTAATAAACTCTCCATCAGTAAATGCTTTGCCGTGTTCAGCAATTAATTTTGAAATTTGTAAACTCGTTTTGACTAACGCTGAATTTTGTTCATCACACTTTTTAAAAATGTTTTGTTGGGCATGTAATGACTTTTTCAAAGAATCTATTTTATTTTGCCTAAATTGCGATTCTAAACGACGTAAGTAAATTAAATTCTTTAAAAACATTTACAGTTTCTTTGCAAATTAAGCATAATCCTTTATTAATAAGTTGTTAATTAAAAAGTAATCAAAAGTCCATTTTTCATTAAATACGCGGTTTTCTTTATTTAACTTTCTTCTTTTTGGAGTTTTATTTATTTTAACTAAAACAAAATAATAATAATAATAACAAAAGAAAAAAAACTTATGTGTTGCTAATTACAAGTTTTGCAATAAAAAGCAATGAATATTTTTCAAAAAAAAAATATAGGTACCTACTAAATTGAAAATACAAGAATACCTACCTCTTTTTAAAATTTAAGTTTTAAAATGTAAAAATACAATCAATTGATGTCAAATTTAACAAAAAAATACGTTGTATTAACTTACCTTTCAATGTAAATTCACAACTCCTTTTGTGGGAGTGAGACATCAAGAGAGAGAAAGGTAGCTCTACCTGTAGGGTTTGGTTGGTATCGTGGGCAGCAAATTACGTTGGTTGCACTGATAGGTTCCTAGCAGTTCTAGTGTGAATAAGTTAGGTTAGTATTTGTTGTTATTATCTAGTTGCCGGTAAATAGATCGAAGTTTTGCTTCTGTGAGTCCATTTACAACTTTCAAAATGATGATGCCAACTGTTCTTGAACCTGAGGATGTGCCAGGTGCAAAATTAAAGTTCCCTCGAGTGAAAGATCATTCTGTGCAGGAATTAAGAAGGTGGTTGGAATGTCGGGGCTTAAAAAAAACAGGAAATAAAGAAGAACTGATCTTGAGGTGTGTACATTTAAAAGTTAAAAATGTAGTTATTAATTTGTTTTTCTAGGGTCCAGAATTGTTTGGATGCTGGACGGTCCCATGAAATTTTTATTGGCGTTGATAATGGAAAGTGGTATGATTTAAAACGCGCCCTTTCAAATAATTCAAGCTCTTCAAGTCTGCAACATTCATCAGCTGGATCAACTAGCATATTGAAGTATGGAACGTTCCCTTCAATTAATGTGCCATTATATTTTAATAAGGGTCACATATATTCATATATTGTGACCCAAACATTGCATAGTGACGAATATGAATTTTTAAATGAAGAGTCTGGAACAACAGAAAAACCTTGTTAGGGAAGCTGTAGTTCCTGCATTAGAATATGGGAAAAAAAATGAAAAAAATGCTGCTTCTGCCTATAAGACAATTTTAGAAGAAGATGAAATGTTGCTAGAACTTGGTTTAGCCATTAGCATCAAGCATCCTTTTCTTGCTGGAAGTGTTGACGCGGTAGTGGTAAAAAGTGGACAGATTGTGAGGCTAGTTGAATATAAATGCCCACAGATTTTAAGTACTTGTGATCCGTGAAATTTTAAGAAACATTTGACTAAGCAGCAACAGAACTATTTTTGTCTACATGTTGTAAATGGTGAAATAAAATTGAAGCATGAACACCAGTACACTTACCAAATTGCTACATATATGCTAGTTTTTAATGTGGACAAATGTGATCTAGTGATATGGACACCAGTTGGTTCTTTAATAGTGGAGGTTCACAAAAAGGATATAGAAGACATTTGCGAACGTATTTT
Organism: Zophobas atratus; assembly: GCA_022388445.1. Classification (NCBI taxonomy): domain Eukaryota; kingdom Metazoa; phylum Arthropoda; class Insecta; order Coleoptera; family Tenebrionidae; genus Zophobas; species Zophobas atratus. Next base: position 37,444,365 of record CM039446.1, read on the forward strand.
ATTGTTAGAATCATTTTATTATAGCGAATTTGTTCCTGAATTCTTCACAATGAGAACTGTTCGGGACTTAAATCCAATAAAAATATGAACTAAGATTATTACTTTTTTTTATTAGATACATACATATAATATTATATTAATATAATGTAATTACGCAATAAGTGCATTTTTAAAATTGGCTAACACAGAAATTACATAGAACATAGAACTTAATATAAGAAGAATAGGAATTCTTGTTGTTAAAATACGGAATTTTTTCAATCTTCCGATTGCACGTTCAATATGAATTCTACCTTTTGCTATTTTCTTTGTCAACACTTCTTCTGCAGTCAATTTTTCTCTGCCAGATAAAAATGGAGGAATATATAATTTTATTTTCATTTCATCTGCGACATCATGTATGTTGAACCCTCTATCAGCTAAAAGTACATCATCTTCATTCACAAAAACTTTTAGATCACAGTCACTAAATAGGTGTTTATCTGAAATGGAACCCTCAAAGCCCTCACTAACATAACAAATTAGACCCTGAACGTTAATACCAACTAAAAATTTAACAGTATTGTCATGCTTATAAGCAGAGTGTGTATTTCCCTGTTGTCTAAAATTTTTGGGCGTTTGAATTGCCACTTCAGTTGCATCTACTATTAATGTCAAACCTGGAAAGGCTCTGAAACAAGCAGGCATATCTCTAACTGCAATATTTCTTGATGACATTGACATCATAGTGTTGGCGCAATTTTATGAATTTAGGAAATTCAGTTCTACCAAACATGAAACTTTACTACCAACTGAACCCCTACGGGTAGAGCATGTTATCTCTTTTTCGAAATATCTCTCTCACACACACGCTTGAAAGGAGTTGTCAATTGTATAGCAATAATATTATATTTTTTTCTTATCAAATTAATTTGGCACTGCAAGACAATGTGATGACACTGATATTCGCCACAAAATAGATTAGTATTATAGAAGCCACACGTTCCTATAATTCACACTCTTTTGGAATAAGTGGACACCGAACCAGTTGCAAGCGTGTCACAAAAAATGTGTGCATTTCCTGGCAAACAACTTTCTGTACCGCCTATTTCCGGTGCAGTTTACTGAGTACAGATGGTACAAATATTTCTAAAATTTATGATAGGCCACTTTTGTCCTTTTACAGCATTTTCGGGTTTTGTAGATCCCAACTTATGTAATTAAGTAAGTTAATGGCAGATCTGTAGAAACAAATCTTTGTACCTTTACTCAGTTTGTTTCCGAGTCTTTTGATGCTAAATGTTCGGTGGATTGTATATACACTGATTTGTCTAAAGCATTTGACAGATTAGACCACTCTAAATTGATTGCTAAGTTGGATAGTTTTGGTATGTCAGATTTCCTAATTAAACTTTTTAGTTCTTATTTAATTGGCAGGACGCAGGTTGTTACCATTGGCGGTTTTCAGTCAACTGAGGTGTTACTTCTGGTGTACCGCAAGGGTCCATTCTTGGACCCCTGTTCTTTATTTTGTTTATTAATGACATTAGTATCGGCTTTAGCTCTGAGTGTCTTCTATATGCTGACGACCTAAAAATCTTTAGAAAAATAACAACATTTTCTGACCACCTTCTCCTTCAAGCTGATCTTTATAAATTAGAACAAGCATGCAATGTAAAAGGGTTGTTGCTGAATCTTCCTAAATGTAGTGTAATGACATTCATATTCTCTAAAGCATATCAATAGTATATATGAGTATAAAATTGGCGGCTTCATTTTGAAACGTGTTTCCACTGTGAGAGATTTAGGCATTATATTTGATCAAAAATTGGTCTAAAGAGTTTAGACAGTACTTCCCTCGCTGTCGGAAACTTGACGACTGCATGCCTATTATGTTTTTTTTTCTCATTACATTTTTGTAGTGGGAATTTAAAAAAAAATTGTGATGACGTCATCAACATTTTTGCAAGGACACGTATATCAGTTGGGATAGATGTAGTGTAATACTAAGAATAAAATTATTGTGTTCCCAAATTTTCGGGAAAATGAATTGGGTCGTTTTGAATATTGATTTCTTATAATCAATAAAATAACGAAACAATTTACTCACGTATACGGCGCCGGTGTGTAATATCTAGAGAGCGGATTTCTGTCGGGCTAGGCAAGGCCAAACTCGGTACGGCCCGCACGGGATGCGAATTCATTGCCGTTGCGGACTGCACTTCGTTTATTTGAGATTAGAATAACGTTGTTTCGTTGCACTCTGCTGTTAATTCCCGTTCTCATTTACTTAGCCGTTTGATTAATAAACCGTTAATTATATTTATGGAATCCAGCACGTCCCCCCCTATAATCGTGACGTAGCCCGACAGAAATCCGCTGTCTAGTAATATGAGGGGCAACTGAAAATCGTTTATGTATAAACATTCTTAATTTAAGATGACAAGCGTAACAGCATACGTAAGAGCCAAACAGAGAAACTGTAAACAAAACGACCATCGGTTTTATTGCTTCGACTTCCGCTTATTATATAAAACATTGCGTTTTATTTTAATTCTTGACGGTGAAATTCACAATTGGTTGATTATAAACATGTCTATTTCGCATTCGCGGAACCAAGTGACCGCATAAAACAAATGCAGGTCTGTAATGTTAAAGTCGATGTAAATAAGCGTGCTACTCTTTGTTTCAACCGAGTTTTTCCTTTAACAAATTTTGTGTCTACCAAATTGGGTTGGTTGGGGTGTAATATTAATAATAAATGTTGCCTTTAATTTAATCAATAAAATAAATTGACTTCATTAATTTTTTTGAACCACCTCTTAAGAAAATCTAAAAAATATGAATGAAATGATAAATCACAAGTACAAACTCATCATATTTTTTGCATTTTAGATAGGATTTATTCAGCAAAATTTAAGGGTGACGTCATCAATTTGTTTAGGAGGGATGAACAAATACATTTTGAACAAAAGTTTACCATGCTTATAATAACTTTAAAATATTCCCAAGATTTCAAAGCATTCGGTTTTGTAATTCCTGATTAAATCGATAAAATAAATTCACGCCTTCATTAATTTTTTTGAGTCACCCTGCATATGAAAATCCAAAAATATGAATGGAATGATAAATCACAAGTACAGACTCATCATATTTTGTACATTTTAGATACGATTTATTCGGCAAACTTTTGAGCTGACGTCATCAGTTTTTTGTAGAAGATAACCAAATATATTTTGACTAAAAATTTATTATGCTCTTTATAACCTTACAACATCTGCAAGATTTCAAAGCATTTCGGTTTTGTAGTTCCTGATTAAATCAATAAAATAAATTTACGCATTCATTAATTTTTTTGAGTCACCCTGTATATGCAAATCGAAAAAATTTGAATGGAATGATAAATCACAAGAAGAGACTCACCATATTTTGTACATCTTAGATAGGATTTATTCAGCAAAATTTTGTGGTGACATCATAAATTTTTTAGGGGGGACGACCAAATACGTTTTGATAAAAAATTTACCATGCTTATGATAATTTTAAAATATCTTCAAGATTTCGAAGCATTCGGTTTTGTAGTTCCTGAGTAAATCAGTAAAATAAATTTACGCTTTCATTTATTTTCTTGAATCACCCTGTATATGCAAATCCAAAAAATATGAATGGAGTGATAGATCACAAGTACAGACTGATCATATTTTGTACATTTTAGATATGATTTATTCGGCAAATTTTCGAGCTGACGTCATCAAGTTTTTGGAGGGGATAAGCAAATATATTTTGACTAAACATTTATTATGCTCTTTATGACCTTAAAACATCTGCAAGATTTCAGAGCATTCGGTTTTGTAGTTCCTGATTAAATCAATAAAATATATTTACGCATTCATTAATTTTTTTGAGTCACCCTGTATATGCAAATCCAAAAAATATGAATGGAGTGATAGATCACAAGTACAGACTCATCATATTTTGTACATTTTAGATATGATTTATTCCACAAATTTTTGAGCTGACGTCATCAAGTTTTTGGAGGGTATAAGCAAATATTTTTTGACTAAAGATTTATGATGCTCTTTATAGCCTTAAAACATCTGCAACATTTCAAAGCATTCTGGCTAACAGATTAAAAATTAAATTTCAAAATATTGTTTTATAATTTTGATTTTTTTTCCAAAAATCTGGACGTTTCGGGTGAAAAGTCGATTCAGAGTTGTAAACTACATGTGTAGGACTATGTTATTTTATACAATTGAAAACCCATTTACTATGTACAATTTTGAAGTGACGTCATCGCATTAGTGGTGGGGATGATTAGACAAATTTTGGTTAGCGTTTTACCATCTACATGATATTCTTAATATAAGTACAAAATTTCACAACAATCGGTCGAGTACTTTCGGAGATTATCTGTCTAATAAAAATCCGGGACAACAGACGGACAGGCGGACAGACGGACGGACAGACGGACAGACGGACAGACGGACGGACAGACGGACAGACGGACAGACGGACAGACGGACGGACAGACGGACAGACGGACGGACGGACAGACAGACGGAAATGGGAGACCTATTTCTTCGTCTTCTAGGGGTCATGAAAGATCGAGAAAACGTAAAAGTAGAGAGTCGGCCGACGGACTCGATTACAATACTTCCTTTGCTTACGCTCGGGAAGTAAAAATTATTCTTCATTGATCATTATGATGAGATATTTTTCTCATCAATTAGGGCGTTAGGATTTATCATTCGTAATTGCAAAAGCTTTCAACTTAATAGTACTCTCCTTAGTTTGTATACTTCGTTTGTTAGATCAAAACTAGAGTATGGTTGTGTTACTTGGTCCCCAGGGTACGATGTTCATTGTCTCAAATTAGAAAAGTTACAAAGGAAATTTTTAAAATTCCTCCATTTCAAATCATTTGGCTATTACCCTTGTAGAGGTTTTCCTCAAAATGAGCTTTTGGTACTCTTTTCCATTCAAAGCTTGGAAAAGAGGAGAGAAACTTTGTCTCTCTGTTTTCTTTTTAAATTGGTGAATGGTGTTGTAAATTCAAGTGCTTTAGTTGAAAAATTATGCTTTCTAGTTCCCCGGTCAAACATTAGAAACCCTTTATGTTTTTATACTGAAATTTCTAGAACTAATGTACATGTGTTCTCGCCCATTACAACTATGTGCAGAATTTATAATAATTATCGGAATAAATTTGATATTTTCAATTGTAGTTTACGACAGATCAAAAATGAACATCTATAACTAATTTTTAACTATTTAATTACGCATTTCCAACAGTCTAATTTAGCCCGAATATACCACCCTAATAATTGGTTTATCTGTAGGGGTGGTCAACAATAATATAATTAATAATAATAATATTTATTAATATTATTATAATGCAGTTATTGTGTCTGGAGCTCAAGCGGCCCGCACAAAAGTTTACGGCGGGCCGCAGGTTGCCGACACCTGATCTAAACGATAGCATACACTTTTTAGATATTTACGCTGTATAAATTCGAGATTTTGGATGTGTTTCGAATAGCGGATATTGGATCTTATAGGCATAACATTCAAATTATTATTAAAACAACTAAATTCACAACAGTTCTATAAACAAAACAAAGCCATACATTTTAAAATGCTTTCCATTGTATCAAGTGTATTCTACAAACGTAAACTTAAAGTTAAATATTACTCTAAGACCTATTTATATTTTCTTACCAAACTCGTTAAATATTATAAAGAAATCTTAACGGTTTTCCGGTGTAATTAGTGGCTAGATAATATTTGTATCTGAAAAGAGTTAAACAGAGATGTAATTTATGTTATCTTGTCTTAATAAGAAAAACATAAAAATTTTAAAATTAGTACCTATATAAAAATTCAGTGATAAAGTCGAGAAAACTTTACAAAAATCGCTACATCGTGTGTTGGATTATACAACGTTTGGTCCATAAGTGCTATAAACTATATATAAACTCTTCAGATTCAAAGATGTTGACGATGATGTAACGCAGTACGTTATCATTTTCACTATGATTGTTTAATAGTATATTAAAGAACGAGTTTCATAAGGCAAATATTGAGGCACGAATCCAAGTTTATAGAACGAGCGGCGAAGCCGCGAGTTATATAAAGGATGAGTGCCTCAATGGCCTTATGAACGAGTTATTTATACTATTTTTTCTACCGCACACGTTTTTTCCCAAAATTTAATTGAAATTTGCATTTTTTTTTAATCTGGGGACTTTTGTCGTGGTTGGTGATGGGTCGGTCTGACACTAACCACGAAATATTTGAGGTTCGAATTTTCACAACAACAATTGTAACTCGAACCAATTCGAGTTTTTGTAATTTAAAATTGGTTAAAATGTCTTGCGAAGAAGTTACGCGTCCGGAATCATGGGAAATTTTAAGTTTAAATTTGCCACTGACATTCACCTGACATTTCTCGTCATTGCTACCAATCTTACCGATCTAAATTACACCAGATCTATTAAAGAACGCCTTTCCGCTATTAACGAACTGCTGTTACGTCATTTGCGTGCGTTAATAGCTCTATTAGAAAACCAAAAAACGTGGGCGGTAGAAAAAAGTTTTTCTGTATGCATGATTTCTAACGCTTTTAAGATTAGTAAGTACCATACCATGCCATTGCTGGTGTCTCCTCTCGCAATAACAGGAAATTCAACTACCGGTTCTGATGCATATTTATCAAGAGAGTAGTTTGAATATTATCTGAAAGTATAATTGTCTTTCCAGTCGTCAAAAATCACCTGATACATAATCCGTGGGTACATTCGAACTTGTATTCTCAGCGTTGTCAAGGCTTTAAGCTTTAACTATGATAAATTCATAAAGAACTATAAATTCATTGGCACTAGAAAATGTATCCGTTTCGTCTCAATATACATTGTTGCACAGTTTCTTTATTAGGATATCTTGTTTTACCAAAATCCAAAACGTGTTTGTAGGATTGGAAACTTTTCCAGTGAAACATTGTTAAGTTCGGCGCGGTCAGAGTGAACTTCCGTTGGGAATAAATTTGTAAGGATGTTGTTCACCTTTGTATCATCTTTCTGCAGACCATTAACATTTTTCACTAGAAAAAAAACTTACTTGTATTTATGCAACACTAAGAACTTCTAAATACGTAACATAGTAGTTCATGTAAACACAGAGTGATTATTAAAGTTTGTGATTTTTTTTTGACAGATTGGCAACATATTTAAAATTTTATAGTGGCCTGACCTGACCTGACCTGACCTGACCTGATTGTAAAATTATACTGATGATACCCAGTCAGTAGCTGTCGTCTCAACCAATCAACACGTTTGTGAGGCGTACTCATTTCAAAACTGACAACTGTGAATTGACATATTAACATGACTGCCAATAATTCAGAAATTTACTTCAATAGTCACTGGGTATTTGTACCTTGTGATTTTTTAAATTTCTGCTCTAGTTGGTGAGGACGCGGACGTCAGCAATTGAAAAGGTCGACGTAAGCGTCATAGCCAACTAGATCAGAAATTTTAAAAATCAGCTCACATCATCATAACTTTAAAAACTTAAAATAATAATATGTATTAATTACCCGTTATTTATATAACCAGCAAAGAAATGGATCTTTTGCTTAAATCACTTATGTTCTCTGTTTGCTTGATTTGGTAAAGTTCTTGTAAATTTTTATACCCAGAGAGTCCTTCAGCTGTGCGACCATCATTAATTTTATTGTCTTGCAGTTGACCCCTTTTTCTTGACGCATACTATAACTGGTTTGTTTATTGTCTACAATCTCATCATCATTTTTGATGCTAGTTTTACTTAGAACTGTCGCCCCACTCTGATTTTGAGCATTTAATTACGTCAATATCTCCAAGGATCAGTAATTTAAGTACGTTTTGTTTTTGTTTCGATTTAGTTAACAATGAAATACAATGCGGTTTGTTACAGAAACATAACGGTCTAATTTTTTTCTTGTAATTCGGTGTTTAGCAATATAAGTTCTGCAATATCTTTTTTTTAAATTAATAGTTGTGTTCTTGTTCGATTTTCTTCCCACCACTTATAACTAACATGTAATGCGTTATTGTTCTATATATAGCTATAGTTAATCTTCCACACTGTATTTTATTAATACTCCTGGCATATCACGTTTACCTTCTTTCCAGGCTATGTCTAAAATTTTGCTAATATCAATACCAAGTGCACGATTTTTGTTGAAAGGCGAATCACTTTCTAGAATGCATTTTACAACAGCAATGTTTCCCTCTCTTAGTAGTGTAACAGTATCATTTTGGGTCCCTCTAACTGCCAGAAGCAAAAACTTTTCCATATCTGTTTCTAGTTGTTCAGAGGAGAGGAGTTTTATAAGTGCATCAAATAAATTAAAATATCCCATCCTTGCTGCATAGCATGCTAAGGTTTCAAAGTCGTAGTATTCAGAAATCACATCTTTTAAATCATCAAACTTTACCAATTCATTTTCCAAAATTAATTCAATTGGGTATAAACATTTTGCTCCCAAAGAAAAATGAACATAATCGAAACCGAAAAGACTGTCTTTGTCGTGGACGTTGGTGTTTTTTGTCATAAGAGTCCTTATCATCTTGACATACCAGTCATGTTCTCGTCTAACGTCGTCAGTAAAGATTGTAGGATATATCATTCCGCGTGTACAAAGCAAATGCAGTGCTGTTCGACCCCTGCATCTTTGTTGTGCGCGGTCTCTCTATGCCTTTCAAATTCTTCGAGGTTTTTATAAAGAACAGATAAATGTAACGGACTCTCTTCAGCGAGCATTATGTCAAACATAAGTCGCAAATTTGCGTATTTTTCAGAGAATATAGATTTCTTCAATGAAGGAAACATTTTTATATTATTTTTTAACCAGACACATGCAAAATATTCCGCAAAAGTTTGGTAATGAAAGATTGCTTGTTCACTTTCATTTATTTGTTTAATTATACCGTATCTGTCACCATTTGTTTTTATCTCTTTTATATAACTTTCTGCTTCTGAGTCCACATTTAGTATTTTCAAGTCGTAATGATTCAAACACGTTTTGAGGGCAATGGGTTCATATTGTTTCAGAAGCACATTTAAGTTTCCAAGCAGATGTATTTGCTTTTCGTTGGAAACTTTATTTATGGCAGCTTTCATCTTTCCGTCTAAGAAGAGTCTATACATTTTCGACAGTATAAACATTTTGTCTTCTTTAATATTTTTGAAAGTTTCGTCATTGTTCAGAAACATTTCTGTAATTATGTGTAACTGTAATGGTACCCCTAACAAATCCTGAAGGTTGTTAAGATCTGCACTCTCAAATATTATTCTAAGAATGTTCTCTATATTTTCTTCTGAATATTTTTCTTTCAGTTTCTGATATATATATTCTTTTTTTTGATCTTTATTTAAAGCTTGTATCCCAGTTGGTACCACGTTTAATGTTTGGGTTATTTTACCACGTAAATTCTCTCTAGTTGAAATCCATAATTTAGTACCAGTTGCTGCTTTGTCTTTAATGAATTTCAAGATCCCAAGCAGCAGACTGTCGTCTAATTCACGTCAATTTTTGGTCATAACTCGTCGGCGACGTCATTCGCCCAAAAAATCACGTGATAATGACGAGATTTTTATGACTTACTTCTGACGTCAATTAATGACGTCAAAAGGCCGTCCTTTCTTGGTCATTTTTTTATAGATTATATGATCAATTAGATGTGGATCGTCGTATTCTTTAAAAAGTGGCCTTCATAATGCTTAATTATCTTTAGAGCAAAAAAAAAACAACGGTTTTATTAGAAATACACCAAAGACAAGTTTTTTCGTCTAATAATTTCTAATAAAATAATTATTTCTGAAAACTTGTTTATACTTTGGAAGTGTTATTTTGTAAGTACCTGCTTGGCAAATTATAAATAGAACATCCGGGGTTGAGCGTATAATAATGAAAAGACCCCACGACACAAACAAAGTCATAAAAATTCTTTGTCCATTGTCCCTAAAACGGGACAAGGTTTTGAAGAATTCCTTCGTCGAATTTTGATTTTATAAAGACGTTTATAAAGTGATGATGGTTACCAAAAAAATTAGAGAGTGATTTAATATTTAGTAAAATAATGCTCAACTTCCGTATTTACCATACAATACATCAGATGTTTGAGCCGTGCATTCGGACTTTCCCTTTTTTCGGTATTTATGTTTAGTGCACTTCACAGTGAAGCATCCCAATATTTCCAGTTGGTTCTCAACTGCCGAAACTTTCTCGTGTATCCGTTACTCACTTCATTTTTAACGCAGTTTTGTGAAAATTTCTGTACAGTGTGGGTTATACTTATTTACACAAGGTAAGTTAATATCTAATAAAGTAATAATTTTAATTTTTACATGTTTCTGTTATTTTTGATAACAGTACGTAGATAACAAAAGCAGTTTTTTTGAGAAAGACCACCATTAATCACTGAAGATACTCCCACTGATTATGAAGAACTTACGGTGATTGTTTTTGAAAATGAGGCGCCATAAAAAAAAAGGTATATTACTGCAATTACTTATGTACTAATGCTAATGAACATAGTTTTATTCTAGATTTGAAACAAATACAAAACACATGTGCGAAACGAAAGAAATGCTAAACGAGTGAAAAAATCTCCAACATGGAAACGTCATCAAATCTGACAACTGAAAAAGAAAACAAAAATAGAAGTTATGCCGCCAAGACCACACCTAAACAAATTTTGACGAATTACAAGATTATCTTTGCCTATTAGAATAAGCAGATTTCTTTGTAAGTTAAAAAAATACAATCAATTCATATATACATATAACATAATTGTTCCGGCTTGAAGTGCCAATGTTTCGTACAATCCGAATCGTAGTACCAACGTTTTTTTGGTAATCCGGTTGATACGACCATGTATGGTCTTCCAAATTGTACCTTGATATTGCTCGAAGGACCTTTGTTTGTTATAATTGAAATAATGGACAGCGTTCGGTTTTAATGTTTAATATAGGACGGTTACAGAAGTACTAAAATTACAGTGCTATTTACAAAATCAGGTAAAGATACCCAAAAGGGTCAGTGGCCGCTTCCGGAAATGCAACACATAATAGGTATTGGATATTATATACAGGTAGATGCCTGTAATACTAGGATATTTTTGATAACTTACTATACATGGCACATTTCGCTTCATTGTAAAAAGTATTGACAACGAGATTTTCCTGATAGGCTGTACGTTTTTGTCAATGCAACCATTTTACGATTATCCGTTAGATTCAAGTAAATTTAGCATTTTTAAAATGCAGAATTTGTCTTCTGCTTTAAGCTGTAATCCCTTAAATTTAATAATTTGGCTATTATTGCCCATAGACGAAAAAATGATTGCATTTCAATTAATCCATGCACTCTAATGGGTTTTTCTTTTCAGTGCAATAAATTAAGGCAAACTTAAAAAAGTTATTAGGTTATTAATATGATTGTTAAAACAGAATTAATTCTTAACGGTACTTTTTTGTGTGTTGGGGACAGTCAAGTCGTCGTGAATTAGAAAGTTTTACAGTGTACCTATTTTCAAAGCAAGTAACTTCAACAATGCGATTCAACTGTCTTTTCCCTTTATTCAAAACATTGATTAAATACATATAGATAGACCCATGCTATTGTTTGGAGCGAACAGGCCAACGGCCGGCGAACAAGAGATGGCGCACCAACGGTCGGCCGTCAAACGCCGGCGAAAAGCTTGGACACCAATCACGCGCATAGGTAACACAAATCACACAAATAATATATTTAATGAATCTACCACTCGATAGAGGGCGACGAAAAAATGTGTAAAAATCTCATAGTCACCATTTAAATAATTTGCAACGTTGCCAGATGAGCCTAACACAAATTTGCCGTTATTTCTAGCCAAGTAGGTTTTATTTCGTTTAAAAGTTTCTGATAAAGAAATGGGATTATTATAATGAATAAAAATAAATAAAACAAACAAATTATTACTTGTTATTTTAAATACTTGTTAGTCCTAACATTATTATAAATACGGTCCGGTAACTCAAATTTTATAGAAAGAGTGAGATGTTTCAGGACGAGGCGACCGTAGGGAGCCGAGTTTTTAATTTCGAAACGAGTTCTGCGAAAAGAGTTATCGGAGGTATGTCGTTATGGATTTTATTTCATACTGTCAACATATTTTTTTGTTCGATAAAATAATTACTATTTTGGAAAAAGTTCAAATCAAGTCACTTTTTCTGACATCGTTAGCAACCGCTGTTTGGCTAATGTTTTAATTTGTTTATTCGTGCAAATCAGCATCAAATGTTTAAACTAAAATTTATTAGTCTAGAGACGGACAGATATATACTAAAGACAAAACATATCCATTCATATATGTCTTAAAAAACGGGTAACATATGCCGCATAAACTAAAAAATAAGACATTTTCTTTCACATTTTATATTGTAAATGCAATTAAGTATATCGATAACTCGCTACTGAAAATTTATTGAAATATAATTTCTGCAAAAAAAAAGATTGTTGTGGTTTTATGGTTTATTGACATAGTTTACTTATTTAAAATGAATATTTTTTCATACATAGCACAAGTTCTTGATATTATTTATTTTAATTTCAAATAATAATTGTGTTTCCTTTAGTTTTAACCAAGAAAATTTTTCGGTTATTATCCAACATACTTTTGTACATTAAGAAACTCCATTCTACGTCGCGGGACGTTACAGAACAATATTTAAGTAAATAAGCTTTTCCAAAAAGAAGTCGTTTTTATGTGTTTTAAAACTCACTCTTTTATCTCCGGACTTTCGGCTTTTTAGTGTTTCACTTCGACACAAGAATATAAACAGTGGAAAAATGGAACAGTTTTAAAAACTATTCATCTATTTGTTCTGTCTTGCAGCAAGAAAGGAATATAGCATATTGTACCCACATTTCATAGTAAAAATATGGATCCGGTTTAAAATTTTACCTACCTACTTAATTACGTTAACAAACTAAAATTTTCATTGAAGAGAAAGAGACAGACTGTTCTAGGAAACTTTATTACAAATCTCTTCATTTACGAGCTGCTGAAGGACCGCCGGTCTCATTGATAATTCTTACCTACTTCAGTTCTTACCTGGCTTGTACTTAAGAATGAAGCGAAAAATGTTCCAACAATAAAAACCAAAATGTACAGACTGGAAATATAGTAAATGGGGTAGTACCTACATACAAACGTATGCGTAATAGTTCGTTAGACATTAGGTATTTATCAAAATTAACCAAATCTCTTAGTTTACGCACTATTGGACGAGCACTCCTTAAAACGGTCAGAATACTTAATCGCATTATTCCATTCACACCTACCTTAAACTTTGCCAGATGAACCTAACACAAATTTGCGGATATTTCTCGTCAACCTGGTAATATTTGATTTTGAAGTTTCTAGAAGTATCTCAATGGGAATATTATAATGGACAAATAAAACAAACAAATTATTGTTATTATTATTTGTTGTTTTAATCCATTAGACGCTTATAGGCTATCGCATACTTTTTTTGAAAAATCGGTAATAAATTCGGTGAAGCATCTTTGCCCCTTAATTCCTATGGGTAAATTGGGATTTTGAATAGAGATCGCAGAAACATTTTTTATGGTTTTATGGTTTATTTACATAATTTACTTATTTACAATGAATGTTTTTAATATATAATACAAGTTTTGATATTATTTATTTTTATTACAATTAATAATCTTGTGTTATTTTTCATTTTCAATAAGAAAATTTTGTCGCTTATTATCTAACATATTTTTATACGGAACAGATTCACAAAGATTTCTGTTCTTTTTTTCTTCTGTTTTGCAGTGGGCGGGAAATATGGTGTATTGTACATTTTACAATAAAAATATCGATTTCAGGCAAATTTCCGCACCACCAATGAGGTATTGCCACGGCGCGTTTTTTTTTTTTAGCAGTGCTATCCCCAATAGGCCTAATGCACTACTTGCCGATATTGATTCAGATAATTATCTGCTGAATTAAGACATGAAACTGGAAATCCGACACAAATAAAACGTGGTGAAGGCGTGTCAGATTTGGATAAATGACGGTCAGTGTAAAGAGCATAAAATATTTATATTAAATCATCTAATTATATGCAAATTATTTAAAAAAGGAAAATGGCATCAAAATAAAAAAAAAAATTGTCGAGTATCCAAATTTGGTGTTTTTGATTCAAAGAAGCTGGTTTGAATTGAGTTTAAATGTAAAAAAATCAGGATATTTTAAGCTGCAGTTTTTGTAAATTGAGTGGTTTATTTGTGTCAGCTTTCCAGTATCATGTCTTAATTCAGCGGATAATTATCTGAATCAATATCGGCAAGTAGTGCATTAGGCCTATTGGGGATAGCACTGCTAAAACAAAAAAAAACGCGCCGTGGCAATACCTCATTGGTGGTGCGGAAATTTGCCTGAAATCGATATTTTTATTGTAAAATGTACAATACACCATATTTCCCGCCCACTGCAAAACAGAAGAAAAAAAGAACAGAAATCTTTGTGAATCTGTTCCGCTTTTTCACTGTTTGTTTTCTTTGAAACGGTTCTTGCGTCGAAGTGAAATAACAAAAGCTTATTTACTTAAGTATTTTCCTGCAACGTCCTGTGATGTGAAACATATGGTGTTTCTCATTGTATAAAAATATGTTAGATAATAAGCGACAAAATTTTCTTGTTGAAAATGAAAAATAACACAAGATTATTAATTGTAATAAAAATAAATAATATCAAAACTTGTATTATATATTAAAAACATTCATTGTAAATAAGTAAATTATGTAAATAAACCATAAAACCATAAAAAATGTTTCTGCGATCTCTATTCAAAATCCCAATTTACCCATAGGAATTAAGGGGCAAAGATGCTTCACCGAATTTATTACCGATTTTTCAAAAAAAGTATGCGATAGCCTATAAGCGTCTAATGGATTAAAACAACAAATAATAATAACAATAATTTGTTTGTTTTATTTGTCCATTATAATATTCCCATTGAGATACTTCTAGAAACTTCAAAATCAAATATTACCAGGTTGACGAGAAATATCCGCAAATTTGTGTTAGGTTCATCTGGCAAAGTTTAAGGTAGGTGTGAATGGAATAATGCGATTAAGTATTCTGACCGTTTTAAGGAGTGCTCGTCCAATAGTGCGTAAACTAAGAGATTTGGTTAATTTTGATAAATACCTAATGTCTAACGAACTATTACGCATACGTTTGTATGTAGGTACTACCCCATTTACTATATTTCCAGTCTGTACATTTTGGTTTTTATTGTTGGAACATTTTTCGCTTCATTCTTAAGTACAAGCCAGGTAAGAACTGAAGTAGGTAAGAATTATCAATGAGACCGGCGGTCCTTCAGCAGCTCGTAAATGAAGAGATTTGTAATAAAGTTTCCTAGAACAGTCTGTCTCTTTCTCTTCAATGAAAATTTTAGTTTGTTAACGTAATTAAGTAGGTAGGTAAAATTTTAAACCGGATCCATATTTTTACTATGAAATGTGGGTACAATATGCTATATTCCTTTCTCGCTGCAAGACAGAACAAATAGATGAATAGTTTTTAAAACTGTTCCATTTTTCCACTGTTTATATTCTTGTGTCGAAGTGAAACACTAAAAAGCCGAAAGTCCGGAGATAAAAGAGTGAGTTTTAAAACACATAAAAACGACTTCTTTTTGGAAAAGCTTATTTACTTAAATATTGTTCTGTAACGTCCCGCGACGTAGAATGGAGTTTCTTAATGTACAAAAGTATGTTGGATAATAACCGAAAAATTTTCTTGGTTAAAACTAAAGGAAACACAATTATTATTTGAAATTAAAATAAATAATATCAAGAACTTGTGCTATGTATGAAAAATATTCATTTTAAATAAGTAAACTATGTCAATAAACCATAAAACCACAACAATCTTTTTTTTTGCAGAAATTATATTTCAATAAATTTTCAGTAGCGAGTTATCGATATACTTAATTGCATTTACAATATAAAATGTGAAAGAAAATGTCTTATTTTTTAGTTTATGCGGCATATGTTACCCGTTTTTTAAGACATATATGAATGGATATGTTTTGTCTTTAGTATATATCTGTCCGTCTCTAGACTAATAAATTTTAGTTTAAACATTTGATGCTGATTTGCACGAATAAACAAATTAAAACATTAGCCAAACAGCGGTTGCTAACGATGTCAGAAAAAGTGACTTGATTTGAACTTTTTCCAAAATAGTAATTATTTTATCGAACAAAAAAATATGTTGACAGTATGAAATAAAATCCATAACGACATACCTCCGATAACTCTTTTCGCAGAACTCGTTTCGAAATTAAAAACTCGGCTCCCTACGGTCGCCTCGTCCTGAAACATCTCACTCTTTCTATAAAATTTGAGTTACCGGACCGTATTTATAATAATGTTAGGACTAACAAGTATTTAAAATAACAAGTAATAATTTGTTTGTTTTATTTATTTTTATTCATTATAATAATCCCATTTCTTTATCAGAAACTTTTAAACGAAATAAAACCTACTTGGCTAGAAATAACGGCAAATTTGTGTTAGGCTCATCTGGCAACGTTGCAAATTATTTAAATGGTGACTATGAGATTTTTACACATTTTTTCGTCGCCCTCTATCGAGTGGTAGATTCATTAAATATATTATTTGTGTGATTTGTGTTACCTATGCGCGTGATTGGTGTCCAAGCTTTTCGCCGGCGTTTGACGGCCGACCGTTGGTGCGCCATCTCTTGTTCGCCGGCCGTTGGCCTGTTCGCTCCAAACAATAGCATGGGTCTATCTATATGTATTTAATCAATGTTCAAAACAAGAATCTATGAAGCAAAGAAAATGTATTTTGGGTTGCGTTTCGAATTTATTCAGGCTCTTTATTACTTGTGGAGCACCTGTAGATAATACACAATGCGAGAGAAAAAGAGAAGAAAAGAAAGAAAAAGAAAAGAAAACTCAAGTTTATATAGTTTATAAAATGTAACATGTATATACACAAAAAAAATTAAATCGCATACTTAAATCTTGAATCCAAACTGCCGTCCCTCCAAATGTGGTGTACTGTTGAGAAAGCCATTTGCCTCTACTTTTCCACCACAACATTTGAAAAATAATCCGACTGCTTGGATTTTTTGATTAATGGTTTGTCGTCAACAGGTTGTGACATTTTCTCGCGTTTGATAATACGTTCCAAAATTAGAAATAAGATCAAGCATAGTAGTAACACCCACAACAATATGTTGGACCAGAACATCCAGCTACTTGTAGAACCTGTAAATAAATAAAAGTAGCAAGATATAATTCATAAAACTGTGACTAATATAAACAGAACGTTTGAATAAAAACTACGCCAATTTTTACAGAAATGTTTACTTGTCTAGGTTTACTTATTTTATTTAGGCGAGTGTACAGTATTTGTGTATGTTATTTAAAATGATGATCTTTTTGTTTTTTAAACCTAAAATGTTGGTGACACTTTAGAATTTCAGTTAAGCAAAAATGTGATATTTTGTAGGTATGTGCAATTTTTTTGTTGCTGAAGGCTCTTTAGTTCTTTTATTTAGATTCCAGAAAAAGAAGTTGAGAATTACACAATATTTCATTGTTTTCAAATGTGTACTGCATTAAAGCTTATTTTATTTTGAGTAACATTTTAACAGCATGCCAAAAAACTCAGTGAAAGCAGCGACATTTTTAGCAAAAGCTAAGTTGTTGATTATTACTGTAGATGAAATTTTAAGAATTGCAATTGGAAAAAACAAGATACACGTGAATACGCACTAAATTAATGTTGATAATCACTACTTACCATTTTTTTCATATTTCTTTAGATTCTCATTGTCTTTAGAGATAATACTGGCAGATTTGTCATTATGACTGCCTTGACGTTCATCTCCAGTGGCAACCTCTACAATTTCGTACATATTATTTATTAGTTCATGAAGTTTTAAAAATGCATACTTTCATCACACCAATTGCCTTTATAATACGGATGGCACTGACAACCCTGCACATTGCAAATCTTATGTTTTTGACATTCCGCATATTGGTCTCCTAAAATGCTTGCACAACTGATGTCACATTTCGCGCCGACCATGCCCAATGGACAATTAACGAGCTGTCTAGAAGATTCTGTTGGATTTATACCTCTTTTCATTCTGTTCGATTCTGTGGTGTCTGGCAATAAATAGTTGCAACTTATGGCCTCTGGACTGATGTCAGGAGTAATTTTATATGCCACTAAAAATAAAATTTAATTTAATATTATGGATTTTTGAATTGAGTTAGTAAAATTAAATGAAGACAGAAATATTTTTAGTAACGAGTTGGTGATGAATCTAGGGTTTGCTTACCCACATTGTGTCCATACTCATAGAGTCTTGCATCCAGTCTCCAGTATCCGTGTTCCGTTTGATTGTTATTTTTTCTAATAAAATTTACCTTGTTTGTTGCAGAGGAATTTAGATTAATTTTGTGTGTCTGCCATTGTTCAAAATCACTCGTTCCTTTGGCATTTGAAGTGATATTTTTTCGGTCACTGCCATATTGAACTTCTAGTACACATGATCTACATAATGAAATGTAGAGTATAATAAAAGAAGGATTATTGACGTGAGGAATTCTCAAAGTCGTAGGACCATTTGTTGTATTTGTGACGTTAGTAGCTTCTTTATATTTGCCTGAAAAAGTCAAAACTTATTTTTAGAACAGTTGCTTTTGAAGCTAAAGCGGGGAGCGACGGTTGGTGGTATATTCAGATCAAAATATATCTACGCTAGAAAAGTATGTAGAGCATACATGTTTGTGAAAATGAACCAGGATGTGACTTTATCTTCGCTTTAGTACTTTCAGATTAAGTATCCTTAAATATATTTAAGAATAATAATCGTTTGAATGATACTTGCATGTTTAAAAATCAGTTTTCAAAAATATTTGCTCATTTAATATCTCAACGAGCTTGAAAAGTAAGAAACCGAGAGTATGTTCAGTAGTATTCAGATATTTCATCCTAATTAATTTTTACACTAATTTTCGACTAATTTTATGAATTAAAAAATTGGTCTAAAGAGTTTAGACAGTACTTCCCTCGCTGTCGGAAACGTGACGACTGCATGCCTATTATGTTTTTTTTTCGCAGTGGATTTCAAAGAATTCGGTTTTGTAGTTCCTGAGTAAATCAATAAAATAAATTTACGCATTCATTAATTTTTTTTGAGTCACCCTGTATATGCAAATCCAAAAAAAAATCAATGGAGTGATAAATCACAAGTACAGACTCATCATATTTTGTACAGTTTAGATAGGATTTATTCGGCAAACTTTCGAGCTGACGTTATCAATTTTTTGGAGGGGATAAGCAAATGTAGTTTGACTAAACATTTATTATGCTTTTTATAACCTTAAAACATCTGCAAGATTTCAAAGCATTCGGTTTTGCAGTTCATGATTAAATCAAAAAAATTAATTTACGCATTCATTAATTTTTTTGAGACACCCTGTATATGCAAATCCAAAAAATATGAATGGAGTGATAAATTACAAGTACAGACTCATCATATTTTTACAGTTTAGATAGGATTTATTCGGCAAACTTTCGAGCTGACGTCATCAATTTTTTGGAGGGGATAAGCAAATATATTTTGACTAAACATTTATTATGCTCTTTATAACCTTAAAACATCTGCAAGATTTCAAAGCATTCGGTTTTGTAGTTTCCGAGTAAATCAGTAAAATAAATTTACGCTTTCATTAATTTTTTTGAGTCACCCTGTATATGCAAATCCAAAAAATATGAATGGAGTGATAGATCACAAGTACAGACTCATCATATTTTGTACATTTTAGATATGATTTATTCCACAAATTTTTGAGCTGACGTCATCAAGTTTTTGGAGGGGATAAGCAAATATTTTTTGACTAAAGATTTATGATGCTCTTTATAGCCTTAAAACATTTGCAACATTTCAAAGCATTCTGGTTAGCAGATTAAAAATTAAATTTCAAAATGTTGTTTTATAATTTTGATTTTTTTTCCAAAAATCTGGACGTTTCGGGTGAAAAGTCAATTCGGAGTTGTAAACTACATGTGTAGGACTATGTTATTTTATACAATTGAAAACCCATTTACTATGTACAATTTTGAAGTGACGTCATCGCATTAGTGGTGGGGATGATTAGACAAATTTTGGTTAGCGTTTTACCATCTACATAATATTCTTAATATAAGTACAAAATTTCACAACAATCGGTCGAGTACTTTCGGAGATTAATAATCTGTCTAATAAAAATCCGGGACGGCAGACGGACAGACGAACAGGCGGACAGACGGACAGACGGACAGACGGACAGACGGACGGACGGACAGACGGACAGACAGACGGACAGACAGACGGAAATGGGAGACCTATTTCTTCGTCTTCTAGGGGTCATGAAAGATCGAGAAAACGTAAAAGTAGAGAGTCGGCCGACGGACTCGATTACAATACTTCCTTTGCTTACGCTCGGGAAGTAAAAAATTGGTCGAAAGTTATCTCGACAGAACTTCCCTCGCTCCTGACGTACAGTCCAACAAATATGGCTTCTCTGAAAAATTATAAAATTTGATTTTACGGAATTTTAGTTTTTCGTGATAACCTCTATGGAATAAAAACGATATAGAAAGTATTGGTTACAATGTAATAAAAAAAAAGAAAGTTAGGGACCGCGAGCAGATTTGATATTCTTAAAAAAAGACACTTGGGGCCCTCGATAAGGCTTCGCCTTCTTTATTACTCTGTCAAATTTTACATTAAAGTATCAGAAAGTACTCAAATTCTTGGTATAAGGCAATTTAAGAGACAAATATCAGATTATCTCATCAAATATGCATTTTACAATTACTATGAATTCCTCAGTGACACCTCAGTAATTGTGCCCCCATCCAATGTTTTGACTTGATTTTAAAGTTGTAAAAATCCGTATGCATGTAATGTACCTTGTATTGATTTTGTGACGTGTACAACGACTTCTGTTATATGCATTAATAAACATTACTATTATTATTATTATTATTAAATAAGGACAGTTGGGACCCCGGGAAGGGTTCACATTCTTAAAACAAGACAGTTGGAACCCCAGAAAAGGTTTCACATTCTTAAAATAAATTGACTCAGTTTAATTTTTTGTAGACACCCCGCATAAGCAAATCAAAAAAATATTTATGCAGTGATAAATCACAAGTCATCATACTTTAGACATTTAGGATAGGATTTTTTCAACAAAATTTTGGGGTGGTGTCATCAATTTTTCAGGGGGGATGAGCAAATACATTTTGATCAAAAATTTACCATTCAGTTTTGTAGTTCCTGATTAAATCAATAAAATAAATTTACCCATTCATTAATTTTTTTGAGTAACCCTGTATATGCAAATCCAAAAAATATGAATGGAATGCTAAATCACAAGTACAGACTCATCATATTTTGTACATTTTAGATAGGATTTATTTAGCAAAATTTTGGGGTGACGTCAATTTTTTAGGGGAGATGAACAAATACATTTTGATCCAAAATTTAACATGCTTATGATAACTTTAAAGCATCTCCAAGATTTTAAAGCATTCGGTTTTGTAGTTTCTGATTAAATCAATAAAATAAACTCACGCATTCATTAATTTTTTTGAGTCACCCGTATATGCAAATCCAAAAAAAATATTAATTTAATGATAATTCACAAGTACAGACTCATGATATTTTGTACATTTTAGATAGAATTTATTCGGGAAACTTTTGAGCTGACGTCATCAATTTTTTGGGGGGAATAAGTAAATATATTTTGATTAAAATTATATCATGTTTATCATAACTGTAAACCATCTGCAAGATTTCAAAGCATTCTGTTTTGCAGATTCCAAATTAAACTGCAAAATGTTTCACAATTGTGATTTTTTTTTCAAAAATCTGGACGTTTCGGATGAAAACTCAATTCGGAGTCTCAAATTACATGTGTACGACTATGTTATTTTATACAACTTAAAACCCATTTACTATGTACAATTTTGAAGTGACGTCATCACATTAGTGGTGGGGATGATTAGACAAATTTTGCGTATCCTTTTAGCATTTACATGACATTCCTAATATAAATACAAACTTTGGCAACAATCGGCCCAGTACTTTCGGAAATTATCTGTCTAATACAAATCCAGGACGGCAGACAGATGGACAGGCAGATGGACAGACAGACGGATAGACAGACGAAAACGGGAGACCTATTTCTTCGTCCTCTAGGGATCATAAAAGGTCGAGAAAATGTAAAAGTAGCAAGTCGGCCGACTGACTCGATTACAATACTTCCTTTGCTTACGCTCGGGAAGTAAAAATAAATAAAATCATAAGCAGTTATATCAGTCATACAATTGTCGAAACGTCATTATACTTACCAGAATGAATTTTAAAGTGTGCTTGATTTTTCGTTTTCACTGCCAGGTTAGTAGGTTTTAAGTTATGTGTCCTAATGCGATCATTGTTCATGAAGTAATTTACATAGTTATCTTTAAAAAAATTGTAAACGTAGTCCATTCTTCCCTATTTTTGACAGATTGTTCCAAATAATCCAGTGACTCTTCATCATCAACATATAATTGTATATCTTCCCCCTGATAAAGTGAGAATGTTACAGAAGAGTTGAAATTAGGAAAATATTTATAGTTTGTATTGAGTACAGGGAACTCTGAAAGACAAAATAGATCAGTCAAAAAAGTCTCATATGCATATAGGTATATACATATATAAGTTCTAAATATCTCTTGCTATTGTACAACTGTTCGTCACATTATTGCCAATAAAATTTTATAGGGTACAATGAAATTTCCAAAACTATAAAAGAATTGTCGCCTACGAAACGAGATATGTGTTCCACTCAAATTATAGCAAATATTTTAGCCGCAACTTTAAAATAAATGAATGTTGACCGCATTATTACAAAAAAGATTTTTAGTGGTAAATAAATTCCACCACCTATCAATTGAGATTTTGCTGCGATGTTTTAAGCAAGAAAAGTGACTGCACTTTGCTAATGAAAAACAAGTCTAAAGTTATATAGACACCAAAATCAATTAGAAAAGTGCAATTTCTAAGAGAAAATGTCTACATATAAACAAGAATAGTGTAGTATTAACAACAGATGCAAAAAATTGTTATCAAAAACAACGAATTAAAATGTCAGTTTAAAGAATTGTTATTAAAAAAATTTAAGCCACTCAACCTTTACACGAAAAAAAAAATATCGTGACAAACTTTTTGATTTGTAAAATTCTGTTGCAACTCACTTGCATCACAAAAATATCTGTTATTGGTTTCTTGAATTGTAACGTATGCTTAAATTTGGAATATTGTCATTTAAAAGAAATACGTACCTTCCCATCTTTTGTCGGTCACCACAGATATGATGTTACTTAAATCGTTTATTTTCCAGTCGTCGTTTTTCCAATTTTCAATATCCAATAATTTTTTTCCATACTGAATCCCTTCTAGTGGTGGGTTCGTAAACATTGCCAATTGAAAATCTTCGGGATGCACACAATATATGTGAGTTGTATTTACGAAGCGTATAATTTCAACCTCTTCTATTGCGAGAACGTCCAATGACATTATTAATGATGATAAAGTAAATAAAGATAACGCAAATTTCCTCTCTTTTAAAACGGCCATAACCTGAATTACTTGCGTCCTTGTCTTCGCCGTATCCTAAAACAACAAAAAGGGTACTTCATTTAACGTAATTTACGCTGAGTAAACTAACGAAGTTTTAAGTTTAAAAATATGAAAAATTACAAGAGTTGTTAGCGCAGTTCCGTTTGAGCGCATTTCGCAATTTATAGGACACATCATTTTGCACCCGTTCACTCCCCCTCCCCAGTGAACTTAAAACCTACGAAAACCACACAATCTTTCTTCCCCTATTTCCCCCCGAAATTTGCAAAATTTGGAAAAAACGAAAAGCTTAACAGATAATATATACTTATAATAATAAACTTATTTCAGACATCTTCAAAACAACAAACAGTTTCTCTGCTCTTAAGAAAAACGTTAAAACAATTAGTAATTATTATTTTATATTACCTAGTTATTTCTTGTTGACTTTACTTTGTTGCTATTACACATTTAAACAGCGAAAAAGTTTTTGTTCATACATAAGGAAAACATACATTTTAGTGTTTTTTTTTGTGTTTAAATATTTACCGGTTTCTGTCTAGTTGGCTGGTAGGAAGCCATAACAGACTATTGTATCTGTATCCTGTATGTAAAATCGGTAGGGTAATATATTACCTTACCGAAATGTCAATTGTCAACATTTGTCAAGGAATTGAAAGCAATGAATGTAAAAAGCAAAAAATGTAAGTAACTTTACCGGTTTTATTTAAACTGTTAATGCTTGACTGGCTGCATTTTTAACATTTTCGGGCAATACGTCGCCTAAATCCATCATTTTACTTCCAGAGCGTAAGCAAAGGAAGTATTGTAATCGAGTCCGTCGGCCGACTCTCCATTTTTACGTTTTCTCGATCTTTCATGACCCCTAGAAGACGAAGAAATAGGTCTCCCATTTCCGTCTGTCTGTCCGTCTGTCCGTCTGTCTGCCGTCCCGGATTTTTATTAGACAGATAATCTCCGAAAGTACTGGACCGATTGTTGTAAAATTTTGTACTTATATTAGGAATATCGTGTAGATGGTAAAACGCTAACCAAAATTTGTCAAATCATCCCCACCACTAATGCGATGACGTCACTTCAAAATTGTACATAGTAAATGGGTCTTAAATTGTATAAAATAACATAGTCCTACACATGTAGTTTACGACCCCGAATTGAGTTTTTACCCGAAACGTCCAGATTTTTGGAAAAAAATCAAAATTATAAAACACATTTTTCAATTTAATTTTGAATCTGCTAACCCGAATGTTTTGAAATGTTGCAGATATTTTAAGGCTCTAAAGAGCATCATAAATCTTTAGTCAAAATATATTTGGTTATCCCCTCCAAAAACTTGATGACGTCAGCTCAAAAGTTTGCCGAATAAATCCTATTTAAACTGTACAAAATATGAATAGTTTGTACTTGTGATTTATCACTCCATTGATATTTTTTGAATTTGCATATACAGGGTGACTCAAAAAAATTAATGAATGCGTACATTTATTTTATTGATTTACTCAATACTCAGGAACTACAAAACCGAATTCTTTGTAACCCACTGCGAAAAAAAAACATAATAGGCATGCAGTCGTCACGTTTCGGACAGCGAGGGAAGTACTGTCTAAACTCTTTAGACCAATTTTTTTAATAGAAATATTTCATATGCAGCGTGTTACAAATATTTTTGAAAAATTTGGGAACCAGTCATTTTCATTTATTATTTCATTTTTGCATCCCAAAAAATTGCACATCTCTCTTTGAAAATAATATTTATTTATTTTATTATTCATATCGGTCATTTTATCTGGATGAACCGAGATTTTATTATCCAATGTTAAAACTGTGAAACCAATCAACAAAATACTAAAACTGTATTTTCTCACATACCTTTTTTTATGTTCACCTCCTGAAATACTATTTTTCTAAGGTGTATCTATATCTTAAACATAAATATATTTCTAGGAATCTCTTAAAAACGTATGGCTTTGATAACTATCTCAATAACAGCGACACATTTCTGAGAATTCTTCAAGGACTGATAATACGCATAAGTAGGTAAGATCAGTAAATTAATTTATATATATATATATATGATATTATCAGACAACTACGTATTTACAGATAAGTAAGGTATTTTGTTTTTCTGGGGCAAATTTTTTACTTTTGAATATTAATATTTTTTTATTTTACTCAACTAAATTTATTGATTAGGTTACTACAGCACCCTACGTCTGAAAATAAAAAAAAAATATATTATTATTCCATATGTTTAAATTTCTCAAAGAAATGGTATTGGTATTGTCGAAAGATGATTGTTTTAGTACACTCCCATGTAATTTTTCTAAAATATACTATACAATCTGGCGGATAGCAATTCTTTATTCTATTTTAGGTTTTATCAAGTTATATGATTAATAATGAATTAACCATACATAGATATCATCAAAAATATGATACTAATAATGTACTATAGGCATATACGAATTTTTAAGGGCCAGATGTGTGACAAGTGTCTAAGTTTCATTTGTTTGAGAGATTTAAATTCGACCACAGCTTTTCTCATTAAACTCAGATGGAAAATTAGCAAATCAACTTTTTAATAGTAACACTATTTCGTTTGCAGAGTTATTCTTAAAAACTTCAAAAACCAATTATTTTGAATTATGGTTTTATTTTTCATTCCGACAAATCGTGGCACTTTGATGAGAACAATGTGTTTGTTTTATCAATAGAGAGCGGATTTCTGTCGGGCTAGGCAAGGTCAAACTCGGTACGGGATGGGAATTCATTGCAGTTACGGGCTGCACTTCGTTTATTTGAGATTAGAATAACGCTGCTTCGTTGCACTCTGCTGTTAATTCCAGTTCTCATTTACTTAGCCGTTTGATTAATAAATCGTTAATTGTATTTATGGAATAAGTGAGGACTAAATTCAGTGATTATCTATCACCCGCTACTGAGTCCCGGTGATCCAGCGCGTCCTCACGTATAATCGTGACGTAGCCCGACAGAAATCCGCTGTGTTATCACTAGACAGCGGATTTCTGTCGGGCTACGTCACGATTATAGGTGGGGACGCGCTGGATCGCCGGGACTCAGTAGCGGGTGATACATAATCACTGAATTTAATCGTTACTTATTCCATAAATACAATTAACGATTTATTAATCAAACGTCTAAGTAAATGAGAACGGGAATTAACAACAGAGTGCAAGGAAGCAGCGTTATTCTAATCGCAAATAAACGATGTGCAGCTCGTAACTGCAATGAATTCCCATCCCGTACGAGCCGTACCGAGTTTGGCCTTGTCTAGCCCGACAGAAATCCGCTCTCTAGTTATCACTGAAGAATATTAATGATTTTAGAATTCGACGTTGGACTTTTTCAAGAGCGGCAATGTGCACATTATACTGTGGTGACCACACAACAGAAGCGTATTCAAGTCGAGATCTAACAAAAGTTATGTACAATAGTTTAAGAGTTTCAATATCATTGAATTTACGTTCATTGCTAATAACAAAACCCAAAGAACGAAAAGCTGATGTAGCAATAGATTCAATGTGCGAGCCAAATGAAAGTTTAGGATCAAATAACCGTCGAATTTCAGTTGCATCCCGTAATTTTTAAATAATCATACACAATCAACAATTTACCTGCTTTGATTATGTTGTTATATGAATTTAGATTAACAACGAATCTTTTAGAACATCGAGTTTTAATGAACCTTCTACAGCCATACATTCATTACATAAATAACGAAAATTAGAATATTTATTTAAAACTTTTAAGTCAGCATCATCGACCTTTAAACATTTAGCGTGACATTTGGACTTGCATGAGAAACATTTTAAAGTTTTATCGAACTAAGTAATACTCGTATTATAAACTACCATTGAAAACAGAAATGGACTCGACCCTTAAAACTGCCAACACGGCAGTTTTATAAATGTTTCACTGCGTGATATACTGATATCTGTATTAAGTATTTATTCTTCAACATCTCTGCTTATAATGATGTTCTGAAGAATTCTGATAATAATATTCAATTAAAAACTTACAATTTAGTGTCCTCTATTCCTGCACTTTCACAAAAACGTAGCTTTGAATGCCTGTACTAACCAGTATAATCTTATCCGCTTATCACAATTTCATATCCGCTCGCGAATTTGAAGTTGACTACAACTGATATTCTACATAACAAATACTCTTACCTTTTACTCCATTGTTAATACATTCTGAAACTATTTATGAAAAACTTGAAGAAAAGTCTTCTCAGTGTAAGAGAAACAAATACCAATAGAATTAGACAGCAACAGTTACGAGTTACGACCTCTTCAAGAATTTTTAGATACCTATATGGGTGGCCATTATTCTTCATCTTTTTTTTTCTACTACAAAATTCATATTATTCACACCAAAAGGATTTGTTGTTAAAGTTCGTCTTTCTTACTCGGATGTTCAATTGAAAAAGTCATCTAGTTAACGTTGATTTTTGATAGAACACTTAGGGAAAAACGCATTTGGCAAAGTTGTTGAAAAACGTCACTTTGATAATATGAAAAAGTTGTTGGCTGGTGTCGATTAAAATTTGAGTTTATTGTGACATATGTTCTAAAAATATTTACAAAAAATTGGTCGAAAGTTGTTTCGACAGAACTTCCCTCGATGTACAGTGAAACATTTCCAGCATTTTCGAGTTGAGTTTTTTCTTTATAGAATTTTGTGATGACGTACTCAACATTTTTGCAAGGACATTTGGTTATCCCTCCAAAAACTTGATGACGTCAGCTTAAAAGTTTGCCGAATAAATCCTTTCGAAAATGTGCAAAATATGATCAGACTATACTTGTAATTTATCCTTGCAATCATATTTTTTAGATCTGCTTATACAGGGTGACTCAAAAAAATTAATGAATCAGTCAAGTTATTATTGATCAAATTACGAACGAGCCGTGACTTCCAGAGTGAAAGCGAATTTATTGAAATATCCCGTCACAGCACCCTAATGAGAAGAATCTATGATAAACATAAAGACACGATTCTGATAGCGAGGGAAGTACTCTCTAAACTCTTTAGACCAATTTTTTATTTCTACATACATAGAGTAACAATAATTTACAGTTTGCTACGCCGGAAATCATAAAATACAGATAATATCAAATCCAACAGAAATAACCCTAATCTATTAAACTAAATATTTGTGTGGTTTGTTTAAATATAGATAAAGAAGGATCGTACGACCATTTTTCAAACGGGTTTTTCCTGCAAACCAATAATTGTTGATCGTGGTTTTTCCACACTTCAAATTTTTTGATGTCGTTATCAACATTTTATCAGTTTGGGCAAATCCAATGCAACAATAATAATAAACATACTTATAGTACTGAGTCATCCTATAAAATTAATTTTAGTTAGTCATATAATTTTGCCTATTTTGGGTAGAGTTTATTGGACAAAATTTTGAGATGTCATAATGAATTTTTTGGGAGTGGGCAAATTTTGATTAACGACTGAGGACAATATTCGTGACACATTAAACTTGTAAAAGTTAACAACTGTAAGAAGGGTTTGTGACTGATATTTACATTATTACTAATTTTGAGAATTGACGATGATATTTTTTATTTAAAGAATTTTATCGCATTTACGACCGGTGATAAAAATATCCCAGACGCAAAAAAAAGGGCATTATGTCCGTTCACACTAATAATTCTGACTGCAAGGGTGCGACGTTATACTCGCATATCGAATCCGCTATTTAGGGCGATAGCCACTTGACGGGTCCATTAGTGAACCCTGATGAGTGATTTGGCCCAGTTGGGTGGCCCTGTGTTTTATCGGGATTGTTGGACGTAAAGGCTTTGAAAACACCTTTTTTCGCGGCGATTTTACAATTCCAAAAAAAATATTAAAACGTGGATCGAAGCTGACAAACGCATCAAAAGGTCACCTACCTTGTTTCGTTCAGCCTCCTGGGTTAAGGGTTTGTAGACCGCATGCACAAAGGAACCACGTGTCTAAATTTCGCGACAACACTTCGCGATTGACGTCACACAAGATGGCAACTGCGTTCACTTAACGCCCACCTTAGCGATGTTACCTCTCTGAGGGTTTCTCGATAACTCTTTTCGATAACAGCGCCAACTCTTTTTGCCTTTTTGCTCGGTACTATGGCGCCTCTAGTGGAAAGTGACCAAAATACACTTGTCAGCAATCCGCGGGAAAACAAACAAAATCAAAACAAAATATTAAACAAACTTCGAACCGGAACATTCCGCCCACCAAAAGAAAAATGAAATTTTTTTTTAACGTAGGTTCCAGCACAATATAAGGTTAATTGACAATTTAAAAAACTAATGACTAAAACTAAATACAATATGAATGCAAACTATTGACGAGGAAGCGGGCACAGCTTCACTAGAGGACGTGTGATCAGGCCGCTAGTGGTACGTACTTCGCACTATACCGTCTTTTCCTGGGTGCAGCGCGACAATTCAGTCAAGTTGCCATTGCAACGGGGCCACCGAATCACCCTTGAATACGACCAGCGCCCTTCCGACGGCAGGTTATTCGACGTGTTCCAAAAAACCTGGTGCAACCGTTGCACGAGCTGCCATCTACTTAGCCGATTTAGCCGCATTGTCTCCAACGGTTCATCGGGAACGGCCACTAACGGTCCTGTGGTTAACAAATGCCCGGGTGTTAGAACCGACAAATCTTCGGGGTTATCTGCGGAGACGGGACACAGGGGTCGCGAATTCAAAACGGCTTCAATTTGCGCCAATATGGTACTAAATTCTTCCAAGGTTAGGAGTTGCTCGCCTACAACGCGCTTAAGATGCGATTTGGACGATTTAACGCCCGCCTCCCATAATCCTCCCATATGGGGGGCCGACGAGGGGTTAAAATGCCATTTGATGCCGCAGCTACCGGCCGCTGCTTGCATATATTTTTGAAGCAGATTATTGGCGCCAAAGAAATTTGTACCGCAATCGCTCTATATGTCAGTACATTGTCCTCTACGGGCCACTAAACGACGTAATGCACCCAAAAACCCTTCCGAAGTCAAGTTAGACACCAATTCCAGGTGGATGGCCTTTACCGCAAAACAGACGAAAATGCAAACGTAGGCCTTCAACCACGCCGCACCCCGACGCCGTCCCTTTGTAATGGAGAAAGGGCCAGCAAAGTCCACTCCACAGTGCGTGAAAACCTTTGCCTGCGTTACTCGCGGCCTCGGTAGTTCACCCATAAACGACGTTATTGGCTTTGGATTTACGCGAAAGCATCTGTTACATCGTCGAAGGGTGTATGTTCGATGGCGCGTCGGCTTGACAGAATCCAAAATTCACGCAATACAAATACTGTAATGTCCGGAATCCGACATGTAAATGTGTCCGATGAGCGGCCTCTATGATTAGTTCGGTGAGACGGTGCGATCGCGGCAATAACAAGGGGTGCTTAGCTTCATAGGGCAATTCCGATTGTTGCAATCTTCCGCCGACGCGAATCAAACCGTCGTCGAGGAAGGGGGACAGTTTGCGGAATGGTTTTGAACATGTGCCATTCTTTTTCAATGAACGAATTTCACTGGCAAATACTTTACTTTGCACCATTCGCACAAGTACTAACAAGGCACGATGCAATTCCTCCTGTGTACTTCAAGTTCCGTACCGGTACGAACTTCTAGGTCTAATTGTACAGGCCACTCAGTACCTGCCAACCACGTGGGATCCGCCCACCATAGCGGATGTGTGACACGCTGCTGTAAGAGTAACCGCCTGGATGCGCAGTCAGCTGGGTTATCAGGACGGCTCCTATGATTCCATGCCGATGGTTCCCATATACCTTGTATGGGCGCAATTTGATTTGCAACAAAAGTGGTCCAACGACAGGGCCGCGACTTAATTCCCGTTAGCGTAACTCTCGAATCGGCCCACGCATACACCCTGTGTGTGTTCAACACACCCTTGTGGATTTCCCAGGCGAATGACAATAAGTCGCCCGCAAAGAGGCGCGACTCCAGGACGAGAAAACGGCGCACTGCTGAGTCGGACGAGCGACCTAATAGGGATGGCGTCATGTCGGCGAAAGGTAATTGAACATTGTAACTACCCTGGATGTAACATGCGATCGACGACGTGACTTTTTCCTCACACCAAGCGTCTTGCGGGGCCACCATACTGCGTTGTGGGACTTGCTCAAGCTGCCCGAAGCGTTTTAACGCCGCGTCTAAAGAGTTGTCGATGGATGTACAAAAGGACCTGACCGCGGTTTGCTGTTTGTTACGCTCCTCCTTACAGTCATTAAAATCTGCCGAAATACGGCAAAACGCCACCTCCAATATCATCCTTACTATTGTTTGCTGTCGTTTGATTCGATTTCTCGTATCAAAATATCGCGCCGAACAAGTGGGGTTCAGCGCAGCCACGACACTGAGCTAATGGGGCTCAGCGTTTTTCAACGAGCTAATGGGGCTCAGTTGTTACGAACTGAGCTAATGGGGCTCAGTGGTTACGGACTGAGCTAATGGGGCTCAGTGGTTACGGACTGAGCTAATGGGGCTCAGTCTTAATAAAAACACCACGTTTACGTCACGAACACTTTATTCCAGTTCGTATCTTGTGCTTACAGTCACGACTACTCTTCTCTAAACTTATAACTACATAACATTTTTAAAATGGTGGGGGTGCGCAACCCCCACTTAAGAGATGCGCCTAGAAAGTAAAAGTCCTCATAACAACTATAGCACTTGAAGACTTGTGCGACATATCTACTTGTTCGTAATACGAAAAGGAGGAGCCTTAAGGGTTGCAGTGTTATCGAGTATTTGTGAACACCACTGTAATACATTTCAGCTTCAAAAATTGTAAATTGTCAGAAAAACGTTTAAGGGCTTTGTCATGAATTACACCTTGGAAAGTCGATTGGAGTTGAACAGAATAAATCATCTGGTTTGTTTTGCAAAGAAGCTTGTCCTATGAGGCAGGCGAGGCAGTGCCTCACCAATGAATTTTACGCCTTATTAGGATTTTTATTATTTTTTACCAACACATTTCGGTCAAAAATTTGTGTCTTTTTTCTAAAATTTTAAAAATAAATATGGAAAATTATATTCTTATTTTTATCTCGGTAGGTACTCGTTGCTCCCTTAATTAAACAGCGCGCTTCAACACTCGACACAACATATGTATTTTCTGACGCGAATTAGGTAGACTCGAAGCTTGCCTCTACCGCAGATCCAGAGATGATGTCGTTAAAGGCACGTAACCTCATAAGCGGTATGAGTTGAAAAAAGACAAAACTGAGACTAGCCTCATTTTCGTGCTTGCAAAAGGGATGGACAACAATATTTGCGTGCGGAGAACGTGCGATTACAATGCAGTCTGCGTTGGCAGAAGTATTCAAAATTAGGCCGTTGATTGTTTTGCCACAAATCTATTTGTGTATAAATTGATTCAAAATTTCGGTAAAAGAATTTTGTCTTAAAAGTGCCTACGTTTGCGTGTACCGCGTTAGTGCTTTGTGCTTGTCATAATTTGATTTCGGTAATCGTTATTTAAGATTACGAATAAATCGGATTTTTTCTCTACTAACGTTAAATGACAATGGCAGTTCTGTTTTTTCTACTCTCACGTATGATGATAAATTGTATGTAGTTAAGGAATTAAAACGGCCAGTTCCAGATTTGAGTAAATCGTTAATTGATCTATAAATCCAGAGCATTTATATTTTATATTTTTTTCGTTTTGTTTTTTGTTATAAATCAAATTAGATTTATTTTATGTTGTATTTAATTTTTTTCTATATGTTTTCTTTAAAGTTAATTTTAATTTTGTTTTTTGTTAGAAGTTATATTAGTTTTTTCTGACCACGTTTCCCCTTCCTTTTGTCCTGTCATTCCCATCCTTTCCTTGCAAGAGTTCCTTACACCTTCACGTTGGTTCTTTTAGTGGACAGTTAAATGAGTTTACAAATTTGTTTATTTGACTAAGTAGAAAATATTTAAGTAATCTTGCATTACTTATATTTTGGAGAGTTTTGTGTTTGCCTCATCAACTTTTCAAGTCATGAGCCGCCCCTGCAAAGAAGCAATAATTTTTCAAATAATGTAATCCAAAAAGTGAGGTTAAATATGCCGAAACCAATGAGCACGGTAATTAATTAAAAAATTACATTTTTATAGGTACCCTGAAGGTAAAAATTGTGAAAAATCACGTAATGGACAATGGCAGAGCAAGTCTTATCACAGTTAACGAACAGTACCACTGTTTTAAAATGACAATGAGTAATGAGTTTTTGCAGTAAATAATTTTGCCAAAGTTGTGATCCCGCGAAAGTTCTGTTTGTAAATTGTAAGGAATCGTCAAAACATTGTGCAGACATGGTTTGTGACCGGTGCTTTTCTCTTGAAAAAAGACAACTGAAAGCCTTGACCTTCATCCCTACAATAGGTGAAAACTGCTATGTCCAAACATTACCTTCAGCTTTGCAGTTTCTAGATATCTGAAACATGCCAGATCTGCATAACAGGAATGTCAAAGAAGTTCTACTCAAAACACGCCCACATGGCCATCCTAATATCAAGATTTTTCAAAATTTCCATAATAAAAAAGATGAAAAAAAAACAATAAAATTTCAGGAGCATAGTGTTAAGAGTTCTGTAGATGATTACGAGACCTCTTGAAACAACAGAATGTTTAATAAAGATGTTTAACCTTCCTAATAGTAAAGTTACAATTATTACTAAACAGTAAGTTGAAGTAAGTTTTAAATTAAGAGAATGCAACTAACACAGAAAGAAAAATAAAAAGCTTTATGTACGATCGACCAATAATAAATTAATTTTGGACCTCATTCGCGGGCGTAAACTTAGTCTTTTCGGGCCTCGGGCGATAATGAGTCGATTATTGCCCGCTGCCAAAATTTTCATTTACAAAAAAAATCGAAATGAAAATTTGTTATTTATTTATTAACATGGACAGTTATATCTATTTTACATTCGTTGCAGTTGTTAATATTGAAGCCACAAGGAATGCTGTTGACAAATTCATTGCTGGAGGACCCTTTACTGGTTGAAGGGACGACAGCATCTCCGCCTATCAACACCTGTTTGGCTATTTTCATTTTATTGTTTAAAGAATCTTCGATGTAAGACTCGGTTACCACTGACGACTTCCATCCTCCATGGCGTTTTATATTTATCAAGTCTGCACCTTCATTAGCCAAAAGGGTGGCGGACGATTGACGAAGACAGTGTCCGGTGTAGGTGCACGTATCTGGTAATTTAAAAAATGTTGCTACTTTTTTGGGAATCTGGCCCAGAATATTTTTGCCAACAACTTGGGACATACATTTCCCATTTTTATAAAAAACGAAGAGTCGACGGTGTTTCGTATGTGACGGCCTCAGAGATAGGTATTTTCTAAACAATTGTAGAAAATTCACTGTTATTTCTTCATTATTCAGAACAGTAAATATTCTATCAATTTTGTTCTTCGTGTTTCTAACGTTCACAATTAGGGCGGATCCTACATCGTCAATATCATCAAGGGTCATTTGACATAATCCTTCCCTCCGGCATGCCCCAGCAATACCAAAAATTACAGCTACCTGCAATTGTAAAAATAGAATAAATGTCAAAAATTTGACTTTTTGCTCACTTTTATCATAAAAAAATTTTCGTCCGGAGCTTCCACAAAGAATTTAATAATTTCTTCCCTGGTAAGTATTTTGGATTTCTTAGGTTTATATCCTTCACTCTGTCGCTTGAGAAAGGCAAATAATTTTTTGAATTGACTTATATCAATGTTTTCTTTTGCTACCAAATTGGCTCGGATCATTGAGTACTTTGACCAGAGCGATGACGGTTTATAAACTTTGCACAGTTCGTCAAAATATACTAGCATACTATCTTCAGTTGCAGCTTGATCATTATTGTCTTTATACCACTTTACAAACTCATTGTAGGTCTTTTCATATAATGCTCTAGATTTCGCCGGTAAAAGATTCAAAGTAATTTTCTTCGCTTGCTCTTCTATTGATGTGACACAATCGGCGGCACAATCGTCTTCATCCATACTTTTATTTGGTCACTTCCGCACTTTTAAAAGCAAAACACCAAACGTGAACGCGTTTTCAAAGTTTTTTTTGTTGATAGGTGTTGCTTTAGTTACGAGGATTTGTTACCTCAATGATAAATTGATTTCAGTAGAAGGGAAGGTTTCTTTTAATTATTTTGTGTTGCAAACAAAAAAATGTCGATCGTACATAAAGTTTTGTATGCACTTCTGGCGTAAGCAGCGTCTTTGGCCCTTGTCGTGTTAGAGCACTCGGGGTTTCGGCCCTCTTGCTCTAACCTCCACGCCGCGGGCCAAAAACGCCTTTCTTACGCCCTTGATACATAAATAACTATTATTGCAGTACCTACATACACTTTCTACATCCAATTTTGTTTATTGATCACATTCATTTACTTGAAAAAGTATCGGGCGTATGAATCGTCGTCTGGAAACAGCTAACTACACACCAACCTTCACTGCGTGTAACGGTGTTTCTTCAAAAGCGTGAGTATTTTCTATACACCAAATTCTGAAATTCTGTGAGTTGACATAGCCTGACAGATGAAACCAGTCTTCATCAGAAAAGAACGACAAATCGAGAATCCTGTTATCGTCCATATTAGCTTGAAACCAACGACAATACCCAATGCGGGGAGGAAAATCAGCTGGTTGCAGCTCCTGAATCAACGAAATCTTGTATGGATGCATATGTAACTTCTCTTTTACGATTTTCTGGCACGTGCTGTATGGTACTCCGGACTGTAAAGAGTTTTGACAAAGCTTTATTCGGACTTTGTTCCATTCTCATCCTTAAATCTTCAACGTCTTCACTAACTTGAGGTCTCCCCGTCGATTTTCCCTTAGAGACCCTACCAGTGTCGTTAAATCTGGCCATAATTCGCCGTATAGCGTCTTCAAACATTCTTCCTTAATGACAACAGGACATTTCACCAGATACTCGTTTTTAGACGCCTTCACAAAGTACACTCGATCCCCATCCTCATTTAACACCCCATTACGGTAATAGGGCATGATGATTGCTCCAAAGAACTAAAAATGTCATTTGTAACACTGACCATAGTTATTCTTCTGTGTTCATTACCTGAGATTATTCCACAATGATCTGTAGTTTTGATAAAAACTGTTTTTTGAGACACTTATTAAAGTTCGAACAAAGGGGAAGACAGCAAAAATGAAAACAAGACAAGTCAATTAACGGCCAAAATGTGGGAAAACGTACCAGTGATCAGTACAAACGAAAAAATTATTGACATCTGACAGAATTTGATGAAGCGTTGAAACAGTGCAGCCGCTAATGTCATACTAATGTGGCGTTAAAGATAAAAATTCCAATATTAGTGTACAGAGTCACCAAAATTGATTGAGAGAGTTGGTAAACCTGAACTTGAATAATTTGGTTTATTAAGTTGTATAAAAATATTAGCTGTCAGATTTGAGATTTCAAATTTCAAATTTCAAAACTCAGTGGCGTCTTTTTTAGATTTTTTTTTTTTTGGTAAAAAATATTAGTTGTCAGATTTGAAGTTTCGAATTTTAGATCCGTTTATTTCTGGAATTTGTTCTCAAAGATGCAAGTAGCAATAAGGTATAGGCAGTATAGGGTGCGCATCGACCAAGGCGATTCGTACAAACGTTAAAACTAGAGACCCTAGATATACTTTGGAAAAGAGTTGTGACACGAAACGTCAAAATTAATGGTAAATTTTATTTTACTATGCTGGCTACGGATGGCTTTTTTGAATCATGTTTTGACAGTTTGTAATTGTCATTTAGTACATAGACGTGGAAGAGAATAGTCGTCGTCTGTTGTGTACGAAACTGTAGAAATACAGAAGCAAATGGTTTCTCATTGTTTAAAGGCCCCGAAAACAAGATATTACTTAACAAATGGAAAGAAGAGATGCAATATCCATCTTGAAAAATTGGCAAAAGGGCTTACATTTGCGAGGTTGTTGTCCGAAATTGTATTTTGAATCTAATCCTTGGTCAACAGGTTCACTTCAAAAAAGAGAATTTTATATTTCAAGTGAATGCAAAATATGTGAGAACTCAATTCCAACAATTTATAATGTGGCTGAATTTACGTCAAAGTGACCGGTTTTTGGCAAAAAAAAATGTTATTGATGCAGTTCAGCAGAGTATTTTCGAAAAAGACAACTTCATCAAAAAACTGCAAATGAAAAAAAGTTACAAGAAAAAGTAACGCGGGGTGCTGAAAAAGAAATTAATGTTTTGAAAGCAAAAATTTCAAGTTTAGAAGCGCAAGTAATAAATTACAAAAATAAGGACGATGCATAAAACGGAACTATAAAAGGGATTCTCAACGAAAAGCAAATTCAAAATTGAAGTGTGAAATGTAAACTACCAAAACGCTGGAACAATAAAACAATAGAAGAAGCCATTAAAACGAAAATTTGTCTGTGGAACATCAGGACATAACTATATCTTTTGAATATAAATTTTCCGTTACCTTCAAAGTGGAACCCTATGCCGTAAAATTCAGCACATACCGTTTTTACCAGGAATTTTACATGAAATTTTTACCTATTTAACAATCAAAATTCAAAATTTTAACGATTAGGAAAGAGATTGTTTATTTTTAAGCGAAGCAGCAATCAATCCAGGTAAAGAATACTGTCGACGTTCCTCATTACTTTTGGGAAACAACATTAACAAATTTAAATGAAGTCGCTACCTATGTTTTGTTTTTTATGTTAGGAGGTGTAAGCTTACGATGGAAGCAAATCGTATGTTATCATTTTACTGGGAATTCCACACACGGAGACACATTATCTAGAATTGCAAAAGAAATTAAAATCAAAAGTACAAAAACGCAGTTCCAAAATTCAATAGTTAACCCAAATAACAAAAGTAGGAATGTTGATTTTGCTGCTAACGCTCCACCTTTATCTAAAAATGTTCAATCCAACCTCACGTATTTTTCGGCAATTTAATTAATTGTTTGTGGAATATTTCTTAATAATTTCGAGTTACAGAAATTCGATGACCATGCTTGTTTTTGTATTTTTTTTTTCATTGTTATTTTAATTAAAAGATGTAACAAATTTTAACTTGTAAGTTTTATGTAATATAGAGGTAGGTACATGAATCTATAGATTTCTACTGAGATTATTCTACATATCAGAGCAAATATTCATGATGGAAATGTGAGGACGTTGTAAAAACACTGTTTATCATAGAGTAGTAGATAGAGAACCTACTAAACATGCTTCAAATTTCTTACCACGGCCCTTGTTCGTTAAATTAGAAAATGTTGTTTTGACCAGAAGCAAAACGATTAAATACTGACAATATGATACACTCTCCAAATCTTAGCTGGGAACAACGATAGTACAGAATGGTGTTTAAACTTAACTGCAAATTGTGATATAGGTAATCTTATAAAGTGTAAATCAGTATGATTAGGTACTCCGTATTTTTCTGTTTTACCAGCGATGCCGGTTGCAAATTGTAAGAAGTACTTAACCGCATAACACTTCTTCTTAAATATAAGGTACTGTCAGTGTCAGTACTGTTAACAAAATTTCAAAGAAACTATTTGGAGCACTACGCCACTGCTTGAAAATGTAACTTAACCTATAAATTTCTTTTGAAGTTTTTGAAACTAAATCACTAAATTAGATAAAGACAGCAATCACTATAGCTATTTCATAACTGACCGTCATGTAATAAAGATAGAGACAGAAAATGTCCGTGTCACAACTCTTTTCCAAAGTATATCTAGGGTCTCTAGTTAAAACCGTTCGCAACTTTGCAAGAAGGTAACTTTCGTATTCGCAACTGATTCAGGTGAGTTCGACCACAGAATACCATACAGTACGGACAGCTTTTGAAAGCCCCATAAGAAATACACGTAAAGGACCAGAACAACAATAATCGACCATTGGGTAAGGACATGACCTTGAATTTTGGCTTGAAACTGTAGTGGCAAACCTTGTTACTAAATAAAATTTACCACCATGTCAACATTGTGCGTCAAATTTGACATTTTAGATGTTTGGTATTTAATATTGTAACTGTGATTTATTATTTTTACTGAATAGAAAATGCGCGTTCGAACAAATAAATAGAATAAATAATCTTGTGGAAACTGTACACAGGGCACAGGGGTGCGGTATGCTGGTATGGACACAGTTACGATGGCTGCTTTTATATATCGGCCACATGAAGGTAAAATTGAGTTGGTAGAAAATAGTGAAGCAAATCGTTTTTCTAGGGCTGCAACATAAAAGGTGAATGCTTCATGTAGCATCTTAAGCCCGCCACTCACGTTCCAACGCCGCAGTACAATTGTTTTGGATACGACGAAATTGAAGTGTTTTTGAACATCTGTGTATGCGATCAAGCAAATTGGTTGGATGTGGACGGTTGGTGAACAAGTCTGTCTGCAGCAGCAATCGTGTTGTATTGGATGGAAATTTGATCATGTGTGGACATGACTCGACAGTGTATGTTATTCAAACCGTGAGAGCAGCTATAAAAGTATATTTTCGTTATTTCGTCAGACATGTTGTCATCACGATCGCAAATTTTTAACTGCAAGGTCGTAACGTGTGTGTGTACTGCTGCTTTTTAACAGAATTGTACAACAGTTGCATCCAATACAATCGTACTGGG
Organism: Zophobas atratus; assembly: GCA_022388445.1. Taxonomy (NCBI): domain Eukaryota; kingdom Metazoa; phylum Arthropoda; class Insecta; order Coleoptera; family Tenebrionidae; genus Zophobas; species Zophobas atratus. The sequence goes on from CM039446.1 coordinate 37,484,818, forward strand.
ACGTTGGAACGTGAATGGCCAGCTTTAGGATTACCAAAATGGTGGATCATCATCAAAGGCATTGCAGTGACAGAGAAGTTTATCATATATGATGACATTACGTGCAACGGCAAAATAACTACATGTTTCACAGGTATATTTCATCAAGCATTTCTTCATTAAGTATCCACAGACATAACTTACAGAATTTTGTTCCCTCATGTCCAGATGTCTGTAGTCTGTCATATTTACTTCCATAGATTTATGTGCAAAAGTTGTTCAGCTTAAAACTGTATTAATAATTTGACACTGGTTACTTTCTTTAGATTCAATTGCTAGTAAAATAGATCCTAAATCATTACAACTATTGGAATTTTCACTGTGCTGTAAAAATTGCATACCAAATAATTTTTTATTGATTTTAGAATAATATACTTCTTTATATTTCTTATCTTACAGATTCCGAGGGAAATTTAAAGAAGCCTCTGAAGAAGGTTTTTTCATTGTGTCTGCAATCACGAGGTGGTCTACCACTGTAGTCCATGTTAATATGAAAAGGTTCTCAGAATCACTTCACTAATTTAACTAACAACAAAAATTCAACCAAAAACATCAAAGTACTTTTCCCAGGGAAGATAAAAACAATAGCGTTCACTTTCTGACTCTTCAAACGGTTCACACTTGGCGAAAATTGAAGGCATTAACAAAATAGGTAGTTGATATGTTTATGTTGAAATTAACTTGGTAAAGTGATAGACTTTTATTAATGAATAAAATAAATATAAGCACAATTCTTTTTTATTGTTCAAAATGGTATTTTTTTCGTAGTCTTCATACCACACTCCAAAAATTGGTTTCAGTTCATTCGATGTTTATATCAGTTCCTTTTACATTGTTTTACGGACGAGCTGTATTTGTAATTTAGGCAACCAATATTCCACTTCGTTTCAAAAATCCCGCCTAATAAAAACGGTTGGGTAAGGACACGTTGTTCCAATATTTGACGAGCTGTCTCTACTGTATAGTATACTGTGGTTCGACAATCAACCCCCAGTTCTCTTGTCACGCCACTGAATTCATTGCCATATAACCTTAAACAAATCTGTCATAAGGTTGACAAACTTCACGACAAAAACAGGGAGTACCAACTCTCTCAATCAATTTTGATGACTCTGTAATCCTTTCTACAAAACTGAAAAAGGCGGCACACAGTGTCAACAAAGTCATGGCCTTCCTTGACTACAATATTTTATAATGACCCTGTATGATTAATATCTTGACAAAAATTGAGGTTTACAACAGCTCAATGATAGCGATAAATTTCTGAGAATCCTATAGATCAAGATCTATAAAATAATTTATTGTGAGATACCATATATCTAATAGTACTATATTGCTAACTGGCCTCAAAAGATTCCGAAAACATAACGGCAGAGCAATATATCGGACCTCTCTGTCTCTCTGTGGTACCAAACAGTACTGCGCATACACTCGTCCTTGGTTGATTTGTAGTCGATAGCGTGATTGGATGCGTTTTGACATTTCGTACTTTCGCTTCTATTTTGTGTACATGCGCACAGACCCTCGGTACTCTTATAGACAGAAAACAACATCTTCTGTCTCTCTCTGTCCGTGAACACCGTTTCTATGTTACTTTTGAAGAGTTAGCAATATTTTACAAAGTTTTACATTAATACATTTTACGCAATAATTATCAAGAACTATGGCATTAATAGATAAGAAGTATGTATTTACTTTGTTATTCTGTAGGTAATTATTTTTATTCACAATCGGTCAGTAATGTGAAACTTTCAAACTTTTTAAAAGTTTGGAAGTGAGCTATTACATACTTCACTTCAATCTCAAGGGTGGAAAGTGACATATGTCACTTATCTGTCACTTTCCACCCAAGAGTTGAAAATAACTGTCACTTTCCACCCAAGAGATGGAAATGAATGTCACTTTCGACCTTAAAACGTTACGTATGTGTAATTAATGATAGATGGAAATCAGCGATTATAAATAACTATAAGGAGAGCTTATGGTGAAGACTGTCAAGTTATGTCAATTTTTGTATTTTCCAACGCCTGCTGAGTGACTCATATTAAACAGAAATCAAAGTTTTAAATTAGGATATTTTTATTTTATTTTAAAACTATAATTAAAACGATTGTGAATAAAATAGCATACAAACCTCGGCAAAAGTACCATTCCTATGTCTCGAGAACTAGTTCACCTCGAGGCTGCGCCTCTCGGTAAACTATAGTTCTCTCGACAGTAATGGAATACTTTCCGCCTCGGTATGTAATATACTATTTTCTTTCGATTTTTCATCACTTTTTATTTAACTCAAATGAATGTATTTATTAGATTTCCCCAATACCCTAGATTTGAAAATTCAAAGAAAAAATAAAAATGCGCACTTCTCTCTTTTTATCGGTTGAATGTTTGATTGTAAACTACGTGGAATTTTCCAGAATGAGAATTTACAATAAGGGAATAATAAATCGAAGATCTAAAAATGCGAAAAAACGGGATTTGCGGAGAGAAAACAGACATCTGAGGGATTTTTCCGCGGATTTCGGCGAATGGTTCGAGAGCGTCCTCGTGGTTAAATTGCCCTCTCGAGGTGGTCGATCTCCGGGTAGAAAGAGATCGAAAATGCGCATTAAAAATCGAACACCCGGCGGCGTTTAAGAAATACATGCATTTGAAGTACCGCATCTTATGTAGAAATGAAGAAAGGGCATTTAACAGATACGTGTAGAATCTGACCTCACGCTTACCAACACCTATCCCAGCGTCCTTCAATGCCTCGCACGTGCTGGCCCCTGGAGACCAGTACGGGAAAGTACAGGATTGACGGAAAGCTCAGGAGTGTTATTATTTATTATTTATAACTGCTATTTAAAATTGTGTCTGTATTCAGTTTTTACTGTATTGTCTCTAAATGTCTGCTACCTCAACTGATTTCTCCTTCGTTTTTCATTAAATTTACCTTCCGAGGTCTCTCCAGTTTGTGTTGTTAGTCACCTTCATCGGCCCCTAAGCGCGGAAGACTTGTATCCCTTAATTAATGCATGTAATAATTGTGGCACTAACAACTCATATGTTGTTCAGTGTGATGTTGCGAAAGTAAGTAACTAGCATTTAAGTTGCATTGGTTTGTCAGAAAATGAGATGAAAATGACCAGAATCTATTAAAGTAGTTTATAATTCATGCAACAACAATATTTCACACTTTAAAGATATTAAAGGACTTATTGGATCGTCCTTAGCTGAAATTAAAAGGAATTTTGAAATGAAAATATATAAATGATTTAAAAACTTCTATAAGTAGTATCGGACTGGCCCGCCGGGCTATCCGGCGATTGCCGGGGGCCTTGAGCTTTTAGGGGCCGTAAGGAATCACTCCAAAAAATAATTTTATTATTTAAATTTAAAAAATATATAAATCACGAATATAGGAATATTTGTTATATATACGTGAATGGCGATAATCTGAGCTCGTGTTTATCGCTGTTAGATAATAATCAGTTGCTAGATACTATGTAATTTGAATGCATAAGTTCAGCATTTTTTCGTTCAGTCTGTCATTTTAGGGTATGTTTTTTGCATGGCATTTTCCTGTTAAGTTGATTCATTCAGTATACTATTCAATACTATAATAATATACTGGTTTTGAGTTCTTTGAGGTATAATTAAACATTAATCATCAGTCAAAATATAAAAAAGTGGTGTCCAGAAGAGAAAATTTAAAATTCAGAAAAAACAAAAACAAAGATATTTTAAAGAAAGTGCGAAAATTAAAGACATTTTTAATTTTTGAGGAACCTAACGTAAAGTAACAAAAGTTTTGAGAGAAAGTTTAAATAAATGAACACAACAGAACAAAATATTGTTTGGAAGTATTAAACAATTTAGACATTAATTAGACCGAGACATGGGGACCAATACTCACCAGAATAATTTCTCAAAAATGGGACACAAAAACAAACAGGTTGTACGAACAATCATTAAAAAAATCACACGATATGCAAGAATTCGAGAAAATGATGGATTTTTTGCAGAAAAGATGTCTATCTGTTGAAATAAATACGGCAAACAAGAAAGATAATACTGAGTTTAACAAAGTGGAAACAATTTCCAACCTAAAATCATGTACTTAAATATTGCAGAGATTCTCATTCAATTTACGAATGTCCTGACTTCCAAGCCGAATGGTCAGAAGATAGATAGAGATTCATAAACAATGAACAGCTGTGTACAAACTGCCTGAACCACGATGCAAGCAAACAATGCTTCAGCAGAGCATTATGGTACAATTGCAAAAGACGACACCATTCATTATTGCACAAAGACCAAAGAAGCGATCCAAAGGTCAACCTACAAAAAATATTCAACCCAACAAACAAACTCCAAACTCTGGAGAGCACACAAGGAAGAAATTTCAAAGCGATGTAGGAACTGAAAACAAACAGGTACTTCTGGCTACAGTGCTAATAACAGTACGAACAGCAAGCGGAACCCATGAATGTTGCCACAATTAGCAACAAGTTGCAAAACCGATTTGCCCTCAAAAAGTAAGTTTGGCTGATGCCAGGTATTTCGCAAAGAAACTACGAAATGCTTGGGCCAGTAGAAGGAACTTGGAGAGTGGCAAATAGAGGACAGTTAGTTAGATTTAGAGACTTGAAGGTGTAGCGGGCTCGACGAAAAGTCGAGACTGAGATAGTGTGTGTCCCTTCGAAACTGCTGAACAAGAAGATAATGACTACGTAAGTACCAAGCCAATAGAATTAGTTTTGTAGTTAGTTTAGGTAATAAATCGTAGAGTAGGAGACAAATGTTTTAATTTATAACACCCCCAATGGTCACAGGACATGATATATATTGATTCAGCAAGCTCCAAAAATTGGGAAAACTGCTCAACCAGTGACCTATTCAAGACCAGTTCGAACTGTATTTCTTCTTCTTCCTTTTCTGATTCTTTTGGTGTGTTGAGCCTGGACCATGGCTTCTTTTATTCTTCTCGACCGGTGGTGGCAAACCCAACAACAATTAACATGAATAAAAGAAGCCATGGTCCAGGTTCAACACACCAAAAGAATCAGAAAAGGAAGAAGAAGAAATACAGTTCGAACTGCAACAAACAACATGACCAAAGATAACTTTGCACACTGTAAGATCCAATGTCATCACCAGAAACATCATTCTAACAACGATCACTGCTGCATTCTGGGCAGCATGGTTCTTCATCATCGAAGAAAGCAACGGACACAACCACGACCTCGAGAGGAGGCTGTCGAGATGAAACCCATCTACCCGCCAAGAGTATCATAATTAACTACCAATTCATACCGTTGCGTTTCCAGTGCAACCCTTCTACAAACCCCATCGCCCCTGTCCACTTCGAGAGACCCGACATGTTTAAATCCTAAATTTAAACAACAATTTTTACACCCTTAGCGTAAGCAAGGGAAGTTTTGTAATCGATTCCGTCGGCCGACTCTCTACTTTCTCGACCTTTCATGACCTCTAGAGCATGAAGAAAAAGGTCTCCGATTTCCGTCTGTTTGTCTGCCGTCTCGGATTTTTATCAGATATTTTCGTATTTATATTAGAAATATCATGTAGGTAGATGGTAAGACGATAACCTAAATTTGTCTAGTCAACCCCAACCAATAATGTGATGATGTCACTTCAAAATTACACATCGTAAATTGGTTTTAAATTGTATGAAATAACATAGTCCAGCACATGTAGTTTATGACTCCGTATGAATTTTTACGAAACGTCCAGATTTTTGGAAAAAAAAATCAAAATTATGAAACAACATTTTGCAATTTAATTTTGAATCGGCGAAACCCAATGCTTTGAAATCTTGCAGATGGTTTACAGTTATGATCAGGATGATAAATTTTTAATCAAAATCTTATCCACTCCAAAAAATTGATGACGTCAGCTCAAATTTTGCCGAATAAATCAACCTACAATATATAAAATATGATGAGTCTGTACTTGTTATTTATCACTCCATTCATATTTTTTGGATTTGCATATACAGGTGACTCAAAAAAAAATAAATGCATGAATTTATTTTATTGATTTAATCAGGAACTACAAAACCGAATGCTTTGGAGATGTTTTAAATTTATCATACGCATCTTATTTTGGCTTTTTGTTTTAATATGTGTAGACTTCTTTTCACAACATGAAACTTAAAACATGTTTAAAATGGTTAATTTGTATAGGGAAATATCTATTTTGCAATTACGGTCCGTCCCTCGGTCTGACAGCGAATGAAAAATTCATCACTACTGAGATTAAGACGGATGGGTGGCCTTTTGGTTTTCTTTTTTAATTAATACATTAATTAGAAGGCGATTTTGCAATTGTGGGGCGGAGCCTAATTGCAAATCGATATTTCCTTATACAAATTTTCCGCTTTAAACATGTTTATATTTCTCTACCATACCATACCAAAATTTTTCGTATTTTTTTTTCCTTTATTTTGTAAATGTTTCTTTCGATTTTATAATTTTTTTATTTATTCAGTTTTTCAGTTCCTGTTTCCCAATTTTTAAATTTTTCACTTTTGCAGTCTTTGAATTTCTCGATTTTCCGATTTCTTTCATTTTCATTAATAATTTGGATTTTACATTTCGTTTTTGTGATTTTGCATTTTTTCAATTCTAAAGTTTCTCGATTTTTGGTTTCTTCAATTTTGAAACTTTTTGCATTTTATACGTTTTCGTTTCGTTTTAAATTGTTCATTTTTCAGTTTTTACAATTTTGTAATTGCTCCATTTCTTTGATTTAAAAAGTTGAAAAATCGACCCATTGAAAAATCTAAAATAAAAATCGAAAAATTAAAAAATCGGAAAAAATTGAAAAATCGAAAAACTGCATTTATTATACAAACATTAAATTTAGATCAACGAATCGATTCCACGATATTTCGAAGTCAGTGGGTCTATTTTACGAAATATTTTGATTTATATCATTTCTATATCCATTTGAGAAATATAACAAGACGGTCCTAGGTCTATTTCAGATTGAAAGCAAGACCATTCACCAGTTATATGTATGTTAAGCATGGCGATATATAACCATGAGGTTATTTCAAGAACAATTAGATCAACAGGTCCACTTTCGGAAACCTTACGTAGTTTCTACTGAAGTTGTAGGATGAAAAGCTCGGATGAACATTGTTTTCTAACAAATTAGCAATTTATGAGTTTCACAGAATGATATTTTTTAAACTTGATTTTAATCTTTTGCTGTAAAATGTTGTGCAGAGTGTTTCATATTTATAGAATTCTAAAAAATGTTTTTCTATACGATGAATACAAGTAAATAGCTATTTGTGCAGTAAGGTAGGCAAAGTTACTTTTTTCCACATTCTAGACATGAGATTTTTAATCAAGGCGAAAAACTAATATTTTTCTGAGTACAGTGGTTCGACGTTTTTACCACACTTATTTTTGATGTTGTTTCTTGACCAACAAATTAACTGAGTGTACCTGCACCCCACACTTTAGATGAGCTTCAGAAAATGCTTTTAAAGGAATGAGAGAATATCCAACAAGAATAAATAAACAGTTTATTTCATGGGAGGCCCTGGAGAATGGGAGCAGCCTTACAGGTTCGTGGAGTCAATACCCATTATTGACGTCCTTAAACAATTTGTCAAGGATCATTGATTTTGCATTTTTGGAAATTTTATTTTTTTCAGCTTTGTTTGATTATTGAATTTTTATCATTTTCTATTAATATAATATAGTTTTTAGTTCTTTTTGGATAAAAATATTACAATAAAGTTGCATAACAATATCAAAGTATTGCAACCGAAGTCGTAATTTATTTTGTACATTTTCGGATTTAAAAAAAAAAAGAAAAAATAAAGGTGACCTGTTTTTCGTGCCGATGAGTGTAATAATCGATTGCATCATCAGCGGACAAGCGAAAAAACAAAGTAGAAATATGTAATTCAAGGGTGTGTATAATTTCTGAAATACAAAAGATTGACGTCAGAATCTGCTCATTTCTCAAATATTCAGTAGAGTTTCCACTTCAAATAACTTTAAAAGATAATATTTGGTGGCTTGTAAGAAAAGCAATTGCATGGACATTCTTTAAAGATTCAGTTTCATTCAATTTTAATTCATTTATGAAGTTATTCTTAAACTCATTTTCTCTAAACTTCCTCCTATATCTATTATGAAAAAAAACTCAAAAATATCACGTGTACAAGAATATATTACATATTTCACAAAATTTAGATAACTTTAACTACTCAAAATGATGAGTGGACGTTATCACGTTGCTGGTGGGGCTGATTAGCCAAATTTTGGTTAGTGTTTCAGAGTCATGAAACGGTGAGAAATCATGAAAATAGCCATTCGTCCAATCGATCATATATTACAATACTTCCTTAACTTTTACACTCGGGAAGTAAAAACTATATTGTTATTCTATGCCAATTTATAATATAATCCAATAATATACTTTTTACATAAAAATAATTTCATTATTTACATATTTACAATATACATATTTAATAACCACCTATATAATATATAGATAGTAACTGTGTATGTTATACATAGTTACCTATACATACAGTTATTAAAACTATATGTTCTTAGTAGAAAATAACTGTACAGTTTGGGACACGGAATTTCAAACGACCTGTCAATCATAATGACAGTAAGGTATAAGACTACAATGTTTTTTAATGTCAGAAAATTGGTTGTCGTTTGAAATTCCGTGTCCCCAACCGTACATTACCAGCATTAGACTTATTATAAGCTACACTATATTTACATATTTCTATTAGAGAGTAAAAATAACTCCCAAATGTCATGATACTTTTTGACAAGACAATGATTAAAAAAAAATTCGACAAGTTTGCCGTCGATGTTCGGTATTTTCACTCAACTATGACTTAACTTGCACCTTTTTAAACAATCAGTTCCCCCAAAAAAAATCTATTTCATTTATACACATCAGATTTTTTTTACTTATACCTGTGTACACCAATTTTTAAGAAGACAACAAAGTCCGTAGTTACGATACTTGTAGCATCTTCATTACTTGCCCACAGTAGATTTCCAGACCCTCTGGAACAAACTCTACCAGTTTGTCAAAAGAGTGCATGTTACGAAAGTCGTTGTGAAATTCTGTAGAAGAATGGAAACGAATTTAAGCCCCAGGTCACTTTAGCTTTCGAAGAGAACTTCGACTTGGTACCAGGTTTTTCGAAGTGTACGGTGCAAGTTGGGACGTACAGTGAGAAAAATATTCGGAGATGGGCGGCATCCTTCACAACGCGTGTTTTATCGATCATCAGATATATTTTAAAATTATCATGACATTACATTTCAAAATTTTACAGTATTATATACTTAAATTTAGATGCAAAAATCAAAACGTATGATCAACGCGTGAACAACAAACTAGCGTTGCTATTTATTGGATAATATATATCTTGAATTTTGAGTATCTAGGTATCTAGCGGCTTTAGTACGGGTTGTTAATGCGTCTTTAACGTGATCAATGCATCTGTTAAACGATACTAACAGCTATAAATCTAGTGAAAATTATAGATACTATATACACCGACAAAATAAATTACCGACAACTAGTACTATTATTATTATTATTATTATTATTATTGATAAGCCGTTCCACAGGCTATAGCCCATTTACGGAACGACATACTAACAAAAAAAGAATAAGTAGAAGACAAGCATACCTATAGACTGTTTATAGTAAAGCATAATGATCTCTGATTGTGCAGCAGAATATGTCAAGATTATTTAAAAAAAAAATATTATTAAACTGTTAGAACTAGAATGGTGCAATCAAGAACATTCCTGGTCAAAATATTTTCTGCGTCAAATACGTTAATGTATTAAAAGAGAATAATTTGTATGCAGCTGACGTAAAAATGATTTTGACCAAGACTAGTTACAATGGCACCATACTGGTCTGTATACAGCCGTTGCAGAATATAAGTACAATTTGTAGCTACTACGATGACAAGATGAAGTTCCTGTGGATGGTACGTTGCACCAAGCGTATCCAAATATTCTGGTTTATATATTCGCTTAGAGTATGTATTTTCCTGGAATTATGAAGATTGTATGTTACTGCGAAATATAAAGTCTAAAAATTGTGGTTCGTACACAGAAGTTTTTAATGCGTTTACGATTTTCAATTCACAAGCATTTTACAGGAGCCTCATAAAATTTTTGATTTTTTTACTCATTAAACAGGAGATATCTTCTCGGAGAAGCGGATTCTTGCACCCTACTGTGACGAACTTGTAGAAATTATCGCAAGTTGAGTAGTAATTAAATCATAACCGCACTAAAATTTTAGGTGAAATGTGGATGTACCTTAATAGTCTTATGCAGATGTTCCTTAGACGAACCAGTCAGTGGAAATAAAACGAGTAGTCATAAACTAGCTTTTCCCTTTTATATATTCGTTCCATAGTTTGGAATTTAAAACATCAAGTTTTTGTTCAAAATTCGTTTATCTGAGGTTCAGGAAACGTCTATAATCTAGTATGTTATATGTAGAAAAATTTTGGTCTAAAAACTTACCTAAATCTTAAAAATAGTGTATTCCATTTTGGTTTGTTGAAGGCTCAAGGTTTGTTTTTCATAATTTACACTCCAGACACCTTTGGTGAAAATTTTTGTGTCTTCAAATGTGTGAAGTCAGGTCAGGTCAGTTCACTTTATAACGTTATAATAGTTATTGACGATTGACAAAAAATTGAAACTCGAGAAAGGTGCACTACAAAATTAAACCAAAATTATTAACTGAATTTTAAAATGTTTTAAATTTTACCTTAGTTTATCTGCACTATCCACGGTTTTTATATTGAAGAGATTCCATGGTCTGTTGTAAGCACGCTGGACGACATTTTATGCTGAAGCTCTTTTCTTGTTGTGGTAGAGACCCAACGAAAGAAAGATTTTACTGAAATTTCATGGTTAAATAATGCGAAATATATTGTGGTGACTGTGACTCACCCAAACTAAAACGTTGAAATTTAGTCGAGCATAGCAGAAGGTACGATTGAAAAAATATTAGAAAACAATTTTTGTAAGGCAGTTTGAATTTTGTGGAACAATTAAATACTAATATTTGAATCAAAATAATTTATCTAAATTTATTGAAAATGTTAGCTCTAAAGTGTTGTTTTCGAAATGATTGCAAAAATTTGTTACATAAAATTTGAAGTTTCATAATTTTTTTAGGTAAAAATGTCTATAAAAGTTGTGTTGCCAATTAATTAATTCAGTCACCCATTATAATAGCAGCATAAATTAGAAACTTTTAGAAACAATTTGAAAATAGTTTTGGTTAGGAATGTCATTTTTCAATTGTTTTTATACTATTTCTGTCATGTGTCGTCTCTGTGGGGCCCAATTTTTGAACAACAAAATACTGAAAAATGAGATCTCCCACAAAAAAACTTCTTGAAATTTAGGAAATACTTTTAATAAAATACTCCTTTCATAATTTTTTAGGCACGAATCCAGGTTTTATATAGGATGAGTGCCAAAAAATCCTTATGATCGAGTTCTTTATACTATTTGTTCTACTTCGCACCGTTTTTTCCTATTTTTAAATAAAAAGTTAAATTGTTCAAGTCTGGGGAATTTTATCGTGGTTGGCAGTATAAATTTGACATTTGAATAATATTTAATTTGTAACTTCGTCAAATACCTACGTTACAATTAAAAATGAGTGAAAACAACCTTAGGTTTCTTGAACCGAGAGAACTTGCGCAAAACACCATTTCTAACTTATTGTCAAGTAAATCTGGCGTTTTGTACGAAAAACAATTTCAGCATTCGAAGAATGGTTCAAAGAAAAAAGTCCAGATTTATTAGCTATGGTGAGTGGTAAGAATAAGGTTTCCAGGAAATGCTCGGCTATGGAGGAAAATTAAAGGTGGCTGATTTACTTCAACCCCATAAGCGCCAATGTTCTAATCATCCAAATCTAAACTTACCTGAATGCTCCACTAGTGATGCATCACAGGTAAATAAGTCAAGTGGTACTAGAAAAGTCAGTGGTGAAACTAATTTTCAGCAAAGCATTATGGCAACGACCTTACCAGGCATTCACATGATTACCCACGATTCCTCTAATATTAATGTTATAACAACCGTACATTAAACGATAAACATTAATTATAAATTGATAAATACAAATATTTCGTTTTTTGAAATTTATTGTTACATTGTTTGTCAGTTGCATATCTCATATGGTGTTGTAAAGTAAAGTAGGTTCTTGTTGAATTTTATAATTTCATTTCGCCATAGTTTTGTTAGCTATATTAAATTAGGTTGCTTGTCCAAATGTTTTGTAATCGCTGACTCCTCCATATTTTTTAAGAAAATGGTCAGTTGCCCTTGTTACGAAGAAGTGATAAATAGAGGAGTCAACGAAGAGTAGGGGAGTGTGTGTAAGGTAGAGAAGTTTCCATGTGATTATGGGTATGTAAAGTTGTCATGTAAATTTTGTTAGGTGGGCAGAGAAATAAACGGGAAATTGAAATATATGTGTCTAAGGCACAACCCCCTCACAAAAATGGTTGCCAATGTGGAAACACAAAAATTCACCAGTTCTATTACGAAACCCAAATTTCTGTTAAAGAACTAAAATGAGTCATTTGGGAGCGTTAGCAGCTCTCATTATAGACGCGAAGTAGAAAAAAATATATAAGGGGCCCTCAAATTTTAAGACAGCTCAGAAAACAAAAATGGAGTAAATGCGAAGTTGATTTCATGAAAACGGCTTTTACCAGTTATCTTTAGCAAGGTGAACTTCCACCGATATAATTATGTCGTTGAATTCAAAATCGGTATCAAATTATAATTTTTTTTGTTAATTTAATTGTAATTAATAAAGTAAAGTTATATATGTTTATATCCAGTTTTTTTGAGAATTTAAATTGAGTTAATGAAAATTGACTCCAGTTAGTACATAGTTAATATATAAAAGTTGTAACAATAACTTAACATTAACTGTGAACAAAATTTTAAGTAGAGTATCTTAACATATGTAAATTATTTAAGATCAAAAAGTGTAGACTTACATACAGAACAGACGAGTTTAAATAAAATAACGATAAATACACAAATGAAAACATTTGAGTTGCATTCCGAATTGCTTTGATTACGTATGATCATAGAACAAATAAACTAGGAATCTTGCTTTCCTGTGCTTCAGATATTCTTGTTAAAGAAACCACGACAAAAGAAAGATGTCAGTGATAACCAACACAAAAAAATTGGTTTAAAGTTATTTAGGTAGATTATAACTTCCCTCACCCCTGAAACTCAGTATAATTTCTAGCGGTGCAAATTATCAGTTCTTTTTATTCCACTTTCAAAGAGAAGTCGATATTTTTATCGTGGTCGTTTTTGGAAGATGCGTTAAGTGACGTCCATGGTGTCCGACCGTAATCATCAACGCGATAGATTTTGGCACCTCATTTCACTAGGAATTCTACAATTTTCTCGTAATTTTGTTGGAAGCTACGTTAAGTGGTGTCTCACCATATTTATTAGCTCGATTGATGTCGGCCCCGCATTTAACTAGGTAATCAACAATTTTCTCGTGACCTTTGTCGGAAGCTGCGGAACGCGGTGTTTTACCACTTTTATCAGCGCGCTTGATTTCGGCTCCGCATTTAACTAGGCATTCAACAACTTTCTCGTGACCTTTTTCGCAAGCTGCATGAAGTGGTGTACGACCATCTTTATTAAATCGATTAATTTCGGCTCCGCATTTAACTAGGCATTCAACAATTTTCTCGTGACCTTTTTCGCAAGCTGCGTTAAGTGGTGTTCGTCCATAATCATCAGCGCGATTGATTTCCGCTCCGCATTTCACCAGGCATTCGACAATTTTTTCGTGACCTTGAGAGGAAGCTTCGTAAAGCGGTGTCTCACCTCCTACACTAGCGCGATTTATTTCGGCTCCGCATTTAACTAGGCATTCAACAACTTTCTCGTGACCTTTTTCGCAAGCTGCGTGAAGTGGTGTACGACCATCTTTATTAAAGCGATTGATTTCGGCTCCGCATTTAACTAGGCATTCAACAATTTTCTCGTGACCTTTTTCGCAAGCTGCGTTAAGTGGTGTTCGTCCATAATGATCAGCGCGATTGATTTCCGCTCCGCATTTCACCAGGCATTCGACAATTTTTTCGTGACCTCGAGAGGAAGCTGCGTAAAGCGGTGTCTGACCACCTTTATTACCGCGATTTATTTCGGCTCCGCATTTAACTAGGCATTCAACAACTTTCTCGTGACCTTTTTCGCAAGCTGCGTGAAGTGGTGTACGACCATCTTTATTAAAGCGATTGATTTCGGCTCCGCATTTAACTAGGCATTCAACAATTTTCTCGTGAACTTTTTCGCAAGCTGCGTTAAGTGGTGTCTGACCATCTTTATCAGCGCGATTGATTTCCGCTCCGCATTTCGCCAGGCATTCGACAATTTTTTCGTGACCTCCATAGGAAGCTGCGTAAATCGGTGTCTTACCACTTTTATCAGCGCGATTGATTTCGGCTCCGCATTTAACTAGGCATTCAACAATTTTCTCGTGACCTTTCTCGGAAGCTGTGTAAAGTGGTGTCCGACCATAATCATCAGCGCGATTGATTTCGGCTCCGCATTTGACCAGGCATTCGACAGTTTCTTCGTGACCGTTGCAGGAAGCTGTATACAGTGGTGTCCGACCGTAATCATCAGCGAGATTGATTTCGGCTCCGAATTTAACTAGGCATTCAACTGTTCTTTCGTGACCGTTGTCGCAAGCGGTGTAAACCGGTGTAGAACGATGATTATCAGCGCGGTTGATATCAGCGCCGTATTTCACTAGGCATTCAACAATTCTTTCATGACCGTAGTAGGACGCTGCGTAAAGCGGTGTCCAGCCATTATTATCAACGCTGTCGATATCGGCTCCGTATTTCACTAAGCATTTTACAATTTTTTCATAACCGTTCAAAGAAGCTGCATACAATGGTGTCTGACCATATTTATCAGCGCGATTGATTTTGGCTCCACATATCAGTAGGCAATAAACAGTTTTTTCGTAGCCATTAGAGGAAGCTACATAAAGCGGTGTCCGGCGAAAATAATCAGCACGGTTGATTTCGGCGCCGCATTTGATTAAGTATTCTACAACTTCCGTGTGTCCGTTTTGGGAAGCTAGTAGAAGAGGCGTTAAATGATTGAATTCAGAAATAAAATTTACTTCTTTGTTAAAAATGTCAAAATTTCTGGAGGTGATGGTTTTAATTGCTCTGTCGTATCCGAACTGAGCAGAATAATATAAAATATTAATTTTGTCTGTTAAACTATACGAATCTTTCAGTTGTACTTTTCCTAACTGCAATAATTCCAGTTCCGCTGCCAAACTTTCACTTTCTCGTGCCCATGCTAAGGGTGTGATTTTATGTAAAAAATCTTGTTCTAGTATTTCACATTTATCTAACAAAAACAATAACGTTTTAAAATATTTCTTCGTTTCTAATGAAGCATTCATAATTTCCTCATTTGCTTCGATAACATAACCCATCAATTTTCTTTGTACTTTTAAACGCCCATGTCTTTGACCCCAAGAACAAATGAGATGTAAGGCACTTCTTCTACACTCATCTTTACGTTTTATTATTTCGTCATCAAAGTTCTCCACTTCATCAAAATTTCTGTATAAAATCGAGATGTGAACCGGTGAATCTTTGCCAGTTATCATGTCAAAGAAAAAGCGTACATTGTTATACTTTTGATCAAAAAATATGTCTCTGCGTGCCATTCTAAAATTTTTAGAAAAATATAAGGCTACAAAATATTCGGCAAATGAAGCATGTGCAAATTGCGGAATGCCCTTTTGTAGCCCAGTCACGATACCGATAGTTGCGAAATCTTCAGAAACAGAATCTATATCTTGAGAACAATCTATCTTTAATTGTTTCAAAACATCTTCAGGAAATATTACTTTGAGCGCCAACTTTTCATACTGTTTTAATTTCTCTTCTTTTTTTTTCCTTACATCTTCTTCCCAAAAAATATTGTTTACGGGCACTTTATCTCCGTAGAAAAACTTAAATTTTCCTTCAATAAAGTACCGGTACATGTCAGTCAGGAGAAATTTATTATTTAATAACTCTAAATATTTTTCCTTATTTTTAAGTAATACGTCTGTAAGCATAAAAATTTGAAGAGGGATTCCCAATATATCTATATGTTTTGTAAATGCAAACGTGGATTTAATTTTGTCGATGGTGAGTTTCATATCTTCAGACGCAATAAAATTGTTAAGACGTTTCTTAATATAATCTTCTTGCTCGAGTTCATTGAACTGATTGATACTCACTGACAGAGTATTAAATTTTTCTTCAAGATAAGATCTCAAATGTCGCCTTGCAGTAACCCACTGAATGAAACCTTTCTGCGATAACATAAGAATGACATCTAAAGTCCAATTTAAATAGTGAGTAAATATTTCATCAAGAGCGTCCCATACGTAAACCACATTGCGTTGCTCTAAACACAGTGTGAGATATTCTCTATCCAGCCCAGTCAGGTGTCGATATTTTTCGTTTAAAATAAATGTTTCGAATAGTTCTAAGTGTGATTTTTTAGACTTTGCTGAATTTTTAAAGAAAGACATAACATCTTGAGCACTCAGAATGACGGTCCAATATCTCGCATAACAGTTGTTTTTTAGACTCTTCGTTAACTCGGTTTTGCCCATTCCTGGGTCACCTGTTATTAGATGTATGTTGTTGCTGAATTCGGAAGACCAAATTTCGTTTTCGTTTTTGGAACGACTAGGTAATTTATAATTTCGCAGCTCATTAACAGAGCCTTTGCTTCGAATCCATTCTAAATGTTGACCGTTGAGAAATTTGAAATAGTGCACAGTTGTGGATTCTGGTGTTTTAGAACATATTTTCTGAAAATCCGAATCGTTACAGTTATTTTCACTCCTTATAAAAATTGGATCATTACAAATTTTCGGGTTTGTATTTCTTAAAAATCCGTCAATATCTGTTAGAGTATGCTTATTAGATATTTTCAATTGCTGAGAATTACCTTCACAATTTAAAATGATAACAGTATTTCGATCAACATGTTCTAAATATTTAATGTCTATAATATTGACTGACAAATATCTGTCGATATAAAGATTGGGAAAAACTTCCTTTTGTCCATCTATATGGCACGGACGATTTGCCATCTCTAAAAGTTTTTCCACAGTAACATGCTTGAAAATTTCTTCATTTTTTTCGAAAGCGGTCGCCAAATTACGTGTTTGTTTCCCTTGTAAACAAATGGTGAAATTTTGTAGTATTTTGTTACGCAATTCACCGTTTCGTTTCAAGTTGAACAAGTTTTGAAACACAGAGTGTTTTTTCATCCATTCTTCATATTTACCCTCGCCAAGAATAATAAATTTTGCATTTGGACAGAGGTTAATAGCTTTCTCCATATTGACGTGTTTTTTCACAATGAGTGGACATTTCTCCATCAGCCATAGCAATTGAGTCAACAAATTTGCATCCAGATTTTCGACAGTACTTATGTAATTAGAAGAAAGAGAATAAAGTGATCGAACTTTGTTTAGTTCCTTAAGGTCAAGGTTTTTGTTCAAGTCGCCCCACAATTTTTTAACTGCGTTGCTGCTTTTTTTTTCCAACAACGTAATGTCGAACAGACAAACAGCCTCCCGAAGTATTTTCATTTTGTCTGTGACTGAACCAAAAACAAACGGTTCGATCTGAGAAGAAAGCAAACGAAGTGCGATAACACGTTGCATCATTCTTTTGCTTAGCTTTTCTTTTTTTCCATCTCGCATACTCCATTCTGATATGACGTCGACGTACTTCTTGAAAGTTTCTTCGTTGGAGCAAAACATCTCAGTGAATTTATCCATTGTTGATTTTGTAAGAGCTTCAAAACGTTCTTGATTTGTGTAAAGACGAAAGCTTTCGAAGAATGTTCGATACTGCTGAATTTTTTCAGGATTTTTTTTAGTCCATTCGTCCTCTACGATTTGGAATGTATGATAATAATTTATATTTTCAGAAATTCTTAAAACGTCGAAATCGTCTCCTGAAACTGTCTTTTTACTGACCTTCACGTGAAACTCTTCCCCTTCTAGTTTAAATTTCGTTTTTTCTGTAGTTTTAAATGTATTTGTGGTAAATAATATAAATTCTTGCACTTCGCCTTGAACCTGTTGAGCAGATTTGAAATATTTGATTAAGCTAAAGTCTCCCTTTTTGCCTGCCAGTTCCTTTATATATAATTGTTTTTTTTCATTACTGTGTTTTAACTGCAATGCTGTTGTTTTCATTCCGCTATCTGTCTCAATTTCAATAACCACGTCATCAAAATCACCAAAATTTGTATCATCTGAAGAAATGTTGAAATATTTTATTTTCCTGTCGCTTACCATTTGTAGTACGATGTTAGCGATAACCATATCCACGTATTTTTTACCCTTGTCGGTGCTTCCTGCCCGTTTTTCAAAAGTCTGTAAGAGAAATCAACAATGTGATTAAATAGAGAAAGCTATATCTAATAATAATTAAAAGAAATGTCCTAAAGTTATTTTAATAGAAGTTCCCTGGCTCCAGGGGCGCAAATAACACAACAATATATTTAAAGCAGCTAACAAACGCTATAGGGGCAATTATGGTAAAAACTTGTTAAATTCAAAGGGTGTTAAATTGCAAATTTCCATTGTAACGAGTTAAATCCGTAAATCTGTTTGGCTGTTTATTTTTTAACAACATTTAAACTTTAACAGAATCGATTCAGAATTGCCCCATTGAATTCATAATTCTGAGCACTTAACTTCAACTGTTTATGTTTATCTTCGAAAGAATTCGACTATTACCACGTTCATGTTGTATCAGCATCGGCATCAAAGTATGCATTTGTGTTAAAAGAAACTGAAATTTGATTGATTTTTTTCTCCGCAACACAAGGAAGAGTGCACTCAGTTTGGCCCAAAAAATGTATATAATAGCAAAAACAGGATAAGAAATAAAAAAAATTGGTCTAAAGAGTTTAGACAGTGCTCGCTGTCGGAAACATGACGACTGCATGCTTATTATGTTTTTTTTCGCAGTAGGTTTCAAAGCATTCGGTTTTGTAGTTCCTAAGTAAATCAATAAAATAAATTTACGCATTTATCTTTTTGAGTCACCCTGTTTATGCAAATGTACAAAACATGAATGGAATGATAAATTACAAGTACAGACCCATCATATTTTGTACATTTTAGATAGGATTTATTTGGAAAACTTTTGAGCTGACGTCATCAATTTTTTGGAGGGGATAATCAAATATAATTTGACAAAAAATTGATTATTCTGTTTATAACCTTTAAGTATCTGCAAGATTTCAAAGCATTCGGTTTAGCAGATTCAAAATTAAATTGCAAAATGTTGTTACTTCCCGAGCGTAAGCAAAGGAAGTATTGTAATCGAGTCCGTCGGCCGACTCTCTACTTTTACGTTTTCTCGATTTTTCATGACCCCTAGAACACGAAGAAATAGGCCTCCCATTTCCGTCTGTCTGTCCGTCTGTCCGTCTGTCTGCCGTCCCGGATTTTTATTTGACAGATAATCTCCGAAAGTACTCGACCGATTGTTGTGAAATTTTGTACTTATATTAAGAATATCATGTAGATGGTAAAACGCTAACCAAAATTTGTCTAATCATCCCCACCACTAATGCGATGACGTCACTTCAAAATTGTACATAGTAAATGGGTTTTCAATTGTATAAAATAACATAGTCCTACACATGTAGTTTACAACTCCGAATCGACTTTTCACCCGAAACGTCCAGATTTTTGGAAAAAAAAAATCAAAATTATAAAACAACATTTTGAAATTTAATTTTTAATCTGCTAACCAGAATGCTTTGAAATGTTGCAGATGTTTTAAGGCTATAAAGAGCATCATAAATTTTTAGTCAAAAAATATTTGCTTATCCCTTCCAAAAACTTGTTGACGTCAGCTCAAAAGTTTGTGGAATAAATCATATCTAAAATGTACAAAATATGATGAGTCTGTACTTGTGATCTATCACTCCATTCATATTTTTGGATTTGCATATGCAGGGTGACTCAAAAAAATTAATGAATGTGTGAATTTATTTTATCGATTTAATCAGGAATTACAAAACCGAATGCTTTGAAATTTTGGGAATATTTTACAGTTATTATAAGCTTGGTAAACTTTTGTTCAAAATGTATTTGTTCATCCCTCCTAAAAAAATTGATGACGTCACCCTTAAATTTTGTGAATAAATCCTATCTAAAATGCAAAAAATATGATGAGTTTGTACTTGTGATTTATCATTCCATTCATATTGTTTAGATTTTCTTAAGAGGTGGTTCAAAAAAATTAATGAAGTCAATTTATTTTATTGATTAAATTAAAGGCAACACTTATTAGTAGTATTACACCCCAACCAACCCAATTTTGCAGACACAAAATTTGTTAAAGGAAAAACTCGGTTGAAACATAAGGTAGCACGCTTATTTACATCGACTTTAACATTACAGACCTGCATTTGTTTTATGCGCTCACTTGGTTCCGCGAATGTGGAATAGACATGTTTATAATCAACCAATTGTGAATTTCACCGTCAAGAATTAAAATAAAACCCAATGTTTTATATAATAAGCGGAAGTCGAAGCAATAAAACCGATGGTCGTTTTGTTTACAGTTTCTCTGTTTGACTCTCACGTATGCTGTTACGCTTGTCATCTTAAATTAAGAATATTTATACATAAACGATTTTCAGTTGCCCCTCATATTACTAGACAGAGGATTTCCGTCGGGCTACGTCACGCGCTGGATCGCCGGGTGATAGATCATCACTGAATTTAATCGGTACTAATTCCATAAATATAATTAACGATTTATTAATCAAACGGCTAAGTAAATGAGAACGGGAATTAACAGCAGAGTGCAACGAAACAGCGTTATTCTAATCTCAAATAAACGAAGTGCAGTCCGCGACCGCAATGAATTCGCATCCCGTACGAGCCGTACCGAGTTTGGCCTTGCCTAGCCCGACAGAAATCCGCTCTCCAGATATTACACACCGGCGCCGTATACGTGAGTAAATTGTTTCGTTATTTTATTGATTATAACAAATCAATATTCAAAACGACCCAATTCATTTTCCCAAAAATTTGGGAATACAATAATTTTATTCTTAGTATTACACTACATCTATCCCAACTGATATACGTGTCCTTGCAAAAATGTTGATGACGTCATCACATTTTTTTTTAAATTCCCACTACAAAAATGTAATGAGAAAAAAAAACACAATAGGCATGCAGTCGTCAAGTTTCCGACAGCGAGGGAAGTACTGTCTAAACTCTTTAGACCAATTTTTTAATTTCAACACAATTTCGCTCTAGTGTTAACGCTGAAGAAATTGCCCAAATCGTAAAACAAGCTGTGGTAAACATTATCAACGCAGACGTTTCAATAATATTACTTTTTGTTTCCGATGCTGCTGCCACAATGTTTAAAGTAGGACAACCTCTCAAGGAAGCTTTTCCAAATGTCTTGCATCTAACGTGTTTTGCACATGCAATTTACAGAATTTGTAAATTCATTCGGGAAGAATTTCCAGACGTAAATAAATTAATAAGCAGCTGCAAAAAAATTTTGTTGAAAGCTCCATCTAGGGTAACGTTATATGAACAACATTGCCCTGGTTTACCTTTGCCTCCTCAACCAGTTATAACAAGATGGGGTACGTGGTCGGAAGCAGCGTTGTTTTATGCTCAAAATTTTCTTTTAATAAAATCTTTTGTTTTACAGTTGCCTGATGAAGCGGTCAGTATAAAAGAATGTAAACAAACCTTACTAGTACACGATTTGCAAGAACAAGTGAAATTCATAAGCACCAATTTTAACGACATTATATACCTACAATAAAATTTTTCGAAAAACAAAATATTGCAATTCACGGTCTAGGACAATTCGGCGCGGCCGACTTGGCGCGAGACATTTAGGCGCGAATGAACTCGCACCAAGAAAAATAGATATAAATATACAAAAATTGCACCCGTTGTTAGCATAACCTAATTTTTATAGTCTCCAATGCGGGGAGGGGTAATGTTGACTTTTTAATGGACACACGGGCGCTTCGCACCCTGCACTCCATTATAAACATACTCCTAAACGTGGAACTTCTTGCTCCGTGGATCATTTAGTTATTGGAATTGTTGCGAATGAAAATGTGTATTTGGTTGCCTACACTTAGCATAAAAAGTTATCTCTGGCATAAATAACAGGGTGCCAACCAAAGTACGAACAATAAATATTTTTTATATTAGTTGGCTTTGCGCCAAAATGGCTGGCGTCAAGTCGGCCGCACCAAGTCGGCCGCGCCAAATAGTCCCATTCCGTGCAATTCAGTCTAGTTTTAACAAAATTGAGGATTTATTTGAACATCTGAAAGAAATTGATGCACTAATAAGTACAAATCTAACAAAAAAATTAATTCTATAGTGGCGCGTAACCCAGATTACAACAATTTGAGGGACATAGCTTTTAATGCATTTACTTGTGATGCGTTGTGTGAAAAATATTCGGATTTGATTAACATTTTCTCTAATGTACCGGTAACAAGTTGTGATGTGGAAAGATCGTTTTCCATGTTTAAAGATGTTTTAGCGGCAAAAACAAATTATTTTAGAGAAGATCATTTAGAACAGTATATGGTGATACAACATTTTAATATAGCTAGAAACTCTCAAAATAACAAGAATTCTTCAGAAGTTGGCGCAAAACATTATTTTGTGTATAATTAGTTGTTTATTTTTTATATTTATTTATTATATCAGTTTGCAAACACGCGAGTATCAGGTCCCGCCACTGCACTCGACTTCATCTCGATCAAAAATCTCATGTCTAGAATGTGGAAAAATGTCACTTTTCCATATTCTAGACATGAGATTTTTGATCGAGACGAAGTCGAGATCAAAAACATGTCGTGAATGTGGAAAGACACTTTTCCTATCAAATTGCACACAAGATTTTGTAAAATTAGGTAAAAACACTCTTCATTATAAATTTAGTTGAATGATAAAGTATCAAGTCCCTTTTAATGCAATAAATTTGTTGTCATGGAAAATACAAACAAACAACGCAACATTTTGCAATTTTTCAACGTTTGAAGTGTTTTGGGTGATTCTTGAAGTAAAAATTTTGGAAGATGATGTTGCATCAGTATCTTTTGATGTTGAAGAGTCAGCCACACTGGCACGCAATTCACTATTGCCGGAGAAATCAAAGAAAAAATATAAAAAGGCGTACAAGGAGTTTGAGAACTGGTGTTTGATATTGTTTTGTTTTATTTTTCCGCTCTAGTTAGGAAAAATTTCACTTTTCCAAACCCAAATGAATGTGGAAAACTTGAACAATTAACAACCGAATTTTACAAATAGCTATTTTGCGCTGCCATAGTTGTAATTGACATTTTACGTTGACACGTGGCGTGTCGCAATGGCAATGAAAAAGGTTCTAGGGCCGGTTTATAGAACAGCGAGTTATAGCTATTTATTACAAGAAATGTTTAGCCACGAGAGCTTGCTCGAGTGGCTTATTTTTTCTTAAGCGACTTATTTGCTGTTAAGACACGACTGTAATACATAGTTGTATCCAACACCTCCTTCAGTAACAATACTTAAAGCATCATGAAAATCCCAAAAATTCAATATCGTTAAAAGCTGGTAGCCTATGAATTGGTTCCCGTGTGGTTGCCCCGACAAATTGTTTGTTCACGTCAAATTGAGAAAATTTTTGAAGAAAACGGCTTCTGCACTCGTCATATTGATCCAAATGGAAAGAAAACGTGCTCTTCCGGAAAGTATTGCGAAAGATGTTGAAGAAGCAACATCGAGTTTGTTACCGAAGAAATCCAGGGACGCTTATTACAAGGAATTAAATTACTTCAATAACTGGAGGCAAAAAAATAATGTTTCTGGTGTAAGCGAAGACGTGCTGTTCGGTTACTACTTTAACGTCAGCAAGAGAGTTGCATCCTCTTCAATGTGGACAAAATATTCCATGTTAAGAGCGACATTAAAGCTTCACGAAAATGCAGATATTTCGCAATATGGCAGATTGATCGCTTTTTTGAAGAACGAATGTAAAAATGACAAGCCAAAGAAAGCAAAAGTTCTTGAAAGAGAGCATATTCAATAGTTTCTAGTAGAGGCACCTAATACAAAGTTTTTGATGATGACGGTAAGTCGATTTTGTTATTTGAGAATGTAATTTAACTTTTACATTGCAGGTGGCACTAATTTTTGGTGTACATATCAGGTGGCTGTCGATATAATGAATTAGTGACAATGTCAGTCGATAACGTAAAAGATAATGGATCCTATATGTTGGTATCTGTACCAGATACAAAAATAAATGTTTCACGCATTTTTCATTTTACCATCATGAAAGAAGGATTTTCCGTTAATGTGCTGGATATTTGAAAAAAATATAGGTATGTCTCTGCGACACAAGAATGTTTCTCAGAACAGGTTGTTTTTGTGCTACAGAAGTGAGAAATGCACAGTACAGCCAGTCGGAATAAATAGTTTACCGAAAATACTATCAGTAGTAACAGATTTTTTGAAATTACCAGAAGCAGAGTTGTACACAGGACACAGTATGAGACGCACATCAGCAACTTTACTATCAAATGCTGGAGCTGATCTTGGTATGCTCCAACGTAATGGAACATTTATACAGCGTTTTGAGATAGGTAACACATTTTAATGAAATTATTAAATACTAAAAAAAATGTAAAATGAAAATAAATGACTAAATTATGTTCATTTGTCGTAAATCTGAAGCAAGTAATGTGAAAAGTAGACTAGATTAACTTTTTACTTCCCGAGCGTAAGCAAAGGAAGTATTGTAATCGAGTCCGTCGGCCGACTCTCTACTTTTACGTTTTCTCGATCTTTCATGACCCCTAGAAGACGAAGAAATAGGTCTCCCATTTCCGTCTGTCTGTCCGTCTGTCCGTCCGTCTGTCCGTCCGTCTGTCCGTCCGTCTGTCCGTCTGTTGCCCCGGATTTTATTAGACAGATAATCTCCGAAAGTACTCGACCGATTGTTGTGAAATTTTGTACTTATATTAAGAATATCATGTAGATGGTAAAACGCTAACCAAAATTTGTCTAATCATCCCCACCACTAATGCGATGACGTCAGTTCAAAATTGTACATAGTAAATGGGTTTTCAATTGTTTAAAATAACATAGTCCTACACATGTAGTTTACAACTCTGAATCGACTTTTCACCCGAAACGTCCAGATTTTTGGAAAAAAAATCAAAATTATAAAACAACATTTTGAAATTTAATTTTTAATCTGCTAACCAGAATGCTTTGAAATGTTGCAGATGTTTTAAGGCTATAAAGAGCATCATAAATCTTTAGTCAAAAAATATTTGCTTATCCCATCCAAAAACTTGATGACGTCAGCTCAAAAGTTTGTGGAATAAATCATATCTAAAATGTACAAAATATGATGAGTCTGTACTTGTGATCTATCACTCCATTCATATTTTTTGGATTTGCATATACAGGGTGACTCAAAAAAATTAATGAATGCGTAAATTTATTTTACTGATTTACTCAGAAACTACAAAACCGAATGCTTTGACATCTTGCAGATGTTTTAAGGTTATAAAGAGCATAACAAATGTTTAGTCAAAATATATTTGCTTATCCCCTCCAAAAAATTGATGACGTCAGCTCGAAAGTTTGCCGAATAAATCCTATCCAAACTGTAAAAATATGAAGAGTCTCTACTTGTGATTTATCATTCCATTCATATTTTTGGATTTGTATATGCAGGGTGACTCAAAAAAAATTAATGAATGCGTAAATATATTTTATTGATTTAATCAGGAACTACAAAACCGAATGCTCTGAAATCTTGCAGATGTTTTAAGGTCATAAAGAGCATAATAAATGTTTAGTCAAAATATATTTGCTTATCCCCTCCAAAAACTTGATGACGTCAGCTCAAAAGTTTGTGGAATAAATCATATCTAAAATGTACAAAATATGATAAGCCTGTACTTGTGACCTATCACTCCATTCATATTTTTTGGATTTGCATATACAGGGTGACTCAAAAAAATTAATGAATGCGTAAATATATTTTATTGATTTAATCAGGAACTACAAAACCGAATGCTCTGAAATCTTGCAGATGTTTTAAGGTCATAAAGAGCATAATAAATGTTTAGTCAAAATATATTTGCTTATCTCCTCCAAAAACTTGATGACGTAAGCTCGAAAGTTTGCCGAATAAATCTTATCTAAAATGTACAAAATATGATGAGTCTGTACTTGTGATTTATGATTCCATTCATATTTTTGGATTTGCATATGCAGAGTGACTCAAAAAAATTAATGAATGCGTGAATTTATTTTATCGATTTAATCAGGAATTACAAAACCGAATGCTTTGAAATCTTGGGAATATTTTAAAGTTATTATAAGCATGGTAAACTTTTGTTCAAAATGTATTTGTTCATCCCTCCTAAAAAAATTGATGACGTCACCCTTAAATTTTGCTGAATAAATCCTATCTAAAATGCAAAAAATATGATGAGTTTGTACTTGTGATTTATCATTCCATTCATATTTTTTAGATTTTCTTAAGAGGTGGATCAAAAAAATTAATGAAGTCAATTTATTTTATTGATTAAATTAAAGGCAACACTTATTATTAGTATTACACTCCAACCAACCCAATTTGGTAGACACAAAATTTGTTAAAGGAAAAACTCGGTTGAAACATAAGGGTAGCACGCTTATTTACATCGACTTTAACATTACAGACGTGTGCGCTGTCTAGTTTCCGCGAATGTGGTATAGACATGTTTATAATCAACCAATTGTGAATTCCACCGTCAAAAATTAAAATAAAACCAATGTTTTATATAATAAGTGGAAGTCGAAGCAATAAAACCGATGGTCGTTTTGTTTACAGTTTCTCTGTTTGACTCTCACGTATGCTGTTACGCTTGTCATCTTAAATTAAGTATGTTTATACATAAACGATTTTCAGTTGCCTCTCATATTACTAGACAGCGGATTTCTGTCGGGCTACGTCACGATTATAGGTGGGGACGTGCTGGATCGCCGGGACTCAGTAGCGGGTGATAGATAATCACTGAATTTAATCGGTACTAATTCCATAAATATAATTAACGATTTATTAATCAAACGGCTAAGTAAATGAGAACGGGAATTAACAGCAGAGTGCAACGAAACAGCGTTATTCTAATCTCAAATAAACGAAGTGCAGTCCGTAACCACAATGAATTCGCATCCCGTACGAGCCGTACCGAGTTTGACCTTGCCTAGCCCGACAGAAATCCGCTCTCTACATATTACACACCGGCGCCGTATACGTGAGTAAATTGTTTCGTTATTTTATTGATTATAACAAATCAATATTCAAAACGACCCAATTCATTTTCCCGAAAATTTGGGAATACAATAATTTTAATCTTATAGTATTACACTACATCTATCCCAACTGATATACGTGTCCTTGCAAAAATGTTGATGACGTCATCGCAATTTTTTTTTAAATTCCCACTACAAAAATGTAATGAGAAAAAAATACAATAGGCATGCAGTCGTCAAGTTTCCGACAGCGAGGGAAGTACTGTCTAAACTCTTTAGACCAATTTTTTTGGATTTCCTGTGAAAATTTGCCATAGTAATGCATACTTTTTTTACACCATCAGAAAGTAGAGATTTCAACGAACAGAAAGCATACCGATTTTTTTTTTTAAAACAAACATTTTGTCGTGAGAATTTTCGATTGAAAATTAGGGTGGTTTTTCGATATTAAATCAAAATAAGGGAGAAAAATAAATATTTTGAATTAAAAAAATTACAGTGATTTTGGGACATAAATAGGTAAGTTTTCACCAAATTTCGTGAAAAAAAAACTTTTTTGTGGGAGATAAAAATAAAAAACCAAAAACTCGGTTTTTTGCGTTTTTCGCATAAATTTTGAGGTTATTTAAAAAAAGTCTAAATACAAAAGTTGTAGATGCTTTTATTACCTAGAACTTTGCCATTTAACTTTTTTCGATAGGACTTGTAGTTTTGCCGGAAATCGTGATAAACCGTTTTCTACCCTTAAAAGCTCACCCTCTTCGACTTCCCGACCTCAGATCGCCCGTAAATTATTTTTCCTTTTATTTTTGTTATATTTTCTTCCTTTGCCAATGGGTATCATCCTGTTCTAAATTTTTTTGTTCTCAAAAATTATCGGCCCTGGCCTATTAGACAATATGCTTAATGACTAATGTTTCAGGTGTTATGCATAATTCCTGTTCCTCTGTTAGTTGTTATCAATATTACCTAAACGTTTCCGTTATTGTGCATAATAACTGAAAAATTCAGTTATTACGCATAATTCCTAATGTTTCCGGTTATTATGCATAATAACTGACAAGTTTAGTTGTTACGCGTAATTCCTAAAATATCTAGTTATTATGCATAAAAACGTATTTCGGATATTAGCTGTAACATATACATTATTATAGTGAACCAAGAGTTATAAGGTTATATGGCCATCATAAAATCATCCCATTGTGTCGAAGTTAAGTTGTTTACAATAGAAAAGGTTTTAGGGTCGTAAATAACGTGTCCACTGCAGCTCGACCGGCTCTTGTGGTTTCGTTCAGGGGCGGCTTTCACTAAATATGAAAATCCACCACTCCACTATTTCTTTACTACTAGCAGCCGCTGAGGGTTCCGAAATAACCACTCGCTTTGAAAGCCGGCCCTGTTAAATATGAGCAAGAAATGTTTAGAAGATTATTGCCTTTTTTCTTTTCCTTAGGAAGGGTTGGTGTTCTCCCTAGGTTTGGCTAGCAAGTATCCCTTGTTGTTAGCAATAAATGAGATGATACTCCTAGGTGGGAGGGGTTACATCCATTAATAAACTTTTCTCTGATTAATATCTTTAATTAGGCCAGTCAAATTCGAAAATTTATTACGTACAATAATAACGTACTAACCTGGTATACTTTAATTAACCCTAAAGAAAAGGAAATTGTTGAAAAATAATAATGAGTTCCTCAATTTCCAAGCTTATGCCCTCGGGCAAAGACCAACGCGCATGATCACAAGTCCGCTAGTTTCAAATGGTAATCCACCCTATCTATGAATTAATTAAACGAATTGAGAGTTCTCAAATGATTGAGGTTAGGTTATTATTTACCTTGTGGAATTTTCCAAACTCTCGGGAAAATATTCCGTATTCGCATGGGAAGACTAGGAATTTACACTATCCACCTTTGGTTGGATCTACCATAAGCAACCGACATGTTGGTCAACACCTTCTTATAACATTATACAGTTTTTAGGTTATTTCGAAAGATTGTCTAAACTCAATTATTATTTTACAATTACGACGTAATTAACAAGATAATTATTGACTGAATTAGAACGAAGAAGCTAATACATGAAATGTAACTAAGTAATATTTAAAGAGTTTGAACTATTAAGATGAATAAATTATTAGATAACTATACTTTCAATGACACTTTCGATTTACTATTAAATTACTTTAAATCAATGGAAGTTAACCGTAGTGGGCCACTTCACATCTGCGGAAAAAAAAGTCTAAATAGGGGACTTATAATAATGACTTAGCTGCTACGCAAGCTGGGACTTCAAGCTGGATTTGCCTCGAGACCTGGGGGACCTTCTAGTCGTTGTGGCCAATTTCCTTCCAACACGAGTTCCCGGAAAAATCCACGAAATGTATGGGAAAAGATATATATCCCAGTGGGGGAATAAAAAAAGAGCCTGTAAGTGTAAATACTGCTAGTATGGAGGCCATTGGAGACAAAAAGGGACGCCACGAACAGGGAAGACATCTCGACCACATGGGGGAGCCCAACACCTTTTGGTAAGAGGAATTTCACGGAAATACATACACCATTTACTCCACCACATGAAGAGACTCATTGACAACAGATAATTACCTTTGGATGATCCAAGGCTCTTTTAATAATTACGAATTTCCAATTTTCAATAGCCGACCAAGGTCGAGTTGCTCCCAGCGTTATAATCCGATAGAATCGAAGGGGAGGGCATCAAACGTTACTTGAATGTACAGGACATCCAATAATATATCTAAATTCTGCACCTACACCCGGAAATCACTTGGAGAAGAATTTGGAAGATTCGACGTGGTTGATCACTCTTCAACAGAAGGATGGAAAAATAGTCTCGCCCCGTTTCCGCCACTGATTTTATTGAAAACCAAGGAAGAAAAAACCGGAAACGACATTTTGACGCAGATGGAGTTGGCCAATAGAAGAGCACGGGGATAGTAGAAGGAGGGATTCGATTTCATTCATAAATCGAGTTGTTTACATTCTAGAAAAATCCTAACCTATTTTGTGACTCGGACAGATGGAAAACAATAATTATAATCAAAGCCCTTAGTTGTTAAAAAGTGATTTTCATAAAATATAGGGTATGTGGATGAT
The DNA here is from genome assembly GCA_022388445.1 of Zophobas atratus. Classification (NCBI taxonomy): domain Eukaryota; kingdom Metazoa; phylum Arthropoda; class Insecta; order Coleoptera; family Tenebrionidae; genus Zophobas; species Zophobas atratus. Next base: position 37,515,441 of record CM039446.1, read on the forward strand.
ATAATTATTGATCAAGTTATTGTTTAGGTGGCCTTTTCAGGTTCTTTGACTTAGTGGTATTTTTGTCTGTTACAAGATGATTTATCGCCAACCGGTAAGCTTAGTAAGAACCACACAAAGGGGTATTTATTTGCGGTCTACTTTTACTACTACTTTTATGATGGCCATATAACCTTATAGCTCTTGGTTCACTATAATGTTTGTAAAAATTGTGTGTGATTTTAAAATGTATGCTCTGTTATGGTTCGGTTTACTATAGTTGGCTCCTCCTTTTTAGTTACATTTTATATTGAATAATTAAGTATGTACATATTGTAATTAATTGACATGTCCTCCTGTTCTGTACAATACGAGGCGAAATATATATATTATTATTATTATTAATATTATTATTTGATGAATCATAATCTGCCGGGATGATAATCTTCAGGTGCCGGTTGTATTAAGCGCTCTTACCAACCTAACCCGGGAAACAATTTACCTATACCCTTTTTGCTACCTGTTTTCCCAGCATTCACATTTCAGTTGAATTTCTTGAAAGAGGATTAACAAAAGGCTCATAAAATCATAACTTATTTGTGGGTCGAGTACAAATCGCTCGTTTCTCTCGCTAGTGTAGCCGAGCAGTGGACAGGGTAGCAAATTTGCTAGAATTTGGGCTCTAGTTGAAAACCAAAGCTGTGTCTCTCTGGAGGTACTTTCACAATATGAACACGTTTCGAATTCCTACAGTACTGTCCGCGAGTTTTGAGCTTTGACATGGCCAAATTTGGATGGTCAAAAGGCCAAACTGCAGAACTAATTACACGATATGGAAAAAAAGGACTATAGAAATCGCGTAGAATACACTAAAATTATTTTCAACTATACAGAGTGTTCTGTTTTTGAGGCGTAATATACAACGTACTTTTTTAAATAGAATGCCTAATTCTAATTTTCTAAAAAATTTTTGTAATGAAGCGGTTCACAAAAAAATCGCAATCGTATTAATATTAAGATCTGTGTTATAATATTTTATGGGGAGGTAAACAAAAGTACGTGCTTTGCTGTGGTATCAATTAAATTAAATTCTAATTTGCCGAGTGTTTATAAAAAAAAACTAAAATATTACAATTTTCAAACATCGTTATTTCCGTCAGCCGATTCTCTACTTTTACGTTTTCTTGACCTTTCATGACCTCTAGAGTACGAATAAATGTCTCCAGTTTCCGTCTGTCTGTCTGTCCGTCTGTCTGCCGTCCCGATTTTTATTAGACAGATAATCTTCAAAAGTACTGGGCCGATTCCAGATTTTTGGAAATACAAATATAAAACAACATTTCACAATTTAATTTTGATTCTTACAGCTGTTTTAAAGTTATGATAAGCATAATAAATTTTTAATCAAAATATATTTGCTAATCCCCTCCAACAAATTGACAACGTCGTTACAAAATTTTGCCGAATAAATTCCACCCGAAATATGCAAAATATATATGATCAGTCTAATACTTGTAATTTATTATTGTGTTCATATTTTTTAGATTTGCTTATACAGGGTGACTAAAAAAAAAATGAATGCGTGAATTTATTTTACTGAATAACACAAGAATTGCAAAACTGAATCCTTTGAAATCTTCCAGACGTTTTAAGGTTATTGTAAGCGTGGTAAATTATTAATCAAAATATATCTGTTTATTCCCGACAAAAACTTAATGACATGATCTCAAAATTTTTCAGAATAAATTCTAAGTGTGCAAAATATGTTGAGTTTTTAATTGTGATTTATCACTGCATTCATATTCATATTCATCTACTGTTATTTTTAGTATTATACTGAGCTAATCCAAGTTGATATACGTGTCCTTGCAAAAATGTTGATGACGTCATCACAAAATTGTGTAAAGAAAAAACTCAACTCGAAAATGTTAGAAATATTTCATTGTTCTTTCGGTGTGAGGGAAGTTTTGTCGAAACAACTTTCGACCAATTTTTTACATTTTTAAGAGATATCTGGAAAGAAGATTTTACATAATATTAAATAAGAGTAGATAATAATGGCAATGTTGATTTAATCAAAATCAACTCTACATTAAAATTATATGACATTATAATAGAGGGTGGGATCATATGAATGTGACAACCTGTGACACAAAACGAAGGGTCCAAAAACCCCAAAATGTGCGTGACATAACTTATGGAGAACACCTCATTTTGTTCAATGATTTACATAATACTTTTACATATGTACCTGATACAAAAAAATCGTATTGTTACTATTACTCTTTCATGAATAGAAATAGCATCGTGCATTTGCGTATTTCTTAGCACAATTTTAGGTCCACATAATAATTTATGTCCTCTTACTACCTGTTTTCACAGCTGCAATATTTTACCGCATTTCTTGAAAAAAAAATTAACAAAAGGCTCGTAAAGTCATAAATTCTTTGTCGGTTCGAGTAAAGAGGGTTCATTTTCCTCGCAAGTGCAACTGTGTAGTGGACAGGGTTTTGAGAGCTTTGTCTGATCGACATCTGTCGGCGAGCAAAATTTGCCAAAATATCCTCTCAAATCGACAAGCCCTTGAAAGTAACTCTCGCTAATTCTCGCCAAGTCACTCTCCAGTGGACACGTACCTTTATATACCTGAGCATCTACTCTATGTACTGAGTACCTACTTGGAAACATTGTATCTCCCCGGACACAAATTGAACATCTACGAGTTTTGTGAGCATTTAATCCAAAAATGAGCATCGGCGTGGCAAATGACTGAGCTGTCTGTGAAGCAGCTTAGAAAACGAGTAGGATCGTTGTAAGAGTGAATTTTGACTAAACATGGATACTTTCATGAACGTGGAACGTCGTCAAAAGGTACATTCAGTTTGAAAAACACATTAGGAGCGGGAATATCGAAAACTTTTCAGGTAATTAACTTTTATTTATGCATAAATTGTGCAGTGCGTTTTTTCTAACACTGGCCATAGAGATTCCCATCTCAAGGTGTCTACCCCATACTAACTTATGTTTTGGTGACTCGATTTTTGCTTTGATGGTTGAACACTGTCACTGTTTTCCTTTTTTGTTGTATCGAGATGCTACTTGAGCATCAACTGTTACCTACTGAAGTATTTATTAATATCATCTAGAAAAACTAGAAATATTTTGATTTGATATTCGAGTAGATACTTCGTATTTCGAGTATGAGCATCTACTGAGTTTTATTTATATCAACCATTGTCAAAAAATTGATCGAACGTTGTTTCGACAGAACTTCCTTCGCACCAAAAGTATATTGAAACATATTCAGCATTTTCGAGTTGAGTTTTTTCTTCACACAGTTTTGTGATGACCTAATCAACATTAACGATCAACACGTATACCACCTTGGATTGGTGCAGTGTAATACTAAAAATTAAAACAAGTGTTATTCCAAGGAAAATTCTAGGTGACAAAGAAGTTGTTTCCAAAAAACACCCTCCGGTTTAACTTTGCACTATATATTGTAAAACGGAGAACTGCAGTTGAACCAAGGCTTATCTTTGAACCTCGCTTAAGCTTGCATTGTAAAACCGAGCCTAGACCAATTTCGGCTAGCGTTTTACCATCTACACGAAATTTGTAACATACATAAAAATTCGATAACAATTGGTCTAGTAGTTTAGATGATTGTTTGTTTAATATTAATCAACCCATTCGGCAAACAGATGAAAACGGTAAATGGCCTTTTTGTACTTTCGATGTCATAAAGTGTCAAGAACGTCTACAAACACACTGGATATGGTAAAATAGTAATTTTCAGTATTTAAAAAAAAATTCCCGGAAATTTGTGTCATAATTATCAAAACTATTTTTTTATCTCTCTCCACTTGTATAAAATGTATCAAAACTTACATCTAAAGACGTATCTTGGATATATGATATGTTATTTCTGATGAAATGCTCATAAAAGCCGGGCACATAGACCGAGAATCATGGCTGATTTAGATGTTTTGTTACACCGCTGCCATGGAAAACACACGTCCTCACAACTGGACTGAGGACCCATTCCAACCGTGCTCTGCAGGATTGAGTTACCATTGCGGGTTTTAATTTTCATTCTGCGCGAACACGTATGATAAATATTCTTGTATAATCTTCTCGGTAACACAGACATTCGGAAACAACTACACTACACACCGCCTATATTAATAATATTCGGGCACATAACGCAAGGGTTGACAAAAATCGCCATATATTACGCCGATTGACAATGTGCATAACATCTTGTGGAATGTTTGAACTTACTTTACGTGGACATGACGATTGATTTTACGGCTGAATTGGACTCTGCTTTATCAATAAATTGAAAGAAGAAACGGTTTTTAAAGAAACGCCTAAAACTGTTCAAAATGAAGTTTTAGATGCCATGAACGTAAAATTTTAACCGAAGGCAAAAAGGTATGTGGAGAAATCCTTTTTTACTTTTATTGATTATGTATTATTTTTGTATTTATTTTCGTCACACAGTTTCGTCTACTAATGTCATAACAACCTGTTTTATATCTTCATATTTATCTCATCAATCAAATTGTGTCCCCCCATTTCAAAAGGTCACGAGCCGCCACTGGTCAAGAAACTATAAAAATAGCACGTAGTCCGATGTACTCGATTACAATACTTCTTTCACTTACGCTCAGGAAGTAGAAATATAAAATATTTAATATTTACCTTGTCATTTAAATTACTGGTAGTTGTTCGACCTGGTAGAATAACTGTTTTTTTTTCAAAACTTTCTCCATTGTTCAGCAACGTGTTATCGTTTTCTTTTCCTGCACCTTGTGAAATAAGTAGTTCGCTTGTTTCCTTCTTTGACTGTTGAAAGCTCAGATCCATCGGCCTCAAATCCTTCTCGTGAATAGGATTTGGAACTGCCCCTATAGATAGCAATTTTTTGACGACCATATTGTGACCATTTTCGGATGCTAGGTGTAACATTGTTCTACCCCCTTCGCTTGTAGCATTAACGTCAATTCCAGATTCAATTAATAAACTGGCATTTTTATCAGTGGCACTGAGTGCAGCTTTGTTTTTAATTAATACCTTTATGACCCCTTTGTGGCCGCTTAGACATGCCAAATGAAGGGGTGTGAGATCGTCGGCATTGCATGCGTTTATGTTGAGTCCGTGTTTCAACAGCTGCTCTACGAGTCCTTCGCTACCACTTTCACACGCTGCGTGAAGCAAGGTATTTTTATTATGACAGACAGTTTCAAGTTTGGCTCCTTTGTCAAGTAAAATTTTTATGACATGTTCATGCCCTCTAGATACAGCTAAATATATAGGCGTTCGTCCATATTCATCTACACAATTCACATCTATTCCAAAATGAAGCAAAATCCTCACAAATTTTTCGTCACCATTGTGACAGGCAAAAAATAGCCACTCTTTTGCAGATGAAACGTTATTTAAAACATGTTCATACTTCTCCAATAGACTGATAAAATCACCCAGTGCGATAAAATCCGTTCTAGATTTTTGATTAATTGTAGCCAAGACAAATAAGCAATAATACTTTTGGAGATAAGAAAGACAGTTCATTTCAAGCAATTCCCGCACCTCAAAATGACATAATACATATTTTAAAATTTCTTCATGTCTCTGATTTTTCTCATGATCATAAACTGAATAATCTTCAACAGAGTAAGTCTTATTTTTTTTTGCAACTTTCAGAACAGGATATCGTTGTCCCCAAGTACAAGCTAGTTCTAAAGCATTTCTTCCTTCGTCATCTTTTCTACATAATTCTTCGCGATCGCATTGCTTCAAGGCTTCCAAATCTTGATACAAAATTGCAATGTGAGCAGGACAATTATGTGCTATTATCATATTGAAGAACAAACGAACGTTATCATGTTTAACGTTAGAAATTATAAATTCGTAATTTGGAACTCTTTTCCGATTGCTTACCAGATAGTCTGCAGCGAAGTATTCGACATAAGAATTGTTCACAAATATAGGATGGTTACTTTCTGTGACAGTACTTATAAATCCGGCATAATCTCCATTTGAAGCAACATCTGACAAGAAATCATCACAATTAATATTAAGCTGCTCGAAACTGTTTTCATCCAGAAGGATTTTGAGAGCTGCTGCTTGATAATATTTCGTTCTAGCTTCTTTGCTGTCTTTATACATTTGATATAGGATAGGGTTAACTGAAAACTCCAACCCAGCGTTTTCTGTATTAGATAGTAAATTAAATTTTTCTGCGACGAAATATCGATACAAATTAGTGACAACTTTAAAATCGTCTAACTTCGTCATATATTTGTCGCAGTCATTTTCAAGTAACGTACTGAACATAAACAGCTGTAAAGGATTTCCAAGTATTTCTCCGTGCCCAACAAACTCGATTTTTTTTAATATGTCGTCGAAAGTCTTTGCCGAACATTTCTTGTTCAGATATTGCTGTCGTTGTTCAGAACTTAACCCAATCATACGTTTACATAGCACACCAAGTTTTTCTTCAAGTAGTTTTTCTATATGTCTCCGACAAGTTATCCACTGTAACGAACAGCTCTCAGAAATTGTTAAAATAATATCAATGATTTCATTTAAAGCTCCTTTTGGTATTTGATCTAAACCATCCCACAGATACATAAATCGTCCATTTTTTGCCAAAAATTTCAGGAAGTAACCATCAAAAACTGTACGAATATTAAATTTCAAGTTTATAAAAAAGTCTTCGAATGAAGCTTGATTCTTACTTTGACGAGAAAAATAAAAACGTGAGATGTCCTTCGCAGATAAAATAATTGCAAAAATTGAAACATCTTTTTTTAACTTTTCCAAAAAATATGTTTTCCCCATTCCTGGGTCGTCAGCTATTACGTGCACATTGTTTTCGGTGTGTAGTTGAGAAAGTTCAGACTCTGCAATATTCTTTTCAAGACTCCCATGAATACGATATTGTTGCAACTCAAAAATGTCGCCTTTTGTTTCGATCCATTCCAGGGTATTGTCTTGGCGATTCAGCTTAAAATGGTGGTAGTTTCTTACGTTGCTTGTAGCTTTACACATTTTTCGAAACTCTTGACTGGAAAATTTGTCATCGCTGACATATATGGTGGGCTTGTAATTGAGAATTCGACATTTTTTGTTAGAAAAGATAATATCTTGATCGTCCTTACTGATAACATTTTCTGGGAATTTGGGCATTTTCTTAGGTAACTGAATTTTTTCATCATCTAAGCAAGTGATTAAAACCATGGTATCGCTCCTAATGTTCTCTAAATACCGATTATCAACGAAAGTTCTAGTCAAGAATCTATTAATATAGCTACTCCATTTTTCTGTTAGCAAATTTTGAGCAGCATCATCTATTTCTTTAACCTCGTAAGGACCCTGAACCATTTCCAATAATATATCTGTAGATATGAACCGATGGAGTCCTTTATGGTCTTCAAGAATTTCTTTTAACTTGATTTTTTGAGTTTTGAACTGGCATTCAAAATTCGTCTTCAAATTTGTCAAATCGTCCTCGTTTGTAATATTTGACAGATATGTAAAAACTGAACCGTTGTTCAATTCTTTCTCATTGAAATTGGTTGTAAGCAGTACAAACGTTCGATCTTTACAGATGTTCATAGCTGTGTAAGCACAAGCACTTTCCTTTAAAATTAAAGGACATTTATCCATCAACCAAAGTAGTTTAGCACTTTCGATACCAGTCAGCTCGTTGATATTATTCACAGGTTCCATTTTGACGCCATACCTCTTACTGACTTCATTTAATTCATTAATCGCCTCTTCGTTATTAAATTCGTCCTGTATATTGCTCCAAAGGCTTCGTACGTTTTCACACGACTCAATTTTAAAAACAGTCAGATGAAATTTGGAGATTGTTTGTTGTAGGTACTTGACATTTTCTGGATTGTTATTGATTGTTTCGAAGGATAGAGGACAAACTGAAGGAGTCGCGATAAGAAGAACTAATAATCGTTGCATCATTGTTTTGTGGAGTTTCTCTTTTTCTTTTTCTATCGTATTCCATTCGGAAATAAAATCTATATATCGGAGATACACGTCTGTTGCAGTCTCATCAACCCCTAGTTTCCCAAATTCTGATATAACAGTTTTTTTCAATTCATCCTGGCTTAATTGTTCCGAATAGATGAAAAAATTTTCGAAAAAAGTTTTATATTCACATACTTCGTCTGTCAAATCTTCGATGTCATTATTTTCTAAAAGTTTAAATTGATAGCATTTTGCTCTTTGCGATATGTTAAATATGTCTAGAGGGCAGACTGTTTCCATAACTTCTACTTCAATATCTTTTGCCTCAGTTTTTAAGGAAAATCTACCTTTGACGCTTAACTCAATATTTGTCATTAAAAATCGTTTGCAATCGCGCAAAGCAGATTCCTTTTTAAAAGATTCAAAATATTTTTTTATCGCAAAATTTGTCTTTAAGTCCGTTGTCGTAAGATCACCTAAAGTTATGCACTTCTTTTTCTGTAAATGTTTTAACTGTATTGCATATGTTTCTGTAGGATTTTCTATTTCCAAAACAACATCGCAGAAATTGCCGAATTTTTGGTTATTAGACGATATCAGAAAATTATTTATTTTATAACTTTCAGTAAGTTTCAGCGCCGTATATGCCAAAAAGTGAAGTTGATATTCTCTTCCTTTATCTGTCGTTCCAGCGCGTTTTTTAAATGTCTGAAATAAAAATATTTTGTTAAAATCTGAATGGAAATGTTAGTTTACAATTATCACAAGTTGCTAGTTCGAAATACAAGAGCGAATATTTAAAATTAACATATCACTTGTATCATGTTTAGCACGCAAACAGTAATCTTAATCTTATTAACGTGACACTGTCCTAAAAATTTTGGGGTAGTTAAATGGACCGTTTATGGAAATATGACAAACATTTCAACAATCATATAATTAATCCAAGAAATTGAACTTGCAGCCTTTATACTCAGACGATGACGGGCGAAAATATATTTAGTTAGTAAAATATATGTATTCTTTCATAAATAAATTGACTATCATATTTTTTCAAGTTTTGGACTTAATTCGAATAAGTTTAAATAATGCGTTGTTTTATGCTTTTCTTAAATCGTAATAAACTGAATATCAAAATTAACACTCAAAACAGATTTGAAGTTATGATCTTCTAATTATAATACCATTAGTGAAGGATAAGTATTCTCTTCTGGTTGCGGAGAGTGTATTAACATGTTTTTTTTTTGTTCACATTTTTTCTTCCTTCTTTGTTGTGGTTTACGTTCTAATTCTCTTATTTCTTCTTCAGAAGTCGACTCCATGATGAACTTGTCTTCTGAAAAAAATACTTTATCAGAAATCTATTAATTAAATGTAAACAATTGGTAATCAGAAATCATGGATACTATAAGCTGTATACCTACTAGTTTTCGCCAAAAAAAAAAAACGGCTAAAGGCTCTGTTACGAAGTACATATAAATCTGGTGCATTATTTCCCATAAATATTTAATCTAATTTATCTTTGTAATCTACCAAAAATAATTGCTCTATCAATCGATAGGCTTTAGACCAGTTCTTGTAATGACAAAAATTAGTCTAAGGTTATTTAGACAAAGCTCCGAGCCCCGCTTCTGAAGTACAGCCGCATAAAAACAGCTTCTTCAAAAAATTATAAAATTTAATTTTGCCACTTCTTGCCTCGAGCGAAAGCTAAGGAAGTATTGTAATAGGGTCCATGCAAAGAATCACCCATGACTGAATACTGACAGTAGGTACTCAATAAACAGTAATCATGCCGCATGGGATCATAGGTGCCCGGTCTATTTATCTGCCGTTGACCAATTTAAAAAGGATAATTTTCTTCTCAAATAGCAATCAATAAATTGACTCTTCTAGACCGATGTTACAAAATTTAGGTATTTCGTCTAAAAGCAATTTTGTTAATTGATTATCTGACAGTGCAGAAGCGAAGTTTAATCCAGCTATCTTTTGCGTACATGAAGATAGCTTCGCTTATGGCTAAAATAAATTCTCTTAACTTATACCTACTCGATAACAAAACTTCATGCATTGCCATTGCTGAAACTTGGTTGACCGACTCCATCACTAACAGCTTAATCGACTTTTATTAAAGAAAACCGACTTTCAAAATTTTAATATTAATGAAATTCTTCACACTATTATTTCATCTACTACTGAAGCTCTTTTTTTAATGTATCTTCCAGATCAGTTTCATTCTGTATTTGCTGTATACAAAGTGATTGCGAAATACATGCAAAACAAAAATGGAGAAAAGCTCATAATATGATTATGTCACTGGGTAAAATTCACGGTCCTAAGTGGTAGCAGTGTCTAGAAAAAATTATTAGAATTTAAATGTAAATTGTTATACGCGCCGCTGGTAATGTTTTGTGACCTATACAATTACTACAATGAATGGGGTAGAGCAACTCGGATTAAGATCCAAAAAAGCGACTTTATCAGGCACTTTTTCAATCGCAACGTGAAAAACACGAAAAGGGCCAGTCATCATCTAGCGGTCGGTGAAATCGGTTTATGGTACAGTATTCCCATGCAGAGTGTGTCGATATGGTAATTGGTGTGAGCGAACATTTGCATCAGTGGTACAGCATCTCCGAGATGATGGTACCTTCAATCTCAAATTCACGATCGTGGCCGTGATAGGACAGAAAGAAGAAGTTGGATTTTCACAGCTTGTAGTGCATCCTACATTAAAAGAACACGGCCACATCCATATCATGTTGACAACGTGCACGGATTGGAGCCGGCTGATTGTCCACGTTGTGTAACTCACTTTTTGTCCGATGAAACTCCACATGTTCGTCAACAAGTACGATTTCAAGAGATGGTTTTCGATAAATGTGTATCGGTTGGATGAAACAGTTAGTTTGTGGAAATCAACAATGTCCAGAAATTATCGAAGAGCTTCAACAACAAGTGAAAGTGGCAGCAGCTACTCCGGTGTTTTTTTACCTATCAATAAACCCCTTGCGACACTCTGACGCCTCTATTGCTAGTCAAGGACAACATTTTCAACATTTCTTGTAAAAAGGTACTAGCATTCTGAGTTGCTCTTATTTTTGTTTCAAAAATCGTTGTCGCAAGGACCAAACATCCATCAGAATCAAATGTTGATCATCATGAAGCATTACCAAAAAACTTTCGCACTGACCTTTAATGATGAATGAAGAAATGAATGAACGAATGATAAGCAGCAAAAAGTCGGTTTTACTTTTAATTGAAACTGAAAGTGTTTAGGTCGTTTTTATTCCAACGTTTTTCCAACTCTGTTTACAAGGTGGCCTTCGTATCGAGTTGGGGGTTTTGCCCCATTCGATTTTTAATTTGTTTTTTCTATATTTCGACTCTACTAGGGTGGGGGATGCCGTGGTTAAAATTATTGCATATATTTCGCAGTCACCCTGTATATCGCCCATCTAATTCTTCTTTGGAAGATGACAAAATTCCAATAAACGAATGACTAGCATTCTCCAATCATTGTAGTAATCTACTTATTTATCTACGGTGATTTTAATTTATCTTCATCAAATGGCCCGTTTTGCACATACCTGAAGGTAATAATGTCAGTTCACTTTTCGTTGAAATGTATTTAAACTCCAATTATACTTAATTGGTGAATAAACCTACGCGCTTTCGTTCAGGTAATACTCCTTCTACTCTGGATTTAGTCTTAACTAACGACACCTCTGGTATCAAATATTAATACTTCGTTTCCTATAGGTATCTCTGACCACGCTGTATAGAAACTTACATTCAGGTTGCAAGTATTTCTTCTCCAAAAGTTACTAGAGAACCGTACAGGATAATAGGTTACAAACAAGGGGCATTTAGCCTTGACCACCTGATGTGGGTGATGTGGGACGATTTTTATACTATTTTTGATGTACAGACATTGTGGAATATATTTAAGAACACCATTTATAATGTTATTCATTCGAAGCAAGTTAAGGTACAACAAAATCCAAAGCCTGGATTGTAGGGGAATTACTCAAGCGCGTTAAGTACAAACGGAAGTTATGGCGTAAATATAAATTGACCAAATATACTGAAGATTTCAAAGCACACCGTGATTTCTCTAATGCTTTGAGCAAAGATCTAATTAATGCCAGGCAATCCTATGAAAACTCGATAATAAAAAGAGTAACTAAAGCGCTATATGTATAGATACACAAAACGTAAAGTCTGCTTTAAAGCTTCTTTGCCAATTTTGAAAAATAATAGCGGTTAATACTGCAAAACAAACTCTGAAGCTGCTGAAATCTTAGCACAATTTTTTGAAAGTACATATAGCAGTGAAAGTTTGCGCAATTTCCCTAAGTCACCATTAGCCAATTGTGCAACTACTTGTGTGGAAAATATTGAAATAAATGAAGCAGATGTTTATCGTAAACTGCTTTCTGAAAGTAAAGTCTTTCTGAAAACAGTGCTCCTGGTCCCAATGACATTTCAGCTTCATTTTTGAAAAGATATGCACTTCATTTATCCAAACCACTTACGCATACAATTTCATAATCTTTACTTTCCTCTGTTCTTCCGGCTGACTGGCTAATTTCAACCGTGAAGGCTATTTTTAAGAAAGGGAACAAAACTGACTGTAGTAATTACCGACCTATTAATCTAGCATTCGTCTGTTGAAAAATCATGGAAAAAATTATGTGCAAACAACTAATTTAGTTCGCGTTCGCGCTTAATGAAGGAATAATTCCAAGACAACAACATGGATTTCTACCTGGTCGTTCCACTGTTACGTGTCTCCTGTATTGTTTAGATATTGGACTAAGGCTGTTGATGATGGGAAATTTGTTGATTTTCAGAAAGCCTTTGACAAGGTATCTCACCAAATACTTATAAGTATAAATTAAACTTATTTAGATTAGAGGTCATATTTTAAAATGGATATCCGCGTTTCTATCAGATCGATATTTTTTGTCAAAGGTGGAAAATCCTTTTCTAATATCTATTCCGTCATATCTGAAATCCGTTCTCGGCCCTGTTCTATTTGATTTGAAAATATCGGACCTAAACCGTCTTTTAAAGTCTGATCATGCTTTATACGCTGACGAATTTAAAATATTTAACAACCCTAACAAAAATTGTGATACCATCGCTGACGACTTAAACATAGTGCTATAATGCTGTGATCTCTGGTTAATCTCAATTAATAATAATATTAATAACGTTTATTATTCCCAACAGACAGTTGTCCAAACTGGGACAAAAAATTTACCTATAATATAAACATGATTACACAGTAGGTACTACACAATAACATTTGTTTTTGGTGTATACGTATTTAGTAATATTTGTTTCATTGACTTACTTTTAAAATTGTCACTAAAAATATCAATATTTAAATGGTGCATTATACAGTTATATAACCTTAAGCAAGCTATAAGACAGCTGATGAAATGATGATAAGTATTTGGTATACTGTAATAAAACATAATCGGATTCCTGCAGTTGAAACTTGGAACATAAATGTGGATTTCATTAAACAAGTCATCACATTTAATGGTATTATTGATAACGTTTTGCAAAAATATAAGTCGAATTACATTCCTTCTCGCTGCCAAAAGTCTTTCATTAACTAAATTTAATAGTATATTTTGTTCAATGTGCCTTTGAGGATAAACACCAAACATTTTGAAGTATAGGAATTTACAAAACTTGCGCTGGACGTTTTCAAGTGGTGACATATAGATTTGCTGGTATGGGCACCAAACGATATTGCAATACTCTAACTTCGACCGTACGAAACTGTAATAGAGTAAGCGAATACTGAAGATGTCCTTAAAATCAACCGTATTTCTGATTACAAAACCCAGTACTTTCAATAGCATTATTGCAAATATACTCAATGTGATTGGCGAAAGACAGTGTATTATCCACAACTACACCTAAGTCTGAAAACTTCATACAACGTTCAAGAATGAAACCCTTCATGTTACAATAATATTTGATTAAGCTCTCTTGCCGTGTAAGTGACATAATTTTGCACTTTTTATAATTAATGTCAAATTTGTTTAACTTACAATATTCTATAAACCTATCAATGTTGTCTTGTAGTTGTATGCAGTCTGCAGGTGTACGAATTATCTTAACTAATTTTAAATCATCTGCATATATGTATAATTTACACTTGATATAGGTGATAATATCATTAAAAAAGATCAATCTCTCAGATAATATTGACTCAAATAATTTTGCAAAGTTATTAAGTAGTGTTATAGGCCTATAGTTTTTCAAATCAGATTTATCACCAGATTTAGGCACAGGCATAATGCGCGATATTTTCCAGTGGTGTGGGTATACACGATTTCTCAAAATGAGATTAAAGACATGTAGTAAAGGTATCATGAAACACCTAATGCAATCCGCAACAATAAAAGCAGGTATGTTGTCAGGTCCACATACATAGTTGGATTTTATCTTCTTTGCCGCCTTTAGTAAATCACTATCACATACACAAAATGTTGGTAAAAAATCAGAATTAACACAGCCTTGATCATTAGAATTATTACAGATATTGTCACAAATTACAGATGGGCAGCAAACTTTATCACAAAATTTAAATAAAAATTAAAAACGCTGGCAAACTGGTGAGCAAAAGCTTCCACTATTTCTTGAGAAGATGTTAAAATTTTATCATTACTAGTTATCACTCCCGGTATATTGCTAGTGTTCTTTTTTGTGTTAATCATATTCCAAAATTTTTTAGGATCTTGTTTGATTGAATTTTTCGAATCTTTGATAAAGTTTGCATATTCTGCTTGTCAACTCCTTATATTTGTCTAAATGGTACAATAAGTTTGATTTCCTGTAATGATTCCAATGTTTCCTTTTCACTTTTATAAGATCCATAACATTTTTAGTAAATCATCTTGGATAGGTCCCTCTTGAAACTGTTCTGCACAATGGCACATGTTTTAGAAAGATTCATTTATTACTTGGTAAAAATTATCGCACGCATCATCAACCTCATCACAATTTTGAACACATGACCAAACCGCCGACGATAAGTCATTATAGATTAAATTCGCTTTGCAAAAATTGAAGACTAACTCATCTTTTTTAAGAAAATTCCTTTGAATTCTTTTTTTTTTCGTAGGTTAATACTGATATCAAGGCAAGGATGGTGATGATCTTCCGAAATTAGCGGGTCTTCATGCTTTTTTATTTCACTTGCAATATCACTTGTAGCAATTATTAAATCAAGAATTCTGCCTTTTCTATTTAGTACATTGTTATGCTGACTGAGATTATTTAGAGACAAAAAATGGTTGTTAATGTTAAATAAGTACGTAAACCGTTCTTCTGGCAGTCATTAATTAACAAAGAAAAATGTGTTGTTCTTCACTTAGGCGTAAAAAATCCTTGCTTAAATGATCACATTGGAAATGTTTCTATCAAAAACGTTGATAAATATATCGATCTCGGTATTATCATTCAGAATGACCTCAAATGGTCTGAGCACACTTTGTCAACAGTGAAAAATACAATAATATACTGATTGCTATAAAAACCCGAACACCTTGAATTAGTTGACTGGGGGAGTCCGAATTGCGCACATGACCTGAAAAAGATAGGAGTTGCGCCCTTTTACCACTCGAAAAATGTCCGAATTGCGCCCACTACCTGAGTACTCCCTTACTGCGTTCTTAGACCCTACAATGCAATCAAAAATTATTCTCCATTGGAAAATCCAGTGGTTTGTGGCGTAGTAGAGTATATTTCAGTTAGCTAAAATATAAATGAACACAGAAATGAACTCTTAAAATAAATTGTCGAATGCATAGTTTTAATAAAGTGCCATTCTCACAGTAATATTACTCTGTACCTACCTAAAATGTACATATAAAATAGTATATTCAGTTCAATTAGTAGATAAATTGTGTTAACGGGCTGTGTTTTATAGAATCAAATTTTCCTCAATCCGATTGTAAATTCATGCACCTATTTATTGTAATCCACACAGATGCTAATGGGTTGTTATTTCCTGGTATCATGTGGGCCCACAGTGAAAAATTTTGGGGAGCAACAACAAATGCTTGCAAATCGTTCCACGCGAAATATAATAAACAACTCATTTAGTTCTTGTCGTCCTAATAGTGTTACTTTTTTGAAATATTAAAGAAATTTGTCTTTATGTAAAAATTTGGTTTTCTTTAATGAAGGAAAACACCATTCTTATAAATTATGAAAAAAAGCTCCAAAAAAATTTTACCTACTCCATGAAGGAAAAAATGGGGTAGGTGTGATAATATTTCCAGGTAGCGAGCGCAACTCGGAACATTTACCTACAGCAAAATGTGGGCAACTCTGACTTTTTGAGCTCGAAAACTCAGGTAGCGGGCGCAACTCGGATACCTCCAGTTGAGTGATAAAGTGATAACACTGAAAGTTTCACCAAATGTGCATTATATGGAACCAAATAAATTATTAAAATAACAGGCCTAAAACTTGTGAAATAAAAAAATTATCAATGTGTCGGTCCATCGTGATTTCTAATGCACTCATTTACTGGGCGAGGCATGCTTGAAAGAAGATGGTTTATGGTGTCTTGTGGAATCTCGTCCCAAACTTCCTGAAGCCGCATACGAAGGTCATTTAAATTATTCGGGAGATACTGCAAGTTACCTAGACGTGTCCCACACATGTTCAATTGGTGACAAATCTGGTGAACGAACAAGCCAGGGGAGAACTTCAACATTATATTGTTGAAGGTACTCCGTTGTGACTCTTGCCGTATGTGGGCGTGCACTGTCTTGCTGAAAGAAGGGTCGATCTAACCCTCTGAGGTAATGAATTGCAATCGGCTCCAGTACTGTGTCGATGTATCCTCTTGCATTCAAATTTCTCTGAATGAGAACTAGAGGGAACCTGCCACCCTGCGTTATTGCCCCCTAAAGCGTGAAGGTTTGTGTGAGGGCTGTTTGGCGTTCAACAGCGAAACTCAAAAATTTGGCGTTCTCCAGGTAACCCTCCTACATCCATCGTGAGTCCAAAGACAAAACCGAGATTCGTCTGAGAACACTACCCGATTCCGTTCGTGGTCCCAATTTGCTCGCACGTTGCACCATTACAACGTACGAGCAAGATGTCTTGGTGTCAATGGGAGGCAAAGAAATGGGCGATATGAACGCAACCCAAACGACCTTATTCGACGATAAACTGATGACATGGAGATCCTATGCTCCGACATACCCATCCAATCAGTTGCAATTGCACGAGTGGTAGAACGTCTGTCTCGTAGGGCAGCAAGTCGTAGATGACGATCTTCGCGTGCTGCCATTCTTTGAAGACGACCAGATCCCCGAATTCGCTCATGTACTCCTTCCGCAGACCACCGCCTCCAACACTGGAACACCGTTGAAACACTACGGCCTATACGGTCTGCAATTTGCCTCATTGAAAAACCGGTTTCTCCCATACCGACAATGCGGCCCTTTTCAAACTCACTCAATTGATGAAAATGAACCGGCTCACGACGTCTTGGCTTTTTCACTTTGTTTTCTACGCGATAGGCCTAAAATTTTCCCCACAACTAACGCAAATCAACTAGCAAAGCAAAATTCTGCTAGACGAAACGTTGTTTTCAAAAGGCAAAAAGGGTAAGATAACGTTAATGGTTTTTGGTGAAATTTTAATCATTTTAACCATATCGGATCCGATAATATGAACAAAATGGCTCAACTCCTTCGAGGTGTTCAGATTTTTATGGAAGGCAGTATATAATAATTATACATTTTGCGGGGATCTCATCACCTTGTTGGTGACTCGATTACTGGACAAATTTTGGTTAGCGTTTTACCATGTACATGATATTCCTAACATAGATACAAACTTTAAAACAACAATCGGCCCAGTACATTCGGAGATTATTTGTCTAATAATAATTCGTGACGGACATACAGACAGATGGACAGACAGACGGAAATGGGAGACCTATTTCTTCGTCCTCTAGGGGTCATGAAAGGTCGAGAAAATGTAAAAGTAGAGAATCGGACGACGGACTCGATTACAATACTTCCATTGCTTACGTTCGTGAAGTAAAAACTCAACTCGAAAATGGTGGAATTATTTCATTGTACTTTGGGTGCGAGCGAAGTTCTGTCGAAACAACTTTCAACTAATTTTTACTTCCCGAGCGTAAGCGAAAGAAGTATTGTAATCGAGTCTGTCGATCGAGTCTCTACTTTTACGTTTTCTCGAACTTTCATGATCTCTACAGTACCAAGAAATAAGTCTCCCATTTCCGTCTGTCTGTCTGTCTGTCCGTCTGCTTGTCCGTCTGTCTGCCGTCATGGATTTTTATTAGATAGATAATCTCCGAAAATACTGGGCCGATTGTTGTCAAATATTGTACATAAGTAATGTAATAAATATTTATTTATATTAGTAATATCACGCAGTAAAATGCTAACCAAAATTTGTCTAGTCCTTCCCATCAATAATGTGATTACGTCACTTCAAAATTGTACACATAGTAAATGAGTTTTAAATTGTGTAAAACAATACAGTCGTACACACATATTTTATCAATCCGAATTGAGTTTTTACCCGAAACGTCCAGAATAAAAAAAAAATCAACAATATGAAACTTCATGCGATTTAATTTTGAATCTGCAAAACCGAATGCTTTGAAATCTTGCAGATGGTTTACGAATAAATCTTATCTAAAATTTACAAAATACTTATGATGAGTCTATACTTGTGATTTATCATTCCATTAATATTTTTTGGAACTGCATATACAGGGTGACCAAAAAAAAAATTATGAATCTGAGTCAATTTATTTTATTGATTAAATCAAGAAGTGCAAATCTGAATGCTTTGAAATCTTGTAGACGTTTTAAGGTCAGGTAAGCATGATAAATTGTTAATAAAAATATAAATCTGTTCATTCCCCCCAAAAAATTGATGACGTTATCTCACAATTTTGCGAAATAAATTCTACCCAAAGTGAGCAAAATATGAGGAGTTTTTACTTGTGATTCATCACTGCATTCATATTTTTTATTGATCAAATTAAGAACGAGTCACTCCATTTTCCCGAAAATGTGAAAGTACAAACATCTTTAGTTATTAAAAATTATAATAATGATATTTAGAACATTTTGTCGATTGTAGTTTACTACTTAATAGTTTTGATCCTCTGTTTTGAGGGGACGAACTCATTCAAATCAAACTAATTTCTAGGTGACATTCTTCCGATGTATAAATATAAACACTTTCAAGTTGTTTTTCTTATCGAGTATAACCTAAGCACGTACGGTGATGGAGCCCATCGGGCAATTTGGTATTTTCAAATTTTCTCGATATTTCATAACCCCTAGACAAGGCTGTAGCCTAACCAAATGTGAATTACAATATCGGAAATCAAAATAAAATGTAGTATTTTATTCAATAAGCGGAAATCAGAACAATAAAAAAGTCTGATTCGTCGGCATTTTGATCCGATTATTGCAATTCATAGATAAGTGTTATCGCTATTTGTCTTAAATTACAAGTATAGTAGCTTGCATAGATATTGTAGCCGTCCATAGAGTCGAAATTTGCGAATAAAAATAAAATAAAACCGGTTCAAACGGAGCCGACGGTGGCTTGCAAAGTCTGACGTCACTCTGGCACACGTTGCACAGAGACGTATTTAATATTAAATGTCATTTTTTCCGTTATGATATAATCTGTTTAATTTCTGAGCTGAATCTCGTCAATAAAATCGAAGCTCTGTTCACTGTACACAAGTTGTGGTATGGTATATTCATCGTTGCGGAGGCAGGTGGAGCGAAAAACCTAGTCATCTTAGCAGCAAACACGCCTATAAAATAGTCCACGTGGACTGTTTGTTTCCTGTCATATTTTAGTTTGCTTGAGCCAATTGTGTTGCACCAAACGGTTATTACACTTGTTGAAATAAATTTTCAAACTTCCATCTTTCTCTAGATCATCGGTTTCGTAGCTGTGTGACAAATCGTTTGTCGTAGATAGAAAATAGTAAGATTACAGTGACCCTAAGATTTTGTGCAAACAGCCTTAAATACACCCCTGTGTGATGTGACGCGTGCCGTAGTGACAGAACTTGCAAGCCGTCGTCGGCTCCGTTTGAGCCGGTTTTATTTTATTTTTATTCGCAAATTTCGACTCTATGGACGGCTACAATATCTATGCAGGCTACTATTCCATAAATGATTTTCAGTTCGGTCTTCAGTCGCACCTCTGTTATTACATACGGTAGACGTGATTAAAGTGTTTCGTTATTTTCTAGATAATAAATCATGATTCAAGAATAACAATAATATATACAATACTTTTATTATCAGTATTACAATGCATCTATCCAAACGGATATATGCGTCCTTGCAAAATTGTGGATAACATCAACACAAAATTTTATGGTAGAAAAATTCACTTGTAACAAACGGTTAGTACGCTTCTTTACCTTTACCCAAACATTCGATACATATTTTTATTATAGCTTATAATGGTTGCCATAAAAAATTGGTCTAAAGAGTTTAGACAGTACTTCCCTCGCTGTTGGAAACGTGACGACTGCATGTCTATTATGTTTTTTTTGCAATAGATTTCATTATTTTTTTTGTTTAATTTTTCGAAAGAGGTGGACTTGACAAGCTGTCCTTTATGGGCGACGGAAGTTCTGTCGAAGTAATCATCAACCAATTTTTTAGATTTGCTTATACACAGAGACTAAAAAAAATGAATGTGTCAAATCATTATATTAATTAAATCAGGAACGGCTCACTCTATTTTCTCAGAAAATTGGGAAATACGATGCTGTTATTTTTAGTATTACACTGCATCTATCCAGATTGATATACGTCTTTGCAAAAAAGTTGATGACGTCATCACAAAGTTTTGTAAAGTAAAAATTTCATTTGAAACAAACGCGCAACATGCTTCTTTACATTTACTTTAACATTGCGTACATATGTTTATTTCAACTGAGTTTCAGTGGCATCATGAAAAAAAATGAAAGTCGCAACATCGAATTTCATAGTTTTTAGAAAATACTGGATATCGTTCATTGTATTTCAGGTGAGAGGGAAGTTCTGTCGAAACAACCTTGGACCAATTTTCTTCTAGTGAGACCATGTTTTGTTCAGAGACGTCGGATCGGGGCGGCGTATGTGTTTACTTCGTAACTGTACATGTTATCATCAATAACTCATTCGCATTTTCAGACATACAGTTACGAAGGCTTAAATTAATACTTAAACTTTACGTTGAAAACACTACAAATAAAGTTGCTAATAATATTATAATAATGTTTTAATAGACATTGAATACAACTTTTGTGGTCTGAAAAATAAATATTAAAAACGTTTCTGACATATCTGACACGTGTATTTTTCTAGGAAGATTAGAATACAATTTCTCGATTTAAGTCATGTATGTGGCACCCTAAATGTGTAAGTACAATAGATTACGACCAACTTTAAACATGGCAACAGTTATCGTAGATAAGATAAAAATTTAATAAAAGTAGGGATAATTTAATCCGAATAGCTATGCCCTTTCAAATTACTAGACTCTTTAAAAACGGTTAAATTTTTGTAAGAGTCCAATTTGGAATAAAATAACACCTTCAAACTTAAATAAGTTAATATGAAATGCCTATATCAAAAGTACTCCTACAATATACAGCCTGATGGTAATTTTCAACTTACTTGTTACGAAGTTCACTTCTTCTGGCACTTATAATCACAAACACGTTTATAGAATAGGTTAGAATTATAATATTACTTTTGATTATTACTCTGAACAAGTTAATAATTCACGTTGGAATGATCTGTATTTCACTCCAACTGCTTATCTTAAATTGCGACGTTCTAAATGAGAAGTTATCGGTCTGATGATTTAGTTTTATCAAGCCCTTCGATATATATGATAAATTTTATTGCGCATATTGCTCATATCAGTCGTGTTTGAAAATCCCACATTAAAAATTGTAAACACTTCATCGTTGATCAACTAACGTGAAATGAATAAAATATTTCGAGTGTACGCTGTATAAAATTGTTATGTCTTGCATTGCCAAATTTTAAGCCGCGATAGGTTTACCATAAAGTATTGTTACGAAATAAACCCATACTCCGCCCCGATCCTACGCATATGGATTAAATAGAATGTGCGGCGGACCGGTGACTTATCAGTCATCAATCATCGTCAAGAAAAGTCTAGAAGCGGAAGTTTAAATTTATCGCTTTCAGCAGTGCCGAAACTAGCTATAGGCCAAGTAGGCCCTTGCCTAGGGGCGCCAACGACAAGGGGCGCCAAATTCGTCCAAAAATTATGTTGTATAGTTTTGGAAATTTCATTGTACCCTATAAAATTTTATTGGCAATAACGAGACGGACAGTAGTACAATAGCAAGAGATATTTACAACTTTAGTTGTCGGGTGCCGGTAATCCCCAGATGAAAACCAGAATAATCCAGGTCCTAGCAGGGACCATCGTTACTTATGAACGGAAATGACCATTATTTTATGAGTATAACTACCTGCCAAATGTTCTCAGACAAATTCGAGTGAACTGGTGTGAGCCATAAATATTTCTTACCATTGTACTACTGTCCGTCTCGTTATCGTCAATAAAATTATATAGGGTAGAATGAAATTTCCAAAACTATACTAAGAATTATGTCATATTTTTTTTTTTTTATTTTGAACTTACATAATATTTATTGATTTATACATATTATATACCTACATGTATAATCTCGAATTTTTTTTTCTTTTTACTTCCCGAGCGTAAGCAAAGGAAGTATTGTAATCGAGTCCGTCGGCCGACTCTCTACTTTTACGTTTTCTCGATCTTTCATGACCCCTAGAAGACGAAGAAATAGGTCTCCCATTTCCGTCTGTCTGTCCGTCTGTCCGTCTGTCCGTCTGTCCGTCCGTCTGTCCGTCTGTCCGTCTGTCCGTCCGTCTGTCCGTCTGTCCGTCTGTCCGTCCGTCTGTCCGTCTGTCCGTCCGTCTGTCCGTCTGTTGTCCCGGATTTTTATTAGACAGATAATCTCCGAAAGTACTCGACCGATTGTTGTGAAATTTTGTACTTATATTAAGAATATCATGTAGATGGTAAAACGCTAACCAAAATTTGTCTAATCATCCCCACCACTAATGCGATGACGTCACTTCAAAATTGTACATAGTAAATGGGTTTTCAATTGTATAAAATAACATAGTCCTACACATGTAGTTTACAACTCTGAATCGACTTTTCACCCGAAACGCCCAGATTTTTGGAAAAAAAATCAAAATTATAAAACAACATTTTGAAATTTAATTTTTAATCTGCTAACCAGAATGCTTTGAAATGTTGCAGATGTTTTAAGGCTATAAAGAGCATCATAAATCTTTAGTCAAAAAATATTTGCTTATCCCCTCCAAAAACCTGATGACGTCAGCTCAAAAGTTTGTGGAATAAATCATATCTGAAATGTACAAAATATGATGAGTCTGTACTTGTGATCTATCACTCCATTCATATTTTTTGGATTTGCATATACAGGGTGACTCAAAAAAATTAATGAATGCGTAAATTTATTTTACTGATTTACCCAGAAACTACAAAACCGAATGCTTTGAAATCTTGCAGATGTTTTAAGGTTATAAAGAGCATAATAAATGTTTAGTCAAAAATATTTTGCTTATCCCCTCCAAAAGATTGATGACGTCAGCTCGAAAGTTTGCCGAATAAATCCTATCTAAACTGTAAAAATATGATGAGCCTGTACTTGTCATTTATCACTCTATTCATATTTTTTGGATTTGCATATACAGAGTGACTCAAAAAAATTAATGAATGCGTAAATATATTTTATTGATTTAATCAGGAACTACAAAACGGAATGCTCTGACATCTTGCACATGTTTTAAGGTTATAAAGAGCATAATAAATGTTTAGTCAAAATATATTTGCTTATCCCCTCCAAAAACTTGATGACGTCAGCTCGAAAATTTGCCGAATAAATCCTATCTAAAATGTACAAAATATGATGAGTCTGTACTTGTGATCTATCACTCCATTCATATTTTTTGGATTTGCATATACAGAGTGACTCAAAAAAATTAATGAATGCGTAAATATATTTTATTGATTTAATCAGGAACTACAAAACCGAATTCTTTGAAATCCACTGCGAAAAAAAACATAATAGGCATGCAGTCGTCACATTTCCGACAGCGAGGGAAGTACTGTCTAAACCCTTTAGACCAATTTTTTTTATATTTTATCATAGTATCTGTTTTGCATACTTAAAAAATATAAATAAAACTGTTCTGTAAAATTGGGGGGCGCATAACGCAAGATTCGCCTATACCTAAATATTCTTTGGTTTCGGCACTGGCTTTCAGTTAATACACAAGTAAATATTTTTTCGTCCGATCGGGCGCTACCCCAGTAACATTTTATATGTAATAAATATTAAAGTTTTGACATTTAAATAGTATGGTTTTCAATATTGAATATATATTAATTTTCAATGTTTAATACTTATTATTTAAATAATTAAGTTCAGAACATTTAATAAATGTTCTTCCTGTGAAATGGAACATGGATATAAAAAAATTGGTCTAAAGAGTTTCGACAGTACTTCCCTCGCTGTCGGAAACGTGACGACCTTTACGCATTCATTAATTTTTTTGAGTCACCCTGTATATGCAAATCCAAAAAAAAAATCAATGGAGTGATAAATCACAAGTACAGACTCATCATATTTTGTACAGTTTAGATAGGATTTATTCGGCAAACTTTCGAGCTGACGTCATCAATTTTTTGGAGGGGATAAGCAAATGTATTTTGACTCAACATCTATTATGCTCTTTATAACCTTAAAACATCTGCAAGATTTCAAAGCATTCGGTTTTGCAGTTCATGATTAAATCAAAAAAATAAATTTACGCATTCATTAATTTTTTTGAGTCACCCTGTATATGCAAATCCAAAAAATATGAATGGAGTGATAAATTACAAGTACAGACTCATCATATTTTGTACAGTTTAGATAAGATTTTTTCGGCAAATTTTTGAGCTGACGTCATCAATTTTTTGGAGGGGATAAGCAAATGTATTTTGACTAAACATTTATTATGCTTTTTATAACTTTAAAACATCTTCAAGATTTCAAAGCATTCGGTTTTGTAGTTCCTGAGTAAATCAGCAAAATAAATTTACGCTTTCATTAATTTTTTTGAATCACCCTGTACTTGCAAATCCAAAAAATATGAATGGAGTGATAGGTCACAAGTACAGACTGATCATATTTTGTACATTTTAGATATGATTTATTCGGCAAACTTTCGAGCTGACGTCATCAAGTTTTTGGAGGGGATAAGCAAATATATTTTGACTAAACAATTATTATGTTCTTTATAACCTTAAAACATCTGCAAGATTTCAGAGCATTTGGTTTTGTAGTTCCTGATTAAATCAATAAAATATATTTACGCATTCATTAATTTTTTTGAGTCACCCTGTATATGCAAATCCAAAAAATATGATTGGAGTGATAAATTACAAGTACAGACTCATCATATTTTTACAGTTTAGATAGGATTTATTCGGCAAACTTTCGAGCTGACGTCATCAATTTTTTGGAGGGGATAAGCAAATATATTTTGACTAAACATTTATTATGCTCTTTATAACCTTAAAACATCTGCAAGATTTCAAAGCATTCGGTTTTGTAGTTTCTGAGTAAATCAGTAAAATAAATTTACGCTTTCATTAATTTTTTTGAATCACCCTGTATATGCAAATCCAAAAAATATGAATGGAGTGATAGATCACAAGTACAGACTGATCATATTTTGTACATTTTAGATATGATTTATTCGGCAAATTTTCGAGCTGACGTCACCAAGTTTTTGGAGGGGATAAGCAAATATATTTTGACTAAAGATTTATTATGCTCTTTATGACCTTAAAACATCTGCAAGATTTCAGAATATTCGGTTTTGTAGTTCCTGATTAAATCAATAAAATATATTTACGCATTCATTAATTTTTTTGAGTCACCCTGTGTATGCAAATCGAAAAAATATGAATGGAGTGATAAATTACAAGTACAGACTCATCATATTTTTACAGTTTAGATAGGATTTATTGGGCAAACTTTCGAGCTGACGTCATCAATTTTTTGGAGGGGATAAGCAAATATATTTTGAGTAAAGATTTATTATGCTCTTTATAACCTTAAAACATCTGCAAGATTTCAAAGCATTCGGTTTTGTAGTTTCTGAGTAAATCAGTAAAATAAATTTACGCATTCATTAATTTTTTTGAGTATTTATATGCAAATCCAAAAAATTGGTCTAAAGAGTTTAGACAGTACTTCCCTCGCTGTCGGAAACTTGACGACTGCATGCCTATTGTGTTTTTTTTCTCATTACATTTTTGTAGTGGGAATTTAAAAAAAAATTGCGATGACGTCATCAACATTTTTGCAAGGACACGTATATCAGTTGGGATAGATGTAGTGTAATACTAAGAATAAAATTATTATATTCTCAAATTTTCGAGAAAATGAATTGGGTCGTTTTGAATATTGATTTGTAATAATCAATAAAATAACGAAACAATTTACTCACGTATACGTATCAGAGGCAACTGAAAATCGTGTATGTATAAACATTCTTAATTTAAGATGACAGGCGTAACAGCATACGTGAGAGTCAAACAGAGAAACTGTAAACAAAACGACCATCGGTTTTATTGCTTCGACTTCCGCTTATTATATAAAACATTGGGTTTTATTTTAATTCTTGACGGTGAAATTCACAATTGGTTGATTATAAACATGTCTATTTCACATTCGCGGAACCAAGTGAACGCATAAAACAAATGCAGGTCTGTAATGTTAAAGTCGATGTAAATAAGCGTGCTACCCTTATGTTTCAACCGAGTTTTTCCTTTAACAAATTTTGTGTTTACCAAATTGGGTTGGTTGGGGTGTAATACTAATAATAAGTGTTGCCTTTAATAATAATAATAATATTAATAGTGCTTTATTACGCCGAAAGATGTAAAGGCATTACATAAAGTACATAACAAAATATTAACATAACAATTCATATTAACATAATAGTAACAATTTGCGACATTCTTTCTTGAAGGCGTTGAGGGAGATACCAAAAAACTCTAAAGTGTTGCATTCGTTAGCAATCATCAAAACGCTATTTAGAGGCGAATGTAATGCATAATTCATTTTATGAACTGGTATAAAAAACAGCCTAGGCGTACGAACCCTACGGATTGACACATTAAGACCTACCAACGCTAGCAATATGGGGGCTTCAATTAAACCATTTAATAATTTAAAAAGAAAACATAGTTTGTGATACTTACGACGATTTTCTAGTGTATGTACTGACAGATAAGATGCAACAAGGTCTGTATCAGCTAACACAATACCATCACCACACAACTTATATTTGACATATTTTAAAAGTTTGACTTGGACAGCTTCAATTCGGCTTATGTGAGTGATATAAAACGGTGACCAGTTGACACAATTGAATTCCAATATCGATCGGACTAACGAATAGTATAATATCAGAATGGTTCTGATGTTACTGAAGTTCACCGTCCACCGCTTTAAACACCCCAAAAGTTTTCTACCTCTAGAAACAACATATTCACAGTGACTGATGAAAGATAATTTAGTGTCTAAATAGATACCCAAATCCTTGGCATTGCTAACTATGTCTAGGGGCGTATTTTCTAGTAGGTACAATGGAACTGAGGGACGACTTTTGCGACTAAAGCACATTGCTTTGCATTTTTTAATGTTAAGAGACATATGATTGAGTTTACACCAATCGTTAAGACATATAAGATCATTTGTCAAAGTATTTATGTCATACATGGAATCAATCTTCTTATATAACTTCAAGTCATCGGCATACAGTAAGGAATTTGAGTTGAAATTCAAGCAGATATCGTTAATGAAGATATTAAATAAAAGTGGTCCTATAACCGAGCCTTGAGGAACTCCAGATGTTGATTCGTAGGTAGATGACTTGAACTTCATTAATTGTACAAAATGTAGACGATGACTGATATAAGATTGAATCCATGAAAGTAAAGGATCACGAACGCCGTAGAGTAGAAGTTTGTGTATCAAAATGGTGTGATCAACAGAATCAAACGCCTTGTGGAAGTCTGTGTAGATGCAGTGAATTTCCGAACCGTCCTCAATTGCATTAAAAATATCATTTATGTATACAAAGAGATTAGATTCAGTTGATCTACCAGAACAAAAACCATGTTGTGACACACTGATTACGTTTCTAAAAGAATCACTTATGAAACTGGACACATTGTTTTCAAAGATTTTCGATAGAACTGAAATTATACTAATCGGTCGATAGTTTTCAATGTCTTGCTTATTGCCAGATTTAAAGATTGGTACCACACGTGCAGATTTCCACAAGTCAGGAAATTTTCCCGAACTTATTGAAATAGAGAAAATTCGTGTTAGTGGTATAACCAATGAATCTCTGCAGTTATAAAAAAATGTTGGAGGTAACTCATCTGGCCCAGCACCTTTGTTTAAGTTTAGAGCATTAAGTTCTCTTGCTACCAAATCTTCCGTGATATGCACAGAGCTGATGTCAACAAATGAGTCAATTGTGTAAGGATAGTTATAATTACTACTACTGCTGGTATTATTAGTATATACGGAAGAAAAAAAAAAACTGGCAAACGTATCAACTATGTTTTGAAACCCGCAAACATCAATACTTTTATAAATCATTATATTTGAAAAGTCGCAACTGTTTTTTACACTCTTAATAAAATTCCAAAAATGTTTTGGGTTAGAGTTGATTTGAGATTCGGTGTTCTTAATAAATTTGTTGTAACAGCAAGCGATTTCTTGTTTACATTTGGCTCTAATTAAACTGAAATTATAATAATCTCTGATATCACGGCTTATTTTATAACGACGATGTAATTTGTTCTTCTCAATCACTAACTTTCTAGTTTCATGGCTAAACCAAGAGGGAAAATTTTTACTTTTAGATTTCCGGATTGGTATAAAATTATCACAAATGAAATACAAACACTGGTAAAAGTCATCTACAATATCACATATGTCATTATCGCTACTAATAAAATCCCAGTTAAAGTTAAACAGGAAAGAATTGATGGCATTATAATCACAGTTTCTGAATTCACGATAGGTATCACAAAATGTATCACCGTAATAATTACAGTTACAGTCAGATATCACAAATTTAAGAGGTGGATGAAACTTATCCACCTTTACAAACTCACCAGTACGACTTACAGTAAGACTATTTAATTTAATCAATAAAATAAATTGACTTCATTAATTTTTTTGAACCACCTCTTAAGAAAATCTAAAAAATATGAATGGAATGATAAATCACAAGTACAAACTCATCATATTTTTTGCATTTTAGATAGGATTTATTCAGCAAAATTTAAGGGTGACGTCATCAATTTTTTTAGGAGGGATGAACAAATACATTTTGAACAAAAGTTTACCATGCTTATAATAACTTTAAAATATTCCCAAGATTTCAAAGCATTCGGTTTTGTAATTCCTGATTAAATCGATAAAATAAATTCACACCTTCATTAATTTTTTTGAGTCACCCTGCATATGCAAATCCAAAAAATATGATTGGAATGATAAATCACAAGTACAGACTCATCATATTTTGTACATTTTGGATAGGATTTATTCAGCAAAATTTTGGAGTGACGTCATCAACTTTTTAGGGGGGGAAGAGCAAATAGATTTTGATAAAAAATTTACCATGCTTATGATAACTTTAAAACATCTCCAAGATTTTAAAGCATTCGGTTCTGTAATTACTGATTAAATCAATAAAATAAATTGACGCATTCATTATTTTTTTTCAGTCACCCTGTATATACAAATCGAAAAAATTTGAATGGAATGATAAATCACAAGAAGAGACTCACCATATTTTGCACATTTTAGATAGGATTTATTCAGCAAAATTTTGTGGTGACGTCATAAATTTTTTAGGAGGGACAACCAAATACATTTTGATAAAAAATTTACCATGCTAATGATAATTTTAAAGCATCTTCAAGATTTCAAAGCATTCGGTTTTGTAGTTCCTGAGTAAATCAGTAAAATAAATTTTGCGCATTCATTAATTTTTTTTAGTCACCCTGTATATGCAAATCCAAAAAATATGAATAGAGTGAAATAGAGTGATATATCACAAGTACAGACACATCATATTTTGTATATTTTAGATAGGATTTATTCGGCAAACTTTTGAGCTGAGGTCATCAAGTTTTTGGAGGGGATAACCAAATATATTTTGACTAAAGATTTATTATGCTCTTTATAGCCTTAAAACATCTGCAACATTTCAAAACATTCGGGTTAGCAGATTAAAATTAAATTGCAAAATGTTGTTTTATAATTTTGATTTTTTTTTCCAAAAATCTGGACGTTTCGGGTAAAAACTGAATTCGGAGTCGTAAACTACATGTGTAGGACTATGGTTATTTTATACAATTTAAGACTAAATTTATATTACAATTTTGAAAGTGACTCATCGATTAGTGGTGGCAAAAAAAAATTAGTCATAATTTTGGTTAGCGTTTTTACCATCTACATTGGTAATAATATCCTAATAATAAAGTACAAAATTTCACAACAATCGGTCCAGTACTTTCGGAGATTATCTGTCTAATAAAAATCCGGGACGGCAGACAGACGGACAGACAGACGGACAGACGGACAGACAGACGGACAGACAGACGGACAGACAGACGGAAATGGGCAACCTATTTCTTCGTATTCTAGGGGTCATGACAGATCGAGAAAACGTAAAAGTAGAGAGTCGGCCGACGGACTCGATTACAATACTTCCTTTGCTTACGCTCGGGAAGTAAAAATGAATTTTGTAGCTTTGATTGTGATAAAAAGATCGCTGTAAAACAAAAGGGGAGACCAACACCACTACTCCCATTAATGGTATGACAGGTAGAAAGTAAAACAGAGCATTTCATGAAAATAATTATAATAAAACTAAATGGTTAACGGCTTCGGTTTTTTAAGAAACAAATTAAGGGTGTGGGGACAAAAAATCTGCACAAATTTCAAACTAGAATAACTGTATTATAAAAGCAGGTATTAATAACGTGATCAACAACATTTATAAAAACAACTTTAAAGAACACAATCTGCACCATATCTGCTTGCTTTACGAATTTTTGTTTTAACACGGCGCATTAAATTTGTAAAAGCCGATATTTTTGTTTGCCGTATTTTCAGCAGTATACGCTTCTTTAATTCTGCATGTGTCGAGGCTTCCCATCCATTTTCGTACACATTCCTCTTTAGGTTTCTCCAAAAACGTTCAATTGGGCGTAGTTGAGGTACGTTGGGAACATTTTTGTCCTTAGGGATAAAAGGAATGTTTAACTCATTATATGCAGCAATAACGTTAGCTGCGTAATGAGCTGTTGCCATGTCTGGCCAAAATACAAAATTGCCATCCGAATGCTTTTCTCTTATAAAGCGGACAAGTCGAGACCTAATGCACTGTTTTTCAGAAATATCTGCATTAACAGAATTTCCAGATGGGCAAATAAACGCAGTAGAATGTCCACGTGAAGAAATGGCCAACCAGACCAACAACTTGGACTGAAATTTTTTATGACGTTTGAATTTCACTTTATCATCTACTTCTTCTCCTTCCTTGCAATAGAAATGTTTATTGTTAGCAGTATCGCTACCATCAAAAGTGAAGTAGGATTCGTCATCGATGATTATTTCAGTTCCATTTGAGGGGAAAAAGTGGATTCAGAAAGATGCCTTAATTTTCGTTTTTGTTCCAGCTTTTGTTTTTCTGAATATTTGGGGGCGGATTTTCGTGTTGCAAGCTTGACATTGTTCTCCTTTAATATGTTGCTAACATACTTTTTGTCAATTTTAAATTTCCGTCCAAGTTTTCTTAGTGAAACACCAAGTTTACCGTGACTTTGATTGACTAAGGCTTCTCTCTTCTTCTGGGGCATTTTTCTTGCTGGTCTTCCGCTTCCTACTTGTCTTTCTACCGAATTCCCATTCTCTACTCTTCTGCAAATGCTATAAGTTGTCCTTTTTGATATCCCCATTTGGAAGAAGTGATTAACGGTGAATGACTTTTTTAAATGCATATGCCTTCTATAAAATTCGGCAATCACAGATCGGCGATCATTTTCATTTAAGTGTTCCATTATTACAAAAAATATTGAAACTTTCAAGAGGAACTAGGCATAACAATTTTTAACAACTGTCAAAAAATGTCATAACGTCAACCGTCATTTTTCTCAAAGCTAACTCGATTTTCGGTAAATTAAAATTTGTGCAGATTTTTTGTCCCCACACCCTTATACTGTTGTAATTGTGTATTATTCACAAGTGATAAATCTTCCGTTTGAGATGAAGCAGGCTATAATTATTTACAAAATTTGTCACAAGGAATAGAAAGGCATGAAAAATCACAGGAACACATATTTTCTTCTACTCCTTTAGATTCCGCTCATAAGAAGGATATTGAGAACTTGAGAACTATAACGAGAAAGTTGGTAAAAATAGGGCAATTTTGAAAAGACTAATCGATACAATAGTTTATCTATCAACGCAAGAGTGTTCTTTTCGTGGGCATGACAAAAAAAAAGATTCAGATAATGAATAATATAAAAAGTAGTGCCTTTCAAATTTGAGCCTCCTCTGAAGAAAACTTCACGAGCCGCCACTGAAATAAATATCCCAATTTTGTTAACAATGTTAGTAATTGTACAAACTGTAACATTACCATAAATATAAATTAACAGAGCACGTGTCCTGATGCACTTTTTACTTCCCGAGCGTAAGCAAAGGAAGTATTGTAATCGAGTCCGTCGGCCGACTCTCTACTTTTACGTTTTCTCGATCTTTCATGACCCCTAGAAGACGAAGAAATAGGTCTCCCATTTCCGTCTGTCTGTCCGTCTGTCCGTCTGTCCGTCTGTCCGTCCGTCTGTCCGTCCGTCTGTCCGTCCGTCTGTCCGTCCGTCTGTCCGTCCGTCTGTCCGTCTGCCGTCACGGATTTTTTAGACAGATAATCTCCGAAAGTACTCGACCGATTGTTGTGAAATTTTGTACTTATATTAAGAATATCATGTAGATGGTAAAACGCTAACCAAAATTTGTCTAATCATCCCCACCACTAATACGACGACGTCACTTCAAAATTGTACATAGTAAATGGGTTTCCAATTGTATAAAATAACATAGTCCTACACATGTAGTTTACAACTCTGAATCGACTTTTCACCCGAAACGTCCAGATTTTTGGAAAAAAAATCAAAATTATAAAACAACATTTTGAAATTTAATTACTTCCCGAGCGAAAGCAAAGGAAGTATTGTAATCGAGTCCGTCGGCCGACTCTCTACTTTTACGTTTTCTCGATCTTTCATGACCCCTAGAAGACGAAGAAATAGGTCTCCCATTTCCGTCTGTCTGTCCGTCTGTCCGTCTGTCCGTCCGTCTGTCCGTCTGTCCGTCTGTCCGTCCGTCTGTCCGTCTGTCCGTCTGTTGTCCCGGATTTTTATTAGACAGATAATCTCCGAAAGTACTCGACCGATTGTTGTGAAATTTTGTAGTTATATTAAGAATATCATGTAGATGGTAAAACGCTAACCAAAATTTGTCTAATCATCCCCACCACTAATGCGATGACGTCACTTCAAAAATGTACATAGTAAATGGGTTTTCAATTGTATAAAATAACATAGTCCTACACATGTAGTTTACAACTCTGAATCGACTTTTCACCCGAAACGTCCAGATTTTTGGAAAAAAAATCAAAATTATAAAACAATATTTTGAAATTTAATTTTTAATCTGCTAACCAGAATGCTTTGAAATGTTGCAGATGTTTTAAGGCTATAAAGAGCATCATAAATCTTTAGTCAAAAAATATTTGCTTATCCCTCCAAAAACTTGATGACGTCAGCTCAAAAGTTTGTGGAATAAATCATATCTAAAATGTACAAAATATGATGAGTCTCTACTTGTGATCTATCACTCCATTCATATTTTTTGGATTTGCATATACAGGGTGACTCAAAAAAATTAATGAATGCGTAAATATATTTTATTGATTTAATCAGGAACTACAAAACCGAATGCTCTGAAATTTTGCAGATGTTGTAAGGTTATAAAGAGCATAATAAATTTTTAGTCAAAATATATTTGGTTATCTTCTACAAAAAACTGATGGCGTCAGCTCAAAAGTTTGCCGAATAAATCGTATCTAAAATGTACAAAATATGATGAGTCTGTACTTGTGATTTATCATTCCATTCATATTTTTGGATTTGCATATGCAGGGTGACTCAAAAAAATTAATGAAGGCGTGAATTTATTTTATCGATTTAATCAGGAATTACAAAACCGAATGCTTTGAAATCTTGGGAATATTTTAAAGTTATTATAAGCATAGTAAACTTTTGTTCAAAATGTATTTGTTCATCCCTCCTAAAAAAATTGATGACGTCACCCTTAAATTTTGCTGAATAAATCCTATCTAAAATGCAAAAAATATGATGAGTTTGTACTTGTGATTTATCATTCCCTTCATATTTTTTAGATTTTCTTAAGAGGTGGTTCAAAAAAATTAATGAAGTCAATTTATTTTATTGATTAAATTAAAGACAACACTTATTATTAGTATTACACCCCAACCAACCCAATTTGGTAGACACAAAATTTGTTAAAGGAAAAACTCGGTTGAAACATAAGGGTAGCACGCTTATTTACATCGACTTTAACATTACAGACCTGCATTTGTTTTATGCGCTCACTTGGTTCCGCGAATGTGAAATAGACATGTTTATAATCAACCAATTGTGAATTTCACCGTCAAGAATTAAAATAAAACCCAATGTTTTATATAATAAGCGGAAGTCGAAGCAATAAAACCGATGGTCGTTTTGTTTACAGTTTCTGTGTTTGACTCTCACGTATGCTGTTACGCCTGTCGTCTTAAATTAAGAGTGTTTATACATACACGATTTTCAGTTGCCTCTGATACGTATACGTGAGTAAATTGTTTCGTTATTTTATTGATTATTACAAATCAATATTCAAAACGACCCAATTCATTTTCCCGAAAATTTGAGAATATAATAATTTTATTCTTAGTATTACACTACATCTATCCCAACTGACATACGTGTCCTTGCAAAAATGTTGATGACATCATCGCAATTTTTTTTTAAATTCCCACTACAAAAATGTAATGAGAAAAAAAACACAATAGGCATGTAGTCGTCAAGTTTCCGACAGCGAGGGAAGTACTGTCTAAACTCCTTAGACTAATTTTTTTCCTAAGGGACGTAAGTAAATCACTTACGTCCCGTCGTCATTAACAACCGTAATCATTTCGTAAAACGAACTTACGTCCATGAAAACCATGTATTAATGGTATGATTACGATAAGGGGAGTAGGAAAAATATATTTCAAGATTGTGGCGTTGCATGATCCGGCTCGAAGGACCAAAATGTAGCATTGCGCCGTGATGCGACTCAGAAGGACAAAATGTTGCGCCGTGATTCGACTCGTAGGACCAAATGTAGCATCACAGCATCGTAATCGATAATCGTAAATAAAAGAGTGGATTTTCTTATCATAATCACTACATTAATAATAAATATGTAAACGCAAGTCACAAATATATATTTGAATCGTCGCGCCCATATCGCTGTCGCGTACGGTACCCTTTCCAATCATGCCTGTCCTGTATATTGGAGATTGGAGATAGCCAAGATTCGTAAAGTATATATGTTACAGCTAATATCCGAAATCCGTTATTATGCATAATAACTAGACATTTTAGGAATTATGCATAATAACTAAACTTATCAGTTATTATGCATAATAACGGAAACGTTTAGGTAATATTGATAATAACTAACAGATGAACAGGAATTATGCATAATATTTTCCAAAAAGCTACCCACCCTGCCTCGCTTTCCCCTACATATCACATGTACAGTTGATTTTAAAAAAAGGGACAAATTACAGTTATATAAACGTCATATTCCCATTGCTTTTCATTGATCTATGAGAACCTGAATTGCTCATCTTGTCCCGTTTTTTTGAAATCAGCTGGACATGTTATAGGCCAGTGCCGAAACCTTTGAAAATGGTAAAAAGTGAAAAAAAATTAGAACAGGATGATACCCATTGGGAAAGGAAGAAAACATAACAAAAATAAAAGGAAAAATAATTTACGGGCGATTTGAGGTCCGGAAGGGGAAGAGGGTGAGCTTTTAAGGGTAGAAAACGGTTTATCACAATTTCCGGCAAAACTACAAGTCCTATCGAAAAAAGTTAAATGGCAAAGTTCTAGGTAATAAAAGGATCTACTACTTTTGTATTTAGACTTTTTTTACATAGCCTCAAAATTTATGCGAAAAATTCAAATAACTGAGTTTTTGGTTTTTTATTTTTATCTCCCACAAAAAAGTTTATTTTTTCACGAAATTTGGTGAAAACTTACCTATTTATGTCCCAAACTCACTGTAATTTTTTTTATTCAAAATATTTATTTTTCCCCCTTATTTTGATTTAATATCGAAAAACCACCCTAATTTTCAATCGAAAATTCTCACGTCAAAATATTTGCTTTTTTAAAAAAATCGGCGTGCTTTTTGTTCGTTGAAATCTCTACTTTCTGAAGGTGTAAAAAAAATTATACATTACTATGGCAAATTTTCACAGGAAATGCAAAAAACGAAAAAACTCGAATTCGAAATATTTTTTTAATCATGTAAAATTTTGGGCTGTTTATTAAAAATATCTGGTTGACCGAGCTTCACTCGGCTCGTTTGGTAGTATTAGATCAGATTAGGACAGATAAATATGCGTATCGTATGCATTTTGAAGTACACGCGCTACTTAAAAATACACATTAAAAAAGAAATTCCATGAGCAGTCTTTGTTTTAAATACTGATGAGTGACATGTAGAGATTAAAGAATAGAAAACTGGAATTATTGTTTGACATTTATTAAAATCTCATTTGTTACCCAAGTTCTCTCTCTGTCGTTCTTTTCTTTTTCCTAGTTATCTCTCTCTCGACTCTAGAAAAAGGTCACAACCACATTCTTGCTGCCAGAGGAGTTTCTCCTCTGGTGTGGTTAACATACTGAGTTACCGTGCTCTTTTGCGTTATTCCTAATTTCTCAATCTCAACCCTGCTCCCGAAGATGCCATTTACGAAAATGTGCGAAACGTTGAGCCCAAAAACTCAAATAACACGGTCCCATCCCGGAAAACGATCACATTTTGACTCCGACCGTGGAACCTCTGAAATGAATGCTTGACAATAACCTCAATTCAATGCTCTTTCGTGTGCCTTTTATCTGCTCACTGTTTAGTTTTCCGTAAATTTTCTCACCTCAGAAGGTGAATTTTAACGTCCTCTATACAGTGGAGTATGTTTCGGTACGTACAATTGAAGATAAAAAGGTACGTCAAACGTACTGTCAGACTGTCACCCAAACTTCTCTTACAAAACAGTCTCCTGTTCGTGTAGTGTCATCTGATATTGCCTAGCAACAAATATAATTCACTGCCTGAAAACTGCTGAAAATATATGAAGCTGTAATTTTCAGAAGTTAAAACTACTATCAATCGATTTCTTGACCCAAAAAAACCCCAACCTGTAAATTTCATCGAAATCGTTAGAGCCGTTTTCGAGAAACCCATTATATATGGGGTATTCCATACCAAATCGACCACTTTTTAACCCGACCCCTTTTGATATGCCTGAAAGTTTTTCTTCCTTTTCTATCCTATAAAAGACGTTTCTCAGAATTTTTTCAATTTTTTTTACCCGACTCAAAAAAAGTTATGAATTTTTGAAAAAAAACCGCTCATTTTTTTTTGAACTGCTAGAACTTTTTCAAAAATTGACCGTTTGGGACCGTTTTTTTTTCAAAATTTTTGTTTTTAAATGTACTTTTCGGAAAAAAATATACCAAAATTTTTAAAGTTCATCTTATAAGAAATTTTTCAGTTTTTTGAGAAAAACCATCAAATTTTCGAAGTTCGCCATTTTTTATTTTTTATTTTTTTTTCTCATAAAAAACTTCAATCAATTCTCCAATTATCCCCACTAATCCCGGAGTGGGCCGATTCTTTTTTCTATTTTTTTTATTTAATTGAAAAAAAAAATTTGTTTATTTTCAAAAGAAAAAAAAAAAATTTTTTATCTATATTATTTATATTACAAAAGAAACATAATTAAATGATTTTCAGGTAATATATTTTTTATTTATAATCTTAATCTACGATTAATATGACTGAGATTCAAATCTTAATACGTCAATCGGATCGATAAACTAGGGCTGACAATTACAGACTTACCTATAGCCAGTTTATTCGATACACGCAAGTATAGTGAACCAAGAGTTATAAGGTTATATGGCCATCATAAAATCATCCCATTGTGTCGAAGTTAAGTTGTTTACAATAGAAAAGGTTTTAGGGTCGTAAATAACGTGTCCACTGCAGCTCGACCGGCTCTTGAGGTTTCGTTCAGGGGCGGCTTTCACTAAATATGAAAATCCACCACTCCACTATTTCTTTACTACCTGCAGCCGCTGAGGGTTCCGAAATAACCACTCGCTTTGAAAGCCGGTCCTATTAAATATGAGCAAGAAATGTTTAGAAGATGATTTATTGTCAACCGGTAAGCTTAGTGCGAACCACACAAAGGGGGTATTTATTTGCGGTCAACTACTTTTATGATGGCCATATAACCTTATAGGTCTTGGTTCACTATATGTTCTAATCCATAAATCTATACGGTTGTCTTAAATTGAGAGTTAGAACATAACCCATAAATCTTCAGTGCGTTTTAGTATTGAATTAAAGATTATTGTCATTATATTTGATTAATAAAAAGAACAATTTTCTCTAGTTTATGAACATTCTTCTGATTCATTGTTTTAGAAGCGATAATTATTTTGATTATACTTATCTACATTTATCAAAATAATTTCATCGAAACATTATGGCATCAAATAAGCAATTCGATCGATGTTGTAATCCTTATTATATTATATATATATATATTATAAATAAAAAATATATTACCTGAAAATCATTTAATTATGTTTCTTTTGTAATATAAATAATATAGATAAAAAAAAATTGTTTACTATTGAAAATGAAAAGATTTTTTTTTCAATTAAATAAAAAAAATAGAAAAAAGAATCGGCCCACTCCGGATTAGTGGGGATAATTGGAGAATTGATTGAAGTTTTTTATGAGAAAAAAAAATAAAAAATAAAAAATGGCGAACTTCGAAAATTTGATGGTTTTTCTCAAAAAACTGAAAAATTTCTTATAAGATGAACTTTAAAAATTTTGGTATATTTTTTTCCGAAAAGTACATTTAAAAACAAAAATTTTGAAAAAAAAACGGTCCCAAACGGTCAATTTTTGAAAAAGTTCTAGCAGTTCAAAAAAAAATGAGCGGTTTTTTTCAAAAATTCATAACTTTTTTTGAGTCGGGTAAAAAAAATTGAAAAAATTCTGAGAAACGTCTTTTATAGGATAGAAAAGGAAGAAAAACTTTCAGGCATATCAAAAGGGGTCGGGTTAAAAAGTGGTCGATTTGGTATGGAATACCCCATATAGATATATATTTATATACATATATACAAACTTTGCTCGTTTAATAGTATAAGATTTACACTTTAATTACCCGAAAAAAGTAAGATTCTATATTACGCTGATAAACTCAAAAATTTAAAATCCATGAAACAAACGCCTTCTGTTGGTGGTAGATTTGTCAATGTGAAAGATGATTTAATTCTTGCCAATTGATTTTCGAAATCTTAATTGATTGAGTGTTATATTGTCATTTTTACATTTATAAATATATTTGATTAATTGTAATCCATTTTTTGCGATATCTTCTTTGTTGGCATGTTTTTTATAAAAATTTGTTATATTTTATTTCTTTTCCAATGGGTATCATCCTGTCCTAAATTTTTTTGTTCTCAAAAATTATTGGCCCTGGCCTATTAGGCAATTTTCTTAATGACTAATGTTTCAGGTATTATGCATAATTCCTGTTCCTCTGTTATTTATTATCAATATTACCTTTCTGTTATTGTGCATAATAACTGAAAAATTTAGTTATTACGCATAATTCCTAATGTTTCCGGTTATTATGCATAATAACTGACAAGTTTAGCTATTATGCATAATTCCTAAAATATCTAGTTATTATGCATAATAACGTATTTCGGATATTAGCTGTAACATATATATACTTTACGAATCTTGGGAGATAGCGCCCTCCATCCAGTAGGTGGCTGGGTGGGGTGAGTACCTTGATCCTAAAGTCCCTAGATATATATCTAGGGACTTTACTTGAGCTGGGTACGGACTCGTCCTGCCGTGGAACTAATAAAGGCCGTACCGAACAAACATAAAACGTTAAAAATTCGGTCACGACTGTTAGTAACACTGTGTTTCTTGTTTTTTATGTTTGGGTTCCAGTTTTGATCGAATTGAAATCTCCAACTTTTTTTAATAAAGCAAATCAAGACTCCACTGTACTTTTGAAGTACATATTTCTATTTCTTACTTAATATTTATAAAAACAGTAACATCCTCAGACCAAGTTGAACATTTTAGCTGTTCCTTCGTGTCAAAAAGCTAAGGATGTTACGTAATATTCAGCTTTGACGTAGGTATTTATAAAACTGAACAAAATGAGAATTCAAAATCTTTCTAATTTTGCATAGGTACAGAAAAATGTAGATATGACAATAAAATCTTGTGTTTATTGTTTACAACACAATAAAAGCGCCAGTGTAGAGTAAGAAAATGCTAAATAATCTACACACTCTGTGTTTTACAATTTATCCTTCAACATATATACACCAACATCCAAAATCTACCTTATCAGCCTCAATTAATGCCAATTAAAGACTTAAAGTAAATCCTTATTACAATTTTATCTACTGAAAACCAATCCTGATGAATTTGTGGAAAAGTCAACAAACGTAAGTTTTCACATATTAATTTATATATTTAATATATAGGGGGAAGTCGGTGAATCGTGCGCGTCTGGCAATGGTGCGCACCCGTCTAATTGCAAATCAAATAATTTAAATTTTAAAGCATGGCCGACTCCATTAATCTCTAAAGAGATATGGCCGTTCCATTCGGTATTTTTTGGCAAGTGCGGAAAGTATGCCATGAAGTGACCCTAAACTGTCGGACTCTGGTGGTCCTTAAGCATATTAATTTTTAATTACAGATTTCTTCATTTACTGACATTGATGTTTTATCAAGGTCGTGTTTTATCCTAATTTGAGCGGAGGACTAAAACTTATCCAAATTCTCGTTTTGTAGGGGTTGTGAAACAAATATCGGACATTGCACTGAACATGTTTCCACTTTTAAAATTTGAAAGAGCTTGTGAGCAGTTGCTTAACATAATATTTCCTCACCTAGAGAAGAATCCTCTATTTAAATGTGAAAAACATAAACGTTTAGTTTGTAAATATGTTGTAACAACTGTAAAACCTGTTTTGGACAACATATGTCTTGAAACCACAGATTTAGTCAAGACAAAATTGCTGCAGCACAAACCAGTCAGCAGAAAGGTTCTAAAGTTGTAATATTCAGGTATATCTACTTACATTAATATTGATTAGAATTTTACATTGTTATTTTTATTTATTCCATTTGATTTAATAAAATGAGTTCTGTTATAAACATTCCTGATCTGAATTTGACTTTATTAAATTACAAATTGTCAAAATTTAATATGGCAACTCAATCGGGGTTGTATTTTTTTTAACATTTCCATTGTCAGATGGCACCACTTTAGAGAACTTTTCAATTGTTTGGAAAGCCAATTTATAAACGCCCATTGGAACGGCCATATCTCTTTAGAGATTAATGGAGTCGGCCATGTTTAAAGTAAGTACATAGTGCCATCTATTAGAACCACTTGTAACTGCCAAAACAGTTTTTAGTCGTTTTCTGACATATCCACATTCAATATGGTACTATTAGCGATTCCCGGGTTTTCGAAGTAATTGTGGTAGGGTTGAAAATAAGCTGTAAGTACTCTATTTTACGACTTATTTTAATAATTTTTATCTCAATCGATAGCTAGTTTTTATACTACTCATTTTAAATATTCATAGTGTTGAGTTAAGTATTGGTTAATTGTTATAAATTTTTAATTTCAAAAGAAATTTATCGGCAAATAGTGCGCAGTGCGCACATTTTGCCGACACCTTGTTTTAGAATTTAACTTTAGTGTTTAGCAATTTTAGATGTCCAAGTATAGTCGTAAAACCAACAAGGCGGGGTGGTGTGCTGATTTAATGAAAAATGCTGTTCGATTTGTACGAAATAGAAACAGTATTAGAGGGGCTGGTCGAAAATTTCGAATACCAGAATCATCAATACGCAAAGCATTAAAAGCTTTAAATGAAGGGCTTGATATAAAAGACCCCCGTTTAGGAAGGCGTCCTGTTTTTTCTCAAAATGAAGAAGATGAGTTGAGAAAACATGTTTTAAAATTAGGTAGATTATTTTATGGTTTAAGCTGTGTTCAATTACGTAAATTAGTATTCTCATTTTCTGAAGCCAATAACATTAAACATAGTTGTAATAAAGACCGAAAAATGGCTGGCAAAGATTGGTACTACAGCTTTTTAGGACGAAATCCTCAATTGTCTTTACGTAAACCAGAGCCAACTAGTATTAACCGCATATGTAGGTTTAATGACAATGAAAAAACAAAAATGTGAGAAAAAAGTTGTACGAAGAAAATGAGTTAGAAACAGACGAATTGGAAGAAATCGAAGGTGAAAGAAATGAAGACGATGAAGACATTTGCCTAGTCTGTGGAGATGGGAGTAAAAAAACAGAACATTGGTTCCAGTGCCAGATCTGTAACACAAAGTGGGCACATGCTCTTTGCAGTGGACGGGACACTGCAGAGGGTTATGTTTGTGACTTTTGTGACAAGTGATTTTTCTGTTTTGTTGTTCTGTTTTTAAATATGTTGTTTTTTTTATATATAATTTTTCATAATGTTGTAATACTTTATAATTTTATTTTGAGTGTTAATAAACATTTTTCACAATTAAGAAACAAATCATTTCTTTGTTAGGTTATAAAAATGGTAATCAAATGTACGCGCACCATTAACAGAAGCTTGCGCACCATTACCAATCTAACAAGTCTGATATTCATGCGCAACGCAATCTTAAACAAATGAGCTTGATTGAAGTAAAAAAGAAACAGTGTTAAAACTTTACCAGAAGATGTTAATGAAAAAGTGTCAATAACAGCAATCAAGGGGGGCAGCTCAGGTTTGTATTGTTTCTTGTTGTTTTAACACCACTTACTAGGCATATCAGTAATAATAAGGTCTTTAAATTCCTGTATTTTCAAGCAATCTAAAAACTGTTAAAAAGCCTGAAGGAATTCTTCTGGGTTCTGTGCATTTATTAAATTAACTTTCAATATTATCGTTTTGGAGTTCACGAATGAATTTAATCCTCAAATTAAGACCCAAATATCGAGTACAACTTATCGCACCGCATTTTTTTTCATTTCATCACCGTTACATGCAGATATTTTAACATTGCAGAATATTGTCACGACCCAAGCTTAATTTCCCAGGAACCCCAAATTTTAAACTACCAAATAAGATTTTAAACTAAATTTATTATCGAAAATGGTACTTACATCGTTCCAGCGTCTTGTTGTTACGACGGTGGTCACTCACCAAACTCCCCGTTTTGGGTTCTCGTTGGAGCCAGGAAACCATCATCCCGCTAGAACAGCAATTTTCCCCACTTGTCTTAGTTCAATCACATTTCCGTTCTAGCAGGATAATGCTCCCCCGTCTCCAAATACCACCATCGCATGATTCGAGAGGAAGCGAGGCGTCATGATTTCGCAAACTAAGAATATAAAATATTTGTATTCATGACAATATTATGCTGTTTTCTTGTGAATTAAAATCACGAGACAGTTTGTACATGCTCTATTTTCTAATTTAAATAACCCTTCCCAACTGGTAGTATCTATTCTAAAAATTTGTTGTTTTTTTTCCTGGGCCGAAAACTAGGC
The DNA here is from genome assembly GCA_022388445.1 of Zophobas atratus. Lineage (NCBI taxonomy): Eukaryota > Metazoa > Arthropoda > Insecta > Coleoptera > Tenebrionidae > Zophobas > Zophobas atratus. The sequence goes on from CM039446.1 coordinate 37,559,662, forward strand.
CTTATCGTATAGCATCCGCCAGTCTGTGGTAGTTTCATTGCCCGCCTCCTGACCTCGCACCGCTGCTCATATTTCCAATCGCACGATGCTCAGCACAGGCTCAGCCTTGAGTCGCGACACCCAGCATAAGCCGGGGCTAACAGTTGTACACTCAAATCGCCTAAGCAAATTTTTATAATCGGTGCCCCTTTCAAGGTACTGATCATCTAAACGATAGGATACAATTTTTAGATATTTACGCTGTATAAATTCGAGATTTTTGATATGTGTTCCGAATAGCGGATATTGTATCTTATAGGCGTAAAATTCAAATTATTATTAAAATAACTAAATTCACAACAGTTCTGTAAACAAAGTCATACATTTTAAAATATTTTCTATTGTATCAAGTGTATTCTACAAACGTAAACTTAAAGTTAAATATTACTCTAAGACCTCTTATACTATATTTTCTTACCAAACTCGTTACATATTATAAAGAAATTTTAACGGTTTCTGTGTTCCGGTGTAATGAGTGGCTAGATAATTTTTGTCTCTGAAAAGAGTTAAACAGAGATGTAATTTATGTTATCTTGTCTTAATAACAAAAACATACAAATTTTAAAATTAGTACCTATATAAAAATTCAGTGATAAAGTCGAGAAACGTTCTACAAAAATCTATATAAACTCTTCAGATTCAAAGATGTTGACGATGACGTAACGTAGTACGTTTCACTATGATCGTTTAAAAGTTTTTCTGTAAGCATGATTTCTAACGCTTTTAAAACTATTAAGTACCACACCATACCATTGCTGGTGTCTCCTCTCGCAATAACAGGAACTTCAACTACCGGTTCTGATGCATCTTCATCAAGAGAGTAGTTTGAATATTATCTGAAAGTATATTATTGTCTTTTCAGTCGTCAAAAATCACCTGATACATAATCCGTGGGTACATTCGAACTTGTATTCTCAGCGTTGTCAAAGCCTTAAGCTTTAACTATGATGAATTCATAAAGAACTATAAATTCATTGGCCCTAGAAAATGTATTCGTTTCGTCTCAATATACATTGTTGCACAGTTTCTTTATTAGGATATCTTGTTTTTCCAAAAAAAAAAAACGTGTTTGTAGGATTGGAAACTTTTCCAGTGAAACATTGTTACGTCCGGCGCGGTCAGAGTGAACTTCCGTTGGGAATAAATTTGTAAAGATCTTGTTCACCTTTGTACCATCTTTCTGCAGACCATTAACATTTTTCACTAAAAAAAAAACTTACTTGTATTTATGCAACACTAAGAACTTCTAAATACGTAACATAGTAGTTCATGTAAACACAGAGTGATTATTAAAGTTTGTGATTTTTTTTTGACAGATTGGCAACATATTTAAAATTTTATAGTGGCATACCTGATTGTAAAATTATATTGATGACACCCAGTCAGTAGCTGTCGTCTCAACCAATCAACACGTTTGTGAGGCGTGCTCATTTCAAAACTGACAACTGTGAATTGACATATTAACATGACTGCCAATAATTCAGAAATTTACTTCAATCATGACCGACTAGTATAAAGATTATGGCCTGTCCAAGAGGTACGATACGTGTTGCCATCTATTAATAATTACACTTAATAATTTAGCAAAATTTTAATTTGACTTGACATTATGGGACTTCAAAACGTGTAATGGTCGTTTGTTTCGGTATGAATGCCTTTGTGCCTTTCAAAAGGTGTTAATAATTCTTTTGTCGTTTTTTAATTATTAATAGATGGCAGCACGTATGGTACCTTTGGCATTCCTTTGGACAGGCCATAATCTTTATACTAGTCGGCCATGCTTCAATCAATAGTCAGTGGGTATTTGTACCTGGTGATTTTTGAAATTTCTGCTCTAGTTGGTGAGGACGCGGACGTCAGCAATTGAAAAGGTCGACGTAAGCGTCATAGCCAGCTAGATCAGAAATTTAAAAAATCAACTCACATCATCATAACTTTAAAAACTTAAAATAATAATATGTATTAATTACCTGTTATTTATATAACCAGCAAAGAAATGGATACTTTGCTTAAATCACTTATTTTCTCTGTTTGCTTGATTTGGTAAAGTTCTTGTAAATTTTTATACCCAGGGAGTCCTTCAGCTGTGCGAACATCATTAATTTTATTGTCTTGCAGTTGACCCCTTTTTCTTGACGCATACTATAACTGGTTTGTTTATTGTCTACAATCTCATCATCATTTTTGATGCTAGTTTTACTTAGAACTGTCGCCCCACTCTGATTTTGAGCATTTAATTACGTCAATATCTCCAACGATCAGTAATTTTAGTACGTTTTGTTTTTGTTTCGATTTAGTTAACATGAAATACAATGCGGTTTGTTACAGAAACATAACGGTCTAATTTTTTTCTTGTAATTCGGTGTTTAGCAATATAAGTTCTGCAATATCTTTTTTTTAAATTAATAGTTGTGTTCTTGTTCGATTTTCTTCCCACCACTTATAACTAACATGTAATGCGTTATTGTTCTCTTCATTTAGAGCTATAGTTAATCTTCCACACTGTATTTTATTAATACTCCTGGCATATCACGTTTACCTTCTTTCCAGGCTATGTCTAAAATTTTGCTAATATCAATACCAAGTGCACGATTTTTGTTGAAAGGAGAATCACTTTCTAGAATGCATTTTACAACAGCAATGTTTCCCTCTCTTAGTAGTGTAACAGTATCATTTTGGGTCCCTCTAACTGCCAGAAGCAGAAACTTTTCCATACCTGTTTGTAGTTGTTCAGAGGAGAGGAGTTTTATAAGTGCATCAAATAAATTAAAATATCCCATCCTTGCTGCATAGCATGCTAACGTTTCACAGTCGTAGTATTCAAAAATCACATCTTTTAAATCGTCAAACTTTGCCAATTCATTTTTCAAAATTAATTCAATTGGGTATAAACATTTTGCTTCCAAAGAAAAATGAACATAATCGAAATCGAAAAGACTGTCTTTGTCGTGGACGTTGGTGTTTTTTGTCATAAGAATCCTTATCATCTTGACATACCAGTCATGTTCTCGTCTAACGTCGTCAGTAAAGATTGTAGGATATATCATTCCGCGTGTACAAAGCAAATGCAGTGCTGTTCGACCCCCTGCATCTTTGTTGTGCGCGGTCTCTCTATGCTTTTCAAATTCTTCGAAGTTTTTATAAAGAACAGATAAATGCAACGGACACTCTTCAGCGAGCATTATGTCAAACATAAGTCGCAAATTTGCGTATTTTTCAGAGAATATAGAGTTCTTCAATGACGGATACATTTTTATATTATTTTTTAACCAGACACATGCAAAATATTCCGCAAAAGTTTGGTGATGAAAGATTGCTTGTTCACTTTCATTTATTTCTTTAATTATACCGTATCTGTCACCATTTGTTTTTATCTCTTTTATATAACTTTCTGCTTCTGAGTCCACATTTAGTATTTCCAAGTCGTCATGATTCAAACACGTTTTGAGGGCAATGGGTTCATATTGTTTCAGAAGCACATTTAAGTTTCCAAGCAGATGTATTTGCTTTTCGTTGGTAACTTTATTTATGGCAGCTTTCATCTTTCCGTCTAAGAAGAGTCTATACATTTTCGACAGTATAAACATTTTTTCTTCTTTAATATTTTCGACAGTTTCGTCATTGTTCAGAAACATTTCTGTAATTATATGTAACTGCAATGGTACACCTAACAAATCCTGAAGGTTGTTAAGATCTGCACTCTCAAATATTATTCTAAGAATGTTCTCTATATCTTCTTCTGAATATTTTTCTTTCAGTTTCTGATATATATATTCTTTTTTTTGATCTTTATTTAAAGCTTGTATCCCAGTTGGTACCACGTTTAATGTTTGGGTTATTTTACCACGTAAATTCTCTCTAGATGAAATCCATAATTTAATACCAGTTGATGATGTGTCTTTAATGAATTTCAAGATAAGATGTAGATGTCCACTATTGACTTCATCTAATCCATCGAGAAATAAATATAGCATTTTCTTGTTACGCAAACTATCCTTAACTTGCTTTTCTAAATCCCCGTTTGTATTTTTGTTATCATAAATATGATTCCACAACGTTTCTACTTCTGACTTTTCTCTCAGGAAAGAATTACAATTTATCAGGTCAACATAAATCCCCCAATAATTTGGAGGACAATTGTTGTAAAAAACTTTCATTAATGTAGATTTACCCATTCCGGATGGAGCAGAAATTACGTTGATCGGATTGTCAAAATATCTAAATATATCTGTTTCTGTTATAGTTTTTGGTTCGTCCATATGTTCAGCTGACAGTTCATTTCCTTTCTGCAAGAGCAATACACAAGATTCGTCATCTACTTGATGAAACAGATACACGTTTGCTTTACTGGACATTTCACAAATTTGACGGAATTCATCTGGTGTACATTTGTTTTTTGTGAACAATAAAATAATAGGTTTTTTAAAATCATACTGTTCATTCAAGTAGTCGGAAACTTTAACACCATGAAAATCTATATCCGTTGACAGATGACTTTCAAATGTTGGATTGCAATTGATGATTACTACTGTGTTATTTTTTGTGAAAGTGTGAGAATCTTTTTTGTTTTTACACAAGTTGTCGATATATTTCTTATAATATGGAATTTCAATTCTTCTACCTTATCACTGCCAATAATTAATGTTGTCTGAGACATTTTTAGCAGTTCGCCAAGACCAATATGTCGAGCAATGTTTATATCGATGTCAAGAAGTTGTTGTAAAGTAATTTCCTCCCTTCCTTGTAAAGAAATCGTAAAATTCTTTAAAATATCACAAACGAGGTCTCTGTTTGTAGATTTTTTCATGAAGTCGGATAAATTTTGAAACACTTCCATTGTATTAAATTCACTTCTTGTTACGTTAACATTTCCCACTAAAATAATTGTTTTCTTGTCGACGATTGTACCGAAAAGTTTCACTGCACAATTTATAGCTCTTGTGTTCACTTCGTTGACACTTACGACCAAGGGAACCCTGTTTAAATACCACAAAATCTTAACTTGTTCCGATTTTTTTACAGCAAACTTTTCTTTAATTTCATTAAAGTCTTCGGGTAAACTTTCCTCATGTGACCAAATATCTTTAATTAAGTCTATGGCATTTTTTTCTGCTATTCCCACAGCAAAGCCCATAACTGCTTGCTTAAGATTTTCTGTTTTTTCATTTTTTTTAGTTTCACTCAACGTCTCAATGTAAGGCGATAAAACCAATTCAGTTAATTTCGTAATAACATCATGTTTAGTTAAAACAAACTTCTTTGACTGCCATTTGTACATAAAATACATAAAGGAGTCGTAAATATTGCATTGTAACAAATTTTCTAACAGTTTTTCTACACGTAAACCGGTTTGCTTCACGTCATCCTGCTCAGTAAAAAAATAAAATAGATGGTTTTTGTTATTTAAATCTTGTTTGATTGTAAAAATATTCTCTTGTCTTTCCTGTGTCAGATTCAGGAGGAAGTTGTCATCTTCAACATTATCAGATTTTTTCACAAAAATTTTCTCCCCAATTTCCCTTTCGCCTTTGATATGTAGTGGAGCGTTTGTGTACAGTATGCAAACAAAATCTTCGTTAATATCTGGATTTGATGATTTAAACGACAAATATTTTTCGACGTTGAAGGCACTTTTTTCTGTAACCAAATCTCTCTTGGTGATAGATTTTGCAGATTCTTTGTACTTGAATTGAAAGAGATAAGTGCGTGTTTCCTTGTTTTTAAAAGTAACTTTGATCTCCAAATCGTCGAAGGGCTTGTATTTTTGGTTATCCGTGGTTATTTCGAAATTTTCCACCGCATCACATGCAATTAGTTTCAAAGCATAAAATGCACACTTTATTCGTTCGTATTCTCTTCCATAATCTGAAGTTCCTTGACCTTTTTCGTAGGTACGAAACCGATTAGCCTGAAACGAGAAGAAACAATTTTAAAAAATATTTTCAAACTAGCCATTGAACGTGTGCAAAATTTTAGGTGTTTTGTATACGAATTGCTATTTTCGCAGACATCGATGGTGTTATGCATCCAAATAAAATCAAAGTTCATCTTAGAATGTTACTTGCGTTTGACCATTGGCCATTCAATTAAAATTCAATTTCGGATTTTTTTTCAAATTGATTTCAAACTTTATCAACCAGTTCATATCAAACAGGTTATTAAGAGCTTTTATCTACCTTATTTTAGAAATTTCTGGAGTTTAATATACATATTTAATTTACCTTTTCTGAAGATAATTTGTTCTCCTTGTATCCTGTCGTTATGTTAGTGTCTTGCTTTATTAACTTTCGTTTTTCTTTCTTTTCTCTTATTGTTTTTATTTCTTCTTGTATCCTGCATAATTCTGCTTCGAGTTGTCTTAATTTTTTGTTGTCTTCGTCACTGTCTGAACTCATGTTAAGAATGGTATTACTGGAAAAAAATTAAAGCCTCTTAAGATATTAAATAAAACTAACGCAAGACCAAGACGATTAAATAAACGGTACTATAAATTTTCTAATATACCTATAGATTCAAAAATTCACAGCGAATCCTAAACTCAGTTAAACACGGTGGTCACTAAACGCGCTCCTCGACATTTCACTGGTTATTATAAACTAGCAACACAAAAAATTGGATAGGTTTGAAGGCTATTTCCATAGAACTTCCCTTGCCCTTGAAGCATAATCCGACAAATCCAGCTCTTTCAAAAAAATATAAAATTTCATATATATTACGATGTAACGTAAAAATCAGCGGCATAAATAACACCCCCGAAGCTCCTGCGCCGTACGGACAATGTAAAATATATTTAAAGCATAGAACTTACGGGATAAAATGTCCTTCAGCACTTGGTAATAGCAATTGAAGCTCAACCACAGTCGAACAAAAAGTTCTGAATATTATAATTAAAGGCTGTGGTATTAATTAACACATTTTCGACAAAATGGGGCGATTCGTTTTTACTTTGATGAATAAAAAATTTATTATGACGTCATAAATATAGATAATTCACATACACAATGCTAATAGAAAAGAGAGAAAAGAGAAAAATTCAAATTGGATTCGTACACTACACTGATGGGAGTATATTGTTGTATAACAGTTAAATCAAATGAACATAGAATTCTTTGAAATGCCGTCATCAAATTGGTGGTGGGGATTATTAGCAAAATTTTAGTTAGTACGTAACCATCTACATGATATTTCTAATATACGAACAAAATTTGACAATAGTCGGTGCACCAGTTTCGGAGATTACGTGTCTAACAAATATGGAGACAGACAGCAGTGCACCACTTTTTTGATTTGATCAATAAAATAAATTGATTCATTCATTAATTTTTTTGAGCCACTTGCATAAGCAAATCTAAAAAATTGGTCAAAAGTTGTTTCGACAGAACTTCCCTCGCCCCTGAAGCACAATGAAAAATATCCAGCATTTTCGAAAAATTATAAAATTTGATTTCAAAGCATTTGGTTTTGCAGATTTAAAATTAAATTCTAAAATGCAAATATAATTTTAATTTTTTATTTTAAAAATCTAGATGTCTCGGTTAAAAATTCAACACAGATTCATAAACTACATGTGTAGGACTATGTTATTTAATACAATTTAAAACCCATTTACTATGTACAATTTTGAAGTGACGTCATCACATTGTTGGTGGGGATGATTGGAGAACGTTCAGACTCAGACAGCGGACTTACAAACAAACAGACGGACAGACAGTTAGATTGAAAGACGGAAACAGGAGACCCATTTTTTTGTACTCTAGGGGTCATGACCTATCGAGAAAATATAAAAGTAGCCAGTCGCCCAATAGACTCGATTACAATACTGTCTTAGCTTCCGCTCAGGAAGTAAAAATCATATAAACTACCTTTGGAAACAGAGAAATGGACTCGACCACTTAAAACTGCCAACAACGCACTTTTATAAATGTCTCACTGTGTGATATCCTGATATCTGTATTATTTATTCTTCAACATCTGTACTTATAATGATGTTCCGAAGAATTCTGATAATAATATTCAATTAAAAACTTACAATTTAGTGTCCTGTGATCCTATACTTTCACAAAAACCTGGCTTTGAATGTCTGTACTACACAAGTATTATCTTATCTACTTACCACAATTTCATATCTATCTTGCTTTATGCTCGGGTATTTGAATGCGACTAATTCATATATCAACAGATATTCTACGTAACGAATACTTTTTACTTCATTTTTAATACATTTTGAAACTATTTATAAAACATATGAAGAAAAGTCTTCTCAGTATAACTCAACCTCTTCAATAATTTTTAGCTATCTATGTGGTCATTAGTCTTCATCTTTTTTTCTACGACATAAATTCATATTGTTATCGCTTGAGGAATACTGATAGAAAACTAAACTATTTTGGTAATTTAGTTGACATCTTAAATAACTTGCAGTCAGAAATTTCCACTTTAAAAACAGAATTCGGAGAAGTAAAAAATTCTTTAGAGATCCTCGTCCAGATTTAGGTGATTTGCTTATCAATCCTATGAAATAGAGGAGAGACAACCCCGTGTGTGTAACATAATAATAAATAATCTGCAGGAATCAACAGAAAATGATGAAAAAGCCAACAGTACGGATGACCATACGAAGGCGGTGGAAATAATATCAACCACTGATGTGACTAATATTCAAATCATTAAATGTTTCCGTCTTGGAAAACCATCACAATTGAAAAAATTGGTCTAAAGAGTTTAGCCAGTACTTCCCTCGCTGTTGGAAACGTGACGACTGCATGCCTATTGTGTTTTTTTTCGCAGTAGATTTCATATATTTTTTTTTGAGTTACCCGGTATATGCAAATTCAAAAAATATGAATGGAATGATAAATTACAAGTACAGACTCATCATATTTTGTATATTCTAGATAGGATTTATTCGGCAAACTTTTGAGCTGACGTCAACAAGTTTTTGGAGGGGATAACCAACTATATTCTGACTAAAGATTAATGATGCTCTTTATAACCTTAAAATATCTGCAAGATTTCAAAGCATTCGGTTTTGTAGTTCTTGATTAACTCAATAAAATATATTCACGCATTCATTAATTTTTTGGAGTCACCCTGTATATAGAAATCCAAAAAATATGAATGGAGTGATAGATCACAAGTACGGACTCACCATATTTTGTACATTTTAGATATGATTTATTCCACAAACTTTTGAGCTGACGTCATCAAGTTTTTGGAGGGGATAAGCAAATATTTTTTGAGTAAAGATTTATGATGCTCTTTATAGCCTTAAAACATCTGCAAGATTTCAGAGCATTCGGTTTTGTAGTTCCTGATTAAATCAATAAAATATATTTACGCATTCATTAATTTTTTTGAGTCACCCTGTATATGCAAATACAAAAAATATGAATGGAGTGATAGATCACAAGTACAGACTCATCATATTTTGTACATTTTAGATATGATTTATTCCACGAACTTTTAAGCTGACGTCATCAAGTTTTTGGAGGGGATAAGTAAATATTTTTTGACTAAAGATTTATGATGCTCTTTATAGCCTTAAAACATCTGCAACATTTCAAAGCATTCTGGTTAGCAGATTAAAAATTAAATTTCAAAATATTGTTTTATAATTTTGATTTTTTTTCCAAAAATCTGGACGTTTCGGGTGAAAAGTCGATTCAGAGTTGTAAACTACATGTGTAGGACTATGTTATTTTATACAATTGAAAACCCATTTACTATGTACAATTTTGAAGTGACGTCATCGCATTAGTGGTGGGGATGATTAGACAAATTTTGGTTAGCGTTTTACCATCTACATGATATTCTTAATATAAGTACAAAATTTCACAACAATCGGTCGAGTACTTTCAGAGATTATCTGTCTAATAAAAATCCGGGACAACAGACGGACAGACGGACAGACGGACGGACAGACGGACAGACGGACAGACGGACGGACAGACGGACAGACGGACAGACGGACAGACGGACAGACGGACAGACAGACGGAAATGGGAGACCTATTTCTTCGTCTTCTAGGGGTCATGAAAGATCGAGAAAACGTAAAAGTAGAGAGTCGACCGACGGACTCGATTACAATACTTCCTTTGCTTACGCTCGGGAAGTAAAAACGTCTACTGTGTGTCACATTATCGCTAGCAGAACGAGCTTATAACAGTACAGCAAATTATGAAACACCTAAAAGAATCCTATATACATTTTTACCAATTTTCATGTTTTTCGACTTATTACTTACTCTGTATTGCTCTTAAAATAAAAAAAAAACTGTGTATTTCTGCCAAAATAAGTTTTTCAATTCTTTAGACAAAGCAAAAGAGCCTCTTATTTTTTTATTATTGTTACAGTTGCTAAGATTTATTAAAATATTTTAATTTTATCTATTTATCGTTCAGTAGCTTCTAAAAGGTTGGATAAGGGTTAATTTTCCCGTTATAATTTTGATAACACAAAATAAGTTTTTCAGACTTCTTAGCCTTCGCGAAGAACTGTCAATTTTGTGGTGCGTACCTTTCAATAACACCCTGTATGTTCAAATATCTTGAAAGTGGTATTGATTTTTCCAACCTTGTCATTATCGCAGGAGATTTCAACATTCGAGAATTAGTTGAATGTACTTCAGACTTCAGGATTAAGATCAACACATTTATTTAACATTTTATTAACATTTCTGCGCACTCAGTTGTTCAAGCCAACACAATGATGTAGTGAATGTGAATCATAGGATATTGTATATAGTACTTTCAACAGAAGAAGTGAAAAGTGCGCTAGGTAGAGATGAATTTCCTTTAGTTACAGAAGATGCTCATCATCCATGCCTACAAATAAACATAAATGTTCATAGTTTAAAGAGCACTCTATCCACGAATCATTCAAAGGTATTAAGATATAACTTCAGAAAGGCTAATTTGTAAGATTTGCACGTTGCATTATCCTATACAAAAGATTAATGATGAGACAAAAGCATGTGATTATTTCTGCAACAATATATATGAATTACTTAATAAACATGTTCCATTGTGCAGTCCTTCAAAAAAAAACAAACAAAAAACAGATGGATATCCAGCGTGGTTCACATTAAAAATGATTAAACAGAAAAAAAAAATTGGTCTAAAGAGTTTAGACAGTACTGCCCTCGCTGTCCGAAACTTATTATGTTTTTTTTCGCAGTAGATTTCAAAGCATTCGGTTTTGTAGTTCCTGAGTAAATCAATAAAATAAATTTATGCATTCATTTTTTTCTGAGTCACCCGGTATATGGAAATCTTACAAATTTGAATGGAATGATAAATCACAAGAAGAGACTCACCATATTTTTGTACATTTTAGATAGAATTTATTCAACAAAATTTTGTGGTGATGTCATAAATTTTTTTAGGGGGGACGACCAAATACATTTTGATCAAAAACTTACCATGCTTATGATAACTTTAAAACACCTTCAAGATTTCAAAGCATTCGGTTTTGTAGTTCCTGAGTAAATCAGTAAAATAAATGTACGCATTCATTAATTTTTTTGAGTCACCCTGTATATGCAAATCCAAAAAATATGAATTGAGTCATATATCACAAGCACAGACTCATCATATTTTGTACATTTTACATAGGATTTACTTGGCAAACTTTTGAGCTGACGTCCATCAAGTTTTTGGAGGAGATAACCAAATATATTTTGAGTAAAAATTTATGATGCCCTTTATAGCCTTAAAACATCTGCAACATTTCAAAACATTCGGATTAGCAGTTCAAAATTAAATTACAAAATGTTGTTTTATAATATTGATTTTTTTTCCAAAGATTTGGACTTTTCGGGTAAAAACTCAATTCGGAGTCGTAAACTACATGTTTAGGATTATATTATTTTATACAATTTAAAACCCATTTACTAGGTACAATTTTGAAGTGACGTCATCACATTAGTGGTGGGGATGATTAGACAAATTTTGGTTAGCGTTTTACCATCTACATGATATTCCTAATATAACTACAAAATTTCACAACAATCGGTCCAGTACTTTCGGAGATTATCTGCCTAAAAAAAAGTTTGGCAAAAGTTTGCCAGTTTCCAAGAGTTGGGCAAATACAAAATAGTTACAATTTAAGAAAAAATTGGTCTAAAGAGTTTAGACAGTACTTCCCTCACTGTCGGAAACGTGACGACTGCATGCTTATTATATTTTTTTTTCGCAGTGGATTTCATAGAATTCGGTTTTGTAGTTCCTGCGTAAATCAATAGAATAAATTTACGCATTCATTAATTTTTTTGAATCACTCTGTATATGCAAATCCAAAAAATATGAATGGAGTGATAGATTACAGGTACAGACTCATCATATTTTGTACATTTTTGATATGATTTATTCGGCAAACTTTTGAGCTGACGTCATCAAGTTTTTGGAGGGGATAACCAAATACATTTTGACTAAACATTTATTATGCTCTTTATAACCTTAAAATATCTGCAAGATTTCAAAGCATTCGGTTTTGTAGTTCCAGATTAACTCAATAAAATAAATTCACGCATTCATTAATTTTTTGAATCACTCTGTATATGCAAATCGAAAAAATTTGAATGGAATGATAAATCACAAGAAGAGATTGACCATATTTTGTACATTTTAGATAGGATTTATTCTGCAAAATTTTGTGGTGACGTCATAAACTTTTTAGGGGGGACGACCAAATACTTTTTGATCACAAATTTACCATGCATGCTTATGATAATTTTAAAACATCTTCAAGATTTTAAAGCATTCGGTTTTGTAATTCCTGAGTAAATCAATAAAATAAATTTTGCTCATTCATTAATTTTTTTGAGCCACCTTGTATGTGCAAATCCAAAAAATATAAAAATATGAATGGAGTGATATATCACAAGTACAGACGCATCATATTTTGTACATTTTAAATAGGATTTATTCGGCAAACTTTTGAGCTGACGTCATCAAGTTTTTGGAGGGGATAACCAAATATATTTTGACTAAAGATTTATGATGGTCTTTATAGCCTTACAACATCTGCAACATTTCAAAACATTCGGGTTAGCAGATTCAAAATTAAATTGCAAAATGTTGTTTTATAATTTTGATTTTTTTTCCAAAAATCTGGACGTTTCGGGTAAAAACTCAATTCGGGGTCGTAAACCACATGTGTAGGACTATGTTATTTTATACAATTTAAGACCCATTTACTATGTACAGTTTTGAAGTGACGTCATCGCATTAGTGGTGGGGATGACTAGACAAATTTTGGTTAGCGTTTTAACATCTACATGATATTCCTAATATAAGTACAAAATTTCACAACAATTGGTCCAGTACTTTCGGAGATTATCTGTCTAATAAAAATCCGGGACGGCAGACAGACGGACAGACGGACAGACGGACAGACGGACGGCCAGACGGACAGACAGACGTAAATGGGAGACCTATTTCTTCGTCTTCTAGGGGTGATGAAAGATCGAGAAAACGTAAAAGTTGAGAGTCGGCCGACGGACTCGATTACAATACTTCCTTTGCTTACGCTCGGGAAGTTAAATGTTGGATGTGCAGTAGAAATCATAAACGTTTAGTAGAAATTGGACAGGTTCGTTAGAAATTTATGGTGTTCTTTATATTTAACGTCCACACATGATGCATAATCTCATTATTTCTCGCGCATTTCCGTTGTTTCGCTGCTGTTTCCAATCTCTAAAAGTTCCATCTACATTTTTACTTCCCGAGCGTAAGCAAAGGAAGTATTGTAATCGAGTCCGTCGGCCGACTCTCTACTTTTACGTTTTCTCGATCTTTCATGATCCCTAGAAGACGAAGAAATAGGTCTCCCATTTCCGTCTGTCTGTCCGTCTGTCCGTCTGTCCGTCTGTCTGCTGACCCGGATTTTTATTAGACAGATAATCTCCGAAAGTCCTGGACCGATTGTTGTGAAATTTTGTACTTATATTAGGAATATCATGTAGATGGTAAAACGCTAACCAAAATTTGTCTAATCATCCCCACCACTAATACAATGACGTCACTTCAAAATTGTACATAGTAAATAGGTTGTAAATTGTATAAAATAACATAGTCCTACACATGTAGTTTACGACTCCGAATTCAGTTTTTACCAGAAAGGTCCAGATTTTTGGAAAAAAAATCAAAATTATAAAACAACATTTTGCAATTTAATTTTGAATCTGTTAACACGAATGTTTTGAAATCTTGCAGATGTTTTAAGGCTGTAAAGAGCATCATAAATCTTTGGTCAAAATATATTTAGTTATCCCCTCCAAAAACTTGATGACGTCAGCTCAAAAGTTTGCCGAATAAATTCGACCTAAAATGTATAAAATATGATGAGTCTGTACTTGTGATCTATCACTCCATTCATATTTTTTGGATTTGCATATACAGGGTGACTCAAAAAAATTAATGAATGCGTAAATTTATTTTACTGATTTACTCAGGAACTAGAAAACCGAATGCCTTGAAATCTTGCAGATGTTTTAAGGTTATAAAAAGCATAATAAATGTTTAGTCAAAATATATTTGCTTATCCCCTCCAAAAAATTGATGATGTCCGCTCGAAAATTTGCTGAATAAATCCTATCTAAACTGGACAAAATATGATGAGTCTGTGCTTGTGATTTATAACTCCATTCATATTTTTTTGGATTTCTATATACAGAGTGACTCAAAAAAATTAATGAATGCGTAAATTTATTTTATTGTTTAACTCAGGAACTAAAAAACCGAACGCTTTGAAATCGTGAAGATGTCTTAAGTTTATAAAAACCTGATAAATGTTTAGTCAAAATATATTTGCTTATCCTCCCCAAAAAATTGATGACGTCAGTTCGAAAATTTGCTGAATAAATCTTATCTAAACTGTACAAAATATGATGAGTCTGTACTTGTGATTTATCATTCCATTCATATTTTTACTTCCCGAGCGTAAGCAAAGGAAATATTGTAATCGAGTCCGTCGGCCGACTCTCTACTTTTACGTTTTCTCGATCTTTCATGACCCCTAGAAGACGAAGAAATAGGTCTCCCATTTCCGTCTGTCTGTCCGTCTGTCCGTCCGTCTGTCCGTCCGTCTGTCCGTCCATCTGTCCGTCTGTCCGTCTGTCCGTCTGCCGTCCCGGATTTTTATTAGACAGATAATCTCCGAAAGTAATCGACCGATTGTTGTGAAATTTTGTACTTATATTAAGAATTTCATGTAGATGGTAAAACGCTAACCAAAATTTGTCTAGTCATCCCCACCACTAATGCGATGACGTCACTTCAAAATTGTACATAGTAATTGGGTTTTTAATTGTATAAAATAACATATTCCTACAGATGTAGTTTACAACTCCGAATCGACTTTTTACCCGAAACGTCCAGATTTTTGGAAAAAAAATCAAAATTATAAAACAACATTTTGAAATTTAATTTTTAATCTGCTAACCAGAATGCTTTGAAATGTTGCAGATGTTTTAAGGCTATAAAGAGCATCATAAATCTTTAGACAAAAAATATTTGCTTATCCCCTCCAAAAACTTGATGACGTCAGCTCAAAAGTTTGTGGAATAAATCATATCTAAAATGTACAAAATATGATGAGTCTGTACTTGTGATCTATCCCTCCATACATATTTTTTGGATTTGCATATACAGGGTGACTCAAAAAAATTAATAAATGCGCAAAATTTATTTTACTGATTTACGCAATAACTACAAAACCGAATGCTTTGAAATCTTGAAGATGTTTTAAAATTATCATAAGCATGGTAAATTTTTGATCAAAATGTATTTGGTCGTCCCTCCTAAAAAATTAATGACGTCACCACAAAATTTTGTTGAATAAATCCTATGTAAAATGTACAAAATATGATGAGTCTGTACTTGTGATTTATCATTCAAATCATATTTTTTTGATTTGCATATACAGGGTGACTCAAAAAAATTAATGAATGCATGAATTTATTTTATTGGTTTAATCAGGATTTACAGAACCGAATGCTTTGAAATCTTGGGGATGTTTTAAAGTTATTATAAGCATGGTGAATTTTTTATCAAAATGTATTTGCTCATCCCCCTTAAAAAATTGATGACGTCACCCTAAAATTTGGTAAATAAATCCTATCTAAAATGTGAAAAATATCTGTACTTGTCTGTAATAGTCTGTACTTGTGATTTATCATTCCATTAAATTTTTTTCGATTTGCTTATACAGGGTGACTCAAAAAAATTAATGAATGCGTGAATTTATTTTATCGATTTAATCAGAAATTACAAAACCGAATGCTTTGAAATCTTGGAGATATTTTAAAGTTATTATAAGCATGGTAAACTTTTGTTCAAAATGTATTTGTTCATCCCTCCTAAAAAAATTGATGACGTCACCCTTAAATTTTGCTGAATAAATCCTATCTAAAATGCAAAAAATATGATGAGTTTGTACTTGTGATTTATCTGTCATTCCATTCATATTTTTTAGATTTTCTTAAGAGGTGGCTTAAAAAAATTAATGAAGTCTATTTATTTTATTGATTAAATTAAAGGCAACACTTATTATTAGTATTACATTGGACCAACCCAATTTGGTAGACACAAAATTTTTTAAAGTAAAAACTCTGTTGAAACATAAGGGTAGCACGCTTATTTACATCGACTTTAACATTACAGACGTGTGGGCTGTCTAGGTTCCGCGAATGTAGAATAGACATGTTTATAATCAACCAATTATGAATTCCACCGTCAAAAATTAAAATAAAACCCAATGTTTTATATAATAAGCGGAAGTCGAAGCAATAAAACCGAGGGTCGTTTTGTTTACAGTTTCTCTGTTTGACTCTCACGTATGCTGTTACGCTTGTCATCTTAAATTAAGAATGTTTATACATAAACGATTTTCAGTTGCCTCTCACCGGCGCCGTATACGTGAGTAAATTGTTTCGTTATTTTATTGATTATAACAAATCAATATTCAAAACGACCCGATTCATTTTCCCGAAAATTTGGGAATACAATAATTTTATTCTTAGTATTACACTACATCTATCCCAACTGATATACGTGTCCTTGCAAAAATGTTGATGACGTCATCGCATTTTTTTTTTAATTCCCACTACAAAAATGTAATGAGAAAAAAAAACACAATAGGCATGCAGTCGTCAAGTTTCCGACAGCGAGGGAAGTACTGTCTAAACTCTTTAGACCAATTTTTTCGATTTGTATATATAGGGTGACTGAAAAAATTTATAAATGCGTCAATTGATTTTTACTTCCCGAGCGTAAGCAAAGGAAGTATTGTAATCGAGTCCGTCGGCCGACTCTCTACTTTTACGTTTTCTCGATCTTTCATGACTCCTAGAATACGAAGAAATAGGTCTCCCATTTCCGTCTGTCTGTCCGTCTGTCCGTCTGTCCGTCTGCCGTCCCGGATTTTTATTGGACAGATAATCTCCGAAAGTACTGGACCGATTGTTGTGAAATTTTGTCCTTATATTAGGAATATCATGTAGATGGTAAAACGCTAACCAAAATTTGTCTAATCATCCCCACCACTAATGCGATGACGTCACTTCAAAATTGTACATAGTAAATGGGTCTTAAATTGTATAAAATGACATAGTCCTACACATGTAGTTTACGACTCCGAATTCAGTTTTTACCCGAAACGTCGAGATTTTTGGAAAAAAAAAACAAAATTATAAAACAACATTTTGCAATTTAATTTTGAATCTGCAAAAGCGAATGCTTTGAAATGTTGCAGATGTTTTAAGGCTATAAGGAGCATCATAAATCTTTAGTCAAAACATATTTGCTTATCCCCTCCAAAAACTTGATAACGTCAGCTCAAAAGTTTGTCGAATAAATCATATCTAAAATGTACAAAATATGATGAGTCTGTACTTGTGATCTATCAGTACATTCATATTTTTTGAATTTGCATATACAGGGTGACTCAAAAAAATTAATGAACGCGTAAATATATTTTATTGATTTAATCAGGAACTACGAAACCCAATGCTCTGAAATCTTGCAGATGTTTTAAGGTTATAAAGAGCATAATAAGTGTTTAGTCATAATATATTTGCTTATCCCCTCCAAAAACTTGATGACGTCAGCTCAAAAGTTTGCCGAATAAATCATATCTAAAATGTACAAAATATGATGAGTCTGTACTTGTGATCTTTCAGTCCATTCATATTTTTTGGATTTTGCATATACAGGGTGACTCAAAAAAATTAATGAATGCGTAAATTTATTTTACTGATTTACTCAGGAACTACAAAACCGAATGCTTTGAAATATTGAAGATGTTTTAAAATTATCATAGGCATGGAAAATTTATGATCAAAGTGTATTTGGTCGTCCCCCTAAAAAATTTATGACGTCACCACAAAATTTTGCTGAATAAATCCTATCTAAAATTACAAAATATGATGAGCCTCTTCTTGTGATTTATCATTCCATTCAAATTTTTTTCGATTTGCATATACAGAGTGACGCAAAAAATTAATGAATGCGTGAAGTTATTTTATTGATTTAATCAGGAACTAGAAAACCGAATGCTTTGAAATCTTGCAGATGTTTTAAGGTTATAAAGAGCATAATAAATGTTTAGTCAAAATAAATTTGTTATCTTCTTCAAAAAACTGATGACGTCAGCTCAAAACTTTCCCAAATAAATCCTATCTAGAATGTACAAAATATGATGAGTCTGTACTTGTAATTTATCATTCCATTCATATTTTTGAATTTGCATGTACCGGTTAACTCAAAAAAAATAATGAATGCGTAATTTTTTTATTGATTTACTCAGGAACTACAAAACCGAATTCTTTGAAATCCACTGCGAAAAAAAAACATAATAGCCATGCAGTCGTCACGTTTCCGACAGCGAGGCAAGTACTGTCTTAACTCTTTAGAGCAATTTTTTAACTACAAATTAAGTCAATCTGTTCTTAAGATATATGCTATGAGGCGCCGCCTCACTTGCTTCATCTGACGAGCCGCCACTCGCAGTTATTACTAAATTGATTTGAAAAGTTCATGATGGAGTTGCAACAATTATTCGTCTCATCATTAATTCGGAAATTTGAAATCAGTAGTAGCAGTAGTAAGGTAAAAACGAAGGTGAAAGCTCTTGTAACTTCAATACAGCCGAATGTAAAAATCTGAAGTATTCGAATGATTATTAAAATTTGGCGATCGTTAAACACCTTATCAACGCTGAGTGTTCTTCCCAACTTTGACTCGATTTGCTCAATGTTTTTTGAGGCCGAATGTCTGGCTTTTAACGAAAGTGAAATGAATGAAAATTACTCTAGTAAGCTATTTCGGATTTTTCGAAAACATTTTTTTAGGCATTACAGTGTGTTTTTGACGAAAAATTCAATACGTCTTTGCACTTAAAGTTGTGGCTTCAGAAATATTTATTAATAGAATGTATTTTTTAAAACATAAAAAACAAAACGTCTTATCACCTTATCAATCTCCAACGTGTTTTTCTTCAAAAAGTGTTATCATTAGCACTTGGACTTTCATAAAAAGCATTGAATTACGATAAAAGTGTTATCGAATAATTGTTTCATAATCACAATTTGTAATCAGCGCAATATTATTTCTTTAAGTGTCTCTTTGATATAGGATAGGCATCTACATATTTGTAAACTTTACTTTAACAAGTACAAATTCTATCATCAAGATTTTGGCACATATTTATTTATATATTTTCCGTGGGACTTTGGCGTTCAATAACTAACTTAAATTGAAGTAAATTTGAATTGGAAAAATTCGTCAGAACTTCCCTCACCCATAAAGTACAGCTTGTCAAATCCAGCTCTTTCGAAAAATTACAATATTTGATTTTGCGAATTTTATTTGTTTTATGACAACCATTATAAGCTAAAATAAAAATATGTATCTAATATTTGAATAAACGTAAAGAAACGTGATAACTGTTTGTTACAATTGAGTTTTTCTATTTCTTTTAACTATTGTTAATGTCATCCACATTTTTGCAAGGACGCATATATCAGTTTGGGTAGATGCATTGTAATACTAATAATAAAAGTATTGACCGAAGACCGAACTGAAAATCATTTATGGTACCTACTTATTATTTAAGACCCATCACTGACCCGAAAATGACCGGCATTCAGGCAACACTTATCATTACGGGTACTAAGACCAAGTAATGATATACATTGATTAGATTAACAAAACAACTTTCGAGATTCTAGAATTACAGCATACAAATTAGTCTGCTATTACTCTCTAATCTCACCCCATCCCCAAAATTCTAGCGTAACTACCGACCATTTATCCGCGCATCACTTGGAAAGTGACCTACACAATTCTGACCTACTGGTGCTAATCTAATCTGACTGACATGATCAGAATGTTCAAGAAACTTAAGAAAAATATGACATGTTCCTAACAAAACAGCTTTTTGAATTTTGACAATTATTGAATCATTCAAATGCAAAGACTTTAAATTCTCAACTAAGCTATTTGGGACTACACCTACATTAGAGATAACTAGGGGTAGAATTGAATTTTTTTTAAGATTCAACATGGATTTCATTTCTATCGATAATTGTGGATATTTTGAAATCTTGGTGTGGTACGTTTGAATAATGTTGTTTGTGTTAGGAATAGCAATGTCAATGAGAATGGCTTCGTTCGTGTGTTTTTTGATAAGTATGATGTCTGGTCTGTTAGCTGTAATGTTTAAGTCTGTAAGTATTGTGCGATTCCAGTATAATTTGTGTTTGTTATTTTCAAGGAACGGAGATGGAATGTAAGTGTAATAGGGTGTCGTATCTTCGAGTAAGTTCATAAGTGTTGCTAATTCTTTGTGGATGATTTTGGCGGCGTTGTCGTGTCTAGCTTGGTGGTAAGTTTGTGCCAGGATGCTGCAGGAAGAGATTCTGTGCTGGATCGTTTCAGGTTTTGCTTTGCAGAGGCGACAGCAGTCGTTTCTTATATTCGGACCTTTGATGATGTATTTTCTGTAATTCTTGGTATTGATTACTTGGTCTTGAATAGCAAACACAAATCCTTCTGTTTCGGCATACAAACTTGATTTTTTTAACCAAATCAATGACATCTTCTTGTTGACATGCGTTTCTTCTAAGTCTTTGTAGAATTTTCCATTTTTTTTGTTTTATCCCACTTATTATTTTGTCTATTGTGTGAGGGGTCTGGATTTCTTCGGTGTTCGACAGATTTAAGGGTGTGTGGTTCAAATCTGCTCTTGTGATGGTGCGAAACATTTCATTTCTTTCCGCTCGTTTCAAGAAATACTTCTTCAAATCTGAGATTTGTCTCTGATATAAGTTATATCTGAGATATAATCAAAGACATCCCTATTAGTTACCCTCAAACCACGTCGTTTACTTCCATCTTGGGAATAAAATTATCAACCAAATTGTACATAGTTATAACCTTTGTCATAAACTGATGAGAAAAAATATGCAAACAAATTGGAAACCTCTTGACCACCTAAAGAAGATCATTGGTCCAAAAACATTTCATTCGGAGTACCATTACATTTTTTTCCGCTTTTAATTAATTTCCAAAAATATGCCGGATCGTTCAATATACAACCATCACCGTTGCGAATATAGGAAGCATAAAGACTCTCATTAAGTTCTTTACAACGAGCTCTAACAGATTTAAAATATAAATAATCATCAAGGTTGCAAGAAACTTAAAATGCCAAATGTGCTGACTTTTTCGTTTTATATAATTCATTTAGTTCCTTATTAAACCATCTTGGGTATAACAAACAGCCAGTTCTTAATATTTTCGTGGGAATGAAATGATTGATACCATCAGATAGTATATCATACAATGTTAAAACTTTGTCATTTAAACTTTTTCCCTGAAAGCAAACATCCCAGTTGATAGAAGCAAGATAGTTGTTCAAAAGTACATACTTAATCGCCATTGGCAAAATCAAAAACTTCAACTTGTGATAACAAAATTGTCGGGGAGTTGATGTCAACGGACCAAGAGTATGAGATGTGATGGTGACTGTCATCAAATTGGGATCTTGCGCTTTAAATATGTCCAACCGCTTTAAATTCATAAATATAAGGTCAAGGAAGACATTCCTATTATTCGGGATTTGGTTAACCTGATTTAAATTCAAAAAATCATAAGTAATATTTTCCTAACGGCGTGCGGAAAGTGATCCTTTTCCGCACTAGTGCGGGAAGTAAAATATAAGTACATTTCAAAGATTTGTTAATAATAATAATAACAATAATAATAATAACAACAACATTTATTGCCCAACAGTGTACACCATTTACAGGACAACACGTTGTATAATACTTACATTCTGCTTAGTATAATGCAATTAACAAAATATGTAAAATTTGTTAATTAATGATTACAACTATTTATATTAAATGTAAAAGAACAATTTATATAGTTATTTTTCTCTTAGCTTTCATTTCGATCTGTGTCTTCAGTGGTTTTCATCTCAAACACCTTGCCAACATTTGCTACCGGTGTGAAGACAGAAACGATTTTAGTTCGAACCGTAATTTCATGGAGGCGGCACACACATAGAAATACATACAGGGCACTCCTGTAATTCGCTTATTAGTGTTTGTGTCACGATGAAATTCAGTGTGGGAGATCTTCAGAATTTATAAGGAATTATGGTTTGAAAAAAATTTCAAATTTTAGGGGATGAGGGTGTGCACGGACATACAATATATATGGCACCCCTGTAATTCTCTTATCAGTGTTAGTGCCACAATGAAATTCAGTGTGGAAAATCTTTAGAATTTATAACGAATTATGGTTGGAAAAAAATTTTACATTTTAGGGGCTGAGGGTGTGCACGGACACACCACTTAGGGCACCCCTGTAATTCGCTTATCAGTGTTTGTGCCACGATGAAATTCAGTGTGGGAGATCTTTAGAATTTATGACGAATTATGGTTTGAACAAATTCTCAAATTTTAGGGCATGAGGTTGTGCACGGGCATACCATACAGTGCACCCCGGTAATACCCTTATCAGTGTTTGTTCTTTTTCCATAATTTCACGACATAGACAGTAGTCATTCATATTGTCGAAATTTTTAATAATTAGTTGGTTCATTTCATTTCTATATAGACAGCATGCGTTTTCAAAAGATTTTTTTAAAGAAAATTTTCGAATAATTGAATTATAATTATAACTATCTCGCTGCCTCTTATAATTGTCACTAACTTAGCATGCCAGTTGGTTATGGGAATTTTTTTATTCGATACAGAATTATATTCTTTCGAAAATGTTTTAAATTTGTCTAGCATTTCATCACTAAAGGCGCCTTTACATTATGTGATTTAATCACATGACTAGTCACGTGATTTTTGCCATACGCTAAAATTTTACGTTTACATCTAGTGATTTCATCACAGAAAATTATGTTGAAATCTTGTGGGTTCCAAGAAATAGAACGGTGCCTATTCTGGTATGATATTTGATGTAACTGCTGTTAATATCTGTGATCTGCTTTACCGACGTTTCAAATAAATTAGAGGTTAACAAAGTTAACAAATTAATCTCAAAAAGTAATTATGCTGTGTTCTCTTTTTACAAGTGAAGATTCAAGTTTTTGAAAATAACCTTAACATCAACAAAATTTCAGTACTGTTTACTGTCAATTCAAATGAGCTATGCCATAAGACATCGATGATAACAGTGTAAACATAAAAACCAGAATCACATGGTGGACTGGTCAATGATATTTGAAGTGACAAACTCATGTGAAAAATTATGTGATTTAATAACATAATGTAAAGGCACCCTAACAGTCGTTAACGGGGTTAAAAAAATAAAATTCTTGTGGGAATACACTGCTCCACAAAATTAACGCACCACTCATGTTTTACTTTTTTTTTTCAAAATGTGGTAGGTCAAGCTGATGTAGAAACAAGTATATTTTCTTCGTAGCTTTGTTTTTTTTATGCAAGTCGTTTTTTGAAAAAAAATGAGCAAAATGATTTCATTATCAAAATGCAAAAAAAATGTTTACCTATGGAGAGGAAAATTTATAACAAAAATCATGCTGTTTATAAACGGGTCGTAATTAAGTGTGCATTATTTTTAATACTTTGTGCATTAAATTTACTACTATGCGCAATAACATTTGTGCATTAAATTTACTATATTGCGCCATAAGTTTTTGCATTTTGTGCATTATATGAAGTGCAGATTGGAATAATAAAATTATTGTTTTGCGCAATGATCTTCTGTACTGCGTGCATTATTGAAACAGTATAGAAAATAGAAATAAACAAAAATAGACTTGCTGTGTTAAAAGATATTTTATGAAGATATTAAAAAAAAATATTCACAGCAAAAAAGTAGCAATAATATTGATTCAATAAACAAGTAAAAGTTTTGGAAAAATTAACAAGGAACAATAAACATTCTTTTTCACATTTCATTAAGTAATACCTAACACTAGATTTATGCACTTCAAATCGTACAGTAATAATTCACTTTATTGTATAGCAACCATTACTGCATAGCAACGTCAAATTCATTAAAACAATGAGACACTATTATTGTTATTTCATTTACTTCCATTATATATGTTGAAAATAGAATTACTTATTTAAATTAGAAAGTGTCTAACCTCCTGATCTCACTATAAAAAATAATCCGAAGAAACATGGTCACTCATGTCAAATACCAAAAACATTATTAATTTATTGAATAATTAATAATTTTTTGGCTTTAGAAGAACGGTCGCGTTTTCTTTTTTCCCGAATTATTAAGCTTCTAGCTTCAACAGGTACATTTACGTATTTAAAACTACCCCAGATGTTTGCGTATATATTTTTTTTAAATGCACTGTCCTTGGTGCCAAATTGTATTTTCTTTTGGCATATATAGCATAAATGCATATTATATTCCCTACCGAACTACCACGAAATGACGCACATGACACACGTCTTTTAAAGAGCGGGAGTGTAATGCCCACTTTAGTATGGACTAATGCACATTTTAGTAATTTACGGAACATTTGAAATGCTCGTTTATTTTTTCTCAAATACAAATTGATTTATTAAAGAAACAGCTATTTTAACCAATGGGCAGATTTAATTAAATAATTCTAAACTGCATTATTTATTGTGCGAATAGAAAAAATAAAATGCCATTATTTTAGTTATTGCCCTTTCAGTTTTACAAATAATGCTGAAATAGTTTCTTCTGTGCTGAAATGTTTTTAATAATGCTGTGACTTATTTCACATTTCATTAAAACTAGTGCACATTTAAATTGTTCTCTTTATAAACTATCAGTATTTATTTACATCTTTTGTTGAAATGGAAAAGCAAACGCCATATTTAAGCCGGGATGAATGTGTTCAAGCTGCTACATTAGCCAATGAAGGCTACAGCTTTCGTCAAATTGGTAGAAGACTCGGGGTCTCATATACCACCATTTCTAGAGTGGTTCAAAGACATCGAGAAGAAGGAATTTATGTGAGACTTCGAGAGCGAGGCAGACATTATAAAACTATAGCAATTCAAGATCGGTTTTTACGAGTTACAGCGTTGAAAGAGAGGTTTAGTACTAACAGGTCTCTTCAAATGGAACTTGCACAAGCAGATAACGTGCAAGTAAGCCTGAAAACAACTAGAAGACGCCTTAATGAAATTAGTGTGCATGTGCACCTTCGCCGATCAGAGACTGGACCTCTGTTAACGGCAGCCCATCCTGGCACAAACACTCATAAGCGAATTACAGGGTGCCCTATATGACACCTTCATCGCCTAAAATTTGAAATTTTTTTCAAAGCATAATTCATGATAAATTCTAAAGATCTCCCACACTGAATTTCATTGTGGCACAAACACTAATAAGATAAGCGAAATACAGGGTGCCATATATGGTATGTCCGTGCACACCCTCATCCCCTAGAATTTGAAAATTTTTTCAAACCAAAATTCATCATAAATTCTAAAGATCTCCCACACTGAATTTCATAGTGGCACAAACACTAATAAGCGAATTACAAGGGTGCCATTATGGTATGTCCGTGTACACCCTCATCCCCCAAAAATTTGAAAATTATTTCAAACCAAAATTCATCATAAATTCTAAAGATCTCCCATACTGAATTTCATCGTGGCACAAACACTGATAAGCGAATTGCAGGGGTGCCCTAAGTGGTGTGTCCGTGCACACCCTCATCCCCTAAAATGTAAAATTTTTTTCAAACCATAATTCATTATAAATTCTAAAGATTTTCCACACTGAATTTCATTGTGGCACAAACACTGATAAGAAAATTACAGGGGTGCCATATACATTGTATGTCCGCGCACACCCTCATCTCCTAAAATTTGAAATTTTTTTCAAACCATAATTCCTTATAAATTCTGAAGATCTCCCAGACTGAATTTCATCGTGGCACAAACACTGATAAACGAATTATAGGGGTGCCCTATATGGTATGTCCATGCACACCCTTATCCCCTAAAATTTGAATTTTTTTTCAAACCATAATTCATCATAAATTCTAAAAATCTCCCAGACTAAATTTCATCGTGGCACAAACACTGATAAACGAATTATAGGGGTGCCCTATATGGTATGTCCATGCACACCCTCATCCCCTAAAATGTAAATTTTTTTTTCAAACCATAATTCGTTATAAATTATAAAGATTTTCCACACTGAATTTCATTGTGGCACAAGCACTGATAACAGAATTACAGGGGTGCCCTAAGTGGTGTGTCCGTGCACATCCTCATCCCCTAAAATGTAAAATTTTTTTCAAACCATAATTCGTTATAAATTCTAAAGATTTTCCACACTGAATTTCATTGTGGCACAAACACTGATAAGAAAATTACAGGGGTGGCATATACATTGTATGTCCGTGCACACCCTCATCTCCTAAAATTTGAAATTTTTTTCAAACCATAATTCCTTATAAATTCTGAAAATCTCCCAGACTGAATTTCATCGTGGCACAAACACTGATAAACGAATTATAGGGGTGCCCTATATGGTATGTCCATGCACACCCTTATCCCCTAAAATTTGATTTTTTTTTTCAAACCATAATTCATCATAAATTCTAAAAATCTCCCACACTGAATTTCATCGTGGCACAAACACTAATAAGCGAATTACAAGGGTGCGCTATATGGTATCCCCATGCACTCCTTCATTCCTTAAAATTTGAAATTTTTTCCAAATCATATTTTATCATAAATTCTAAAGATCTCCCAGACTGAATTTCATCGTGAGACAAACACTAATAAGCGAATTACAGGAGTGCCCTGTATGTACAGGGTTATCATAAATGATTGTAGTCGAAGTAGGCACTGACGCAATTGTTTTGATGTGCCGCTTCTTACTTTCAAAAAATTATTAATTATAGTCCACTAAAGTTATGGGGAATTTTTGTTGTGCTTTGCTGTCAGAAGAATGTCATAGTGGTCATATGTCATAATACTTTCCCGCGCACGTCTTGTTTACTTGTGTTGTTCCAGTCTTCTTTGTTATAAATTAAATTGAATTAAACCAGTTTTTATCAAAACTACAACGATTGAAAACAGCGATTAAGGTAACTAGAAATGAATTAATGTGTATTCATATTTCAAATAAATCTGTTTTAGGTTAAGATGGGATACACTCTTGAACAAAATACGTTTATTGTTGTCTTACTATCGAAATGGGACGTTAAATGCGGACAGGGAATGGGTGTATTCTGTTCAAGCTTGCAAGGATGGGTATTTGGCAAAATTTCCAGAATTAAACATTGAAGAACAGTCTTTAATGACACACATAAAAAGAATCGTTGACCGATTCAACAGCACTGGAAATGTTTCTAAAGGCAAGTCACCAGGAAGGCATCCAGTTAGTGAAGAGGTCGTCGAAGATTTGAGGGAAAGAATGGAGCAAAGCCCAAAAAAATCTTTAAGTAAACTGTCTTTTTAATCTGGTGTCCCATACACCACTTGTCAGAAAGTTTTAAAAAGAACATTACAATGCATCCCTATAAAGTATCGTCAGTCCATGAACTTAAACCAGCTGATTATCCTCGTCATGTTGCATATTGTGAATGGTTTCAAAACAACATGAACAACAACAGAATTTTGGATTTGTCATTTTTTTCCGATGAAGCATGGTTTCATCTAAATGGCTACGTTAATTCGCAAAATTATAGAGTTTGGAGTGCTGAAAATCCTTTTGTTTTTGAAAAGAAGAATTTCTTGAGTACCCAGAGCAGTGATTATACTGTACCAAAAAAATTTTGTGATGCCTCAAATTCTAGACGAGCAAGCAAATGTGAAAGATTGTTGTTCATCTAGCTTGTTTTCCAGACTTCATTGGCGCCTTGGACTGCATATGCACATATAAAAATTAAATTACCAGGTATATGAATTTTTGTTAACACAGAACACAAAAAATGAAATAGTAAAAGTTATAGGTGGAGAAGATCCAGAAATTTTTAGAAATCAGGAAGATTATCTCTTGATTAATGTACAAGCCATATGTGATGAAATGATTAAATTTCAAATATTGTGGCACAATGATCGGTAGCTACAAATGATTTTTAATCATTGTTCAGTTTAAGATCTGTTTGAAAATACACAACTGCAAAGTTGTGTGCTCTTGGATAGAATATTTTAAGAGAATTTTATTATATTATTATATTCCTAAGTAACAAGTTATCCCTTAAAAAAATACTTGTTGACACTGCTGATATATTCCGTTACTCCAGCACAACAGCTCTATTATCACTGACACATTGGAAGCCGCAATAGAATTGGGTGCACATTTGGGATTCTGAAACGACAGTTTCCTGTGTTAACAGTTGTGATTGTCGCTGTTGTTTTACACATTTTAAAACAGATTGTAATATTTGACAGTAAAAATTTATTGGTAATAAAATTATAATTTTTTTGTTGATTTCATTTATAGTGAAAAACATTAAAATTTATTTATAAACTAACAATATCTCATGTTATTGTTAACATTACATTAAAAATGAGCATCATTTAATTGAAAATGGACTCTTTAATGTTTTAATTTGAAGTAAGTACATTTAATTCAATGTCTGGTTTTAAAACCCTTTTCCTAAAATTAAATTCTTCAATTTCTAGTTCCTTCTTTTGTAGTTAACAACTCCTGCCCGAAATATTGGTTTTTTAATTTTGCCACTGCTGTGAAATTACGTTCCCATGAACAGTCTCCATAGCCTTTGCTCTTCTTCCACTAAACCAGTTTTTAGTGTGAAGTGTGAAGTTACTGATCCATCAGCTTTCTAAAATTATTTGGAATGTTACACGCCAGTGGCCCTTAAATTAAACAGTAAATTTTCTATAGATAACAATGAAATGTATACTTAGTTCTTTTGAGGTTGTTGGTAAATCATGACCACAGAACACTGACTACCACCCTGTTCAACTATGCTTTTCTGTTGAACATTGGAACCAAGACTGTGATGTCATCTTGTAGCTAAACACACAGGATTTCCTCTGCACCATCTTGGCTATTTGTTGGTTTAATGCTTTCATTTTCGTCTCCACTATGTGAAATGTACGTAGTACGTCTCCAGTCTCTACAAGTGTTTTGATTTGTGATGTCCGTAACTTAACCAAAACAAGGATCCATTGTTTCAAATACTGGACGTGGTCCATTGCCAACCTTTCTTCTTTCGGCCTCTTCGTCTGCGGCTGTTTTCCGGTCTTCATTTTTCTTGTTCTCGTACCACTTTTTTTTAGAATTTTTGTCGCACCAGTAAATGCCATCGTCCT
Organism: Zophobas atratus; assembly: GCA_022388445.1. Lineage (NCBI taxonomy): Eukaryota > Metazoa > Arthropoda > Insecta > Coleoptera > Tenebrionidae > Zophobas > Zophobas atratus. The sequence goes on from CM039446.1 coordinate 37,589,480, forward strand.
TTTTATTTTTTATGGTAGCTTTGGATTCAGATTCATAAACTTAATCCATAATTAAAACCTCCTCCGGTGTACAACTGGTTATTCGGCATGTTCCATATTTTTTTTATAAACTGCACGAACACACGAGGCACGGGGGCACGGACACAAATGAATTTACGTAACATTTCTAACTGAAAGAGGTGCAGTTAGGCCTAAACACTTAAAGAATGTTTTATTTATTTTTGAAAATAACCTCAAACAGAGCATGACATTTAATTAATAGTTCGAATTACTTCGAACCGTATTATGAAGCGGCAACAGCAAAAAATTCATTTGTTTTCAAAGCCAAGTTGACTACAATCATTTATGATGACCCTGTATTTCTATGTGTGTGCCGCCTCCATGAAATTACGGTTCGAACTAAAATCGTTGCTGGTAAATCGTTGCTGTCTTCACACCGCTGTCAAAAATGACGTTTATAAATTTATAAATTTGCTGCTTCTAAGACGTCTGGACGGGTACAATTATTATCTGAAGCACTACTTTCATCCAAATCCTCCATTTTTTCCAAAATTAATGCGTTTTAAGGAACACAAAACTACAATTCACGAGACGCTTTGTTCAAATGCGATTAATTTTTTATTTGTTTGAAAATTGTCATAGAAACTATCTAGATGACTTAAAGGGCCGGTTGCATAAACGCAAATCAAATTTTTAATCTCTGATTAAGAACAATTGTAACAATTGTAACTATTAATACATCAGTTGCAAAGTGACATTAAGACTCTAAAATCGGAGGTACTGCAAATGAGAGCAAATGGAGGAAAGGGCCTTAATACCCTTGGTTATAGTGGCGAAAATCGAAGATTATCAATCACGAAAAATGATACCAAAGAACCAGCGAGTAGAAGTGATAACTTTTTATTTAATTATTCGGCTGACTTTGATAATATAAAACAGCAGAATAACCCGAAGAGACCAACGGATATCTACCAAATTTCAACTATAAGAGAAAAGGATTTTGGGGAATCTTCAGATGAATCTGAAAACCCGAATGCTGACTTGGAGCCTGTAAGTCAATTAAATGTTGAAGCTGAAGTTCACTCTAAACAGAAAGGCAATGAAAAAGATTTTGAGTTAGTGATACCAAAAAAGAAATCAAGAGCTGTGAAGAGGCCGGAAAATAAAAATAAAAATTATGTAATTGGTACAAACCAATCTGAAGAAACTTCGAGCACTTTACTAGTGGCACCAAAGAAGGCCTTTTTGTACGTTTCACGACTCAGACCTGGTACTACGGTCCAGCAAGTAGTCGATTTTTTAAAACCCGACTTCCCTGAAGTCAGATGCGAGCCCATTGACTCCAAATATCCTCAACATTACACATCGTTTAAAGTAATTATCAACTTGGCCAATAAAGACAACATCATGGACCCCAAGATATGGCCTCAGGGAACTTACGTTGCCCGTTTTTTTCACAGAAGAGCCAAGACAGAAGAAGGAGGAGGGGTGAATTGAACTTTCCACCCACAAACCCAGAAAGTACTACATTTATGAAACCCAATAATAATCAAAATGTAAGCTTTCATCAATTACCGGTAATTAACATATTTCTTCTTAATGTGCAGTGTTTAAGTAATAAGATTTTACAATTAAACGCTTTCTTACATACAGCGGAATCTATTGATATATTGTGTCTAAATGAGCATTGGTTGACAAACGATCAGATAAATGCTATACATATTGACAATTATAAATTTCTCTCCTATTATTGTAGACCACCCAAATGCCATGGTGGGGTAGGTATTTTAGTACATAACTCTGTTGTTAACAGTAAATCATTTTCTGTAGATAGCTACTGTGTAAATATCCATTGTGAACTAGCAGGGATTACAATAGGTAGTACAGTAATTGTAAGTATATATAGATCCTCTGGCGGAAATTTTGAGGTATTCACTAATAACATCGAGATGCTGTTGAGTAGACTGATCAAAAGTAAAAGCTACATTATCATCGCCGGTGATTTTAATGTTCAGTTTAATACTTCACAAGAGCAGACGTGTTATCTGATAAATATTTTTAGTTCCTTCTGTTTGGTGCAAACAATATATGAGAATACAAGAGACAATGCATGTCTGGACAATATTTTTACAAATATCCCTAGTAGAAACTATATCAGCACAGTTTATGAACCATGTTTATCAGATCATAAAGGTGCTTGTCTAACTTTCATCCCCCCGCATTTTGAACCAACAAATAAGTGTATAAAGGTTTCTCAACCAATAACTAAAGAGGGCCTCTTTTCACTATACAACTCAGTAGAAAATATAGACTGGAATTTTTGAATGACACTACGTTAGATTGCGAGCAGTGTTTAGAAATATTTTTAAATAAATTGTTAACCAACATGAACCAGTGCTTTCCTTTCATCAGGAAAACTTATCATAGCAATACTAAAGAACTGAAAGTAAACTGGTACACTAATAAACTAATAAACTAAAAAAAATGCGAAACACTTTAAGAATACTCCATGATCTAGTGGTTCACAATCTTATTGATAAACAAATCCTTAAAGCTTACAAGAAAGTGTATAATTTCGAACTTAGTGAAGCTAAAAAAATGTCTTATGATCAATTTATTTCAAAATCTACTAATAAATGTAAAGCCATGTGGGATGTAATTAAGTTAAATAGTAAGAAACTTGCAAAAGATGTAGATATATCTATAAGTTCGAATGAATTCAATGATTATTTTGTCAATTTACCTGCGAACTTGCTTAGCAATAATCATCGTGTCAACTCTAAATTCACTGACTACTTGCCAGAAATTAAAACCAAAAATTTTGAATTCAGGGAAGTTACTTACAATGAAGTGAGAACAGTCATTAGTAAAATAAAAAACACAACAAGTAGAGACGCGTTTGGGATAAATGCAACAGTAATTAAAACATTGAAAAATGTAATCCTGATTCCATTAACAAAAATAATTAATAAATCCATTCGGGAGGGTGTGTTTCCAAACAAATTGAAAGTTTCCAAAGTTATTCCAATATATAAAAAAAAATGACTCTTCTGTTGTTTCAAACTATAGACCGATATCTCTCGTACCGATTATAGGTAAAATATTGGAGTCCATACTCAAAGTGCAACTTAACGATCACTTTGAAACTAATGGATTGCTACATAATTCGCAATTTGGTTTCAGGAGCAATAGATCAACAACACTGGCTCTAAACTCGATATGCGATGATATTTTATATAACTTTGAGGCTAAGACTTACTCCTCATTGCTAAGTTTTGATCTAACGAAGGCGTTTGATTGTGTAAATCACAAAATACTTTTGGATAAACTTAGACATTATTGTGTCAAGCAAAATAGTATTCAGTTACTAGAGTCTTATTTAAGTAACAGGACTCAGTTTGTGTTTTTTAAAAATAGTGCTTCTTGCATTAAGTTTATTACAATAGGTGTTCCTCAAGGGTCAGTCCTTGGACCCTTATTGTTCCTAATTTATATAAACGATCTCCCCAATTGCATTAGTATCGGTAAAAGTGTACTTTTTGCTGATGATACGTCAGTCGTAATTAATAACAAAACATATGATCAACTACTCCACTTAACAAGCATCGTTGAAAACGGAAGTAAACTGTTGGTTTGCTGCTAACAACCTTTTGCCCAACAAGCAAAAAATGCAAAGTATATTATTTTCTCTTTGTTCTTTGAAAACACACACAGATCCAATATTATTTCTAGGTTTGAAGCTAGACGAGCACCTAACGTGGGAAGCGCATGTACAGTTTCTTCTAGATAGATTATCGCATAAGCTATTTTTTCTCCGTAGGCTCAATGATATTGTTTCCACTAATGTTTTGGTTACAGCGTACTACGCCTCAGTACATAGTATCATCTCATACGGTATCCTAGTTTGGGGACATTCAATCCACTCAAAAAAGATTTTTGCCTTCCAGCGAAAATGTATCAGAATAATAGCTGGAATCTACTATCGAGATGATTGTAGACCTTACTTTATCAGATTGAAGATATTAACGCTCCCTTGCGTCTTTATATTCCAATGTTTGCTTTACATTTATAAGCACATGTCAAATTACACCACTTATGAACACAATTATTTAACTAGAAATAAGCTAAATATTAAACCTGATTTCCTTAGATTAAGTAAAACAAGAAATAGTTCGTTTTATTATTGTATTAAATTCTACAACGTATTACCACAAAGTATACGTCAAGGTAATTTTTTAACTTACAAAAAATTAATCAGAAAATGTTTAGTTGCTAATGCTTTCTATACCTTCGATGAATTTTACAATTATCGTTTCACGCCTACTTAGGGAAATAACTTAGTTTATCTCTGTATAATGTATGTCATTCATACACACATATTAAGACGAGTGTAAATTTTATCAAATATTGAGCACAATAAACGTTATTATTATTATTATTATTATTATTATGATGATGAATGTCAGAAATATGGCAAATGGCACTAGCGGAAGTGCATTTACAAAAGAACTAATAAAAATGTGTTACAAACTTGTTTGTAAGATAAAATATTACAATCGAAAGGAAAGGCGTAAGACGTCTTTTAAAGAGCTACCGCACTTTATTGATGTTGTTTCCGGGAAGGGTCCGCTTTCGGCTCACCCATTGTCTGGATGTTTGTGAAGTTACCGCAAAGCAGCAGGTTTAGGACGTTTTAGGTCACAAAAGCAGTTTTAGGTCACATACTCTCATTTTAGGCAATTAGGCAATTATAAAGTAGGCTCAAATAACGTTATTTTTTGCGAAACACATTTATATCTACTTAAGTTTCATGTAAATGCCTTAAAAAGGAACAAAAAGGCAAAAAACCTAAAATCCGGGCCCTACAAGGCCTATTTCACCAGTCATCAGTCTTCAGTTCATCACACTTTCTGATTGAAATATGAAAATACGTAAATATTTTTCCTACGCAGTAAAAATAAATACATTCTGTTGTGTTCCTTCAATTTTTGCAAGCAATAGGGGCAATAACAACTCCTAAATCCTTTAATGTGGGTAGTACTAAGTACTATGCCGCCTGCTGGGCCATCATAAATCACTTGCAAGGTTTGGCTGATGCATTTAAAAGTGTTAAGAATGTATAACAAGTTGCCTAAATGATAGATTTTATTAATTGAGTTAATTAATAAACCATTAATTTCTCTGTAAAAACGTCGCGGTGCGCCTGTTAACATGCAGCTCTGTGTAAGATGAGCTAACGCTGATCCGTATAATGTAACTGAGGACCTAGATAAGTGACTTCTTTGCTTTTATTATTTTAATTAATTTGGAGCAAATTATTGCCTTTTTTAAAAAATTCTTCGCGGTGCGCATTAGAATATTATTATTACGTAATTAATAAAATAAAATAAAAATAAAATAAAATTTTCTACTAATTGCCACCTCAAGCTGGTCTTCAAGTTTAATAATAAGCTTAAAAAACGAATCGGTAAAATGTCCGTTTACGCCCGTATTCGGATACCCTCCGACGGATCCTTAAATGAGAGAAGAAAATCACATTTTCTATATAGTGAGTAGAAAAAGTAATTTATTCTGAAATAATAAAGGTTTTACCTTAATACATTTGATTCAATAATAATTATTATTAAGAACCATGCATTAATCGATTGGTATTTTGTTTTTCTGTCGCAAATTATTTTTTCCTTTCGAATTTTCATCACTTTTTATTTTACTCAACTGAATTTATTGATTTGATTTCCAGAGTAATTTACATTTCAAATTCACAAAGAAAAATTATATTGTTTCCGTACGATTGAGTTAAGTTTACCAAAAAAGTTTAACTGAGTTTGTCTAAGCGTTTTTCATTTAAACCATAAAATCAATATTTACACATTATAAAATAAACATCCGCACAAAACTATTACACAACTCAAAGTAAGTAAACACCGCTGAGGCCTATGATAAGCGAGAAATGTGTAATATTTATTTTATATATATATTATTATGTTATGTAATAAAATTTCCGTCAGGCAAATAAAATACCACATTTTCTAAAATAGCTGCATTGTTTTTAATTTTATTAATTTTGTGTGTTATCCCATTCCGCAATTTTTCAAAGTCATGTAAGAGTGTTGCACAAATTGATTTTTTTGTATATGACCACAAGGGCAAGTTGCAAAGAGTGATCACATTATCTAAGCGGCCAATGGTTTTGGTGTACTGCGACCTGCGACTAATCAATGATTTTCTTGTCATAAAATTCAGTAAAAATATCTTTGTAGCCCTAGTTGTACGAGAAGTAGTACTATCTTGCTGAAAGTTACTATAAAATAACTCATCATCATACAGTTGATTTAAAAATTGGTCGAAAGTTATTTCCACATAACTTCCCTCGCTCTTGAGTACAAGTCCACTTTTTCGAAATTCATTTGTTTTTGCGATTTTAACTTTTTTATGATAATCCTTATATGTTAAAATAAAGATATGTATGTACTATTAAAGTAAAACTTAGTTGGACAACCTATACGGAGAATCACTTTCCCATGTAGAAAAAAAATGAGCATATGTTTTACATGTCACTCGCTTCACTATGAAGTGGCGGTACCTTACGGAAAGGGGTAAAAATAGTGTGTAAGCACGTGATGTGGATAAAGTTGTAAACTGACGTATTAGTCAGTACGTTGTACGGGGGGCAGTCACAAAATAAGCAAACGTATGTGTTGAAGACTCATGCTATATACTTAAACAATGGTAATACTAATAACAGCAGTACTGTATTGATAAATTTTCGGGAAAATGGAGTGGGTGGTTCTTAACTTAATCAATATAATAAATTGCGTCACTCATTCATTTTCTTGAGTGCTCCTGTATAAGTAATTCTAAAAACTATGCATCCATTGGTAAACCACAAGTATAAAGTGACAATATTTTGCAGATTTGAAATAGAATTTATTTGGAAAAATTGATGACGCATCAATTTTCGGGGAAGGGATAAATGAATAAATTTTGGTTAACGATTTACCAGGAATACGATAACCTTAACACAGTTGCAAGATTTCAGAGCATCCGGTTTTGCTGTTTCAAAGTTAAATTGCAAAATGTTATACAATTTTAATTTTATTTTTCTAAAAATCTGGATGTCTAGGGTGAAAACGCAACACGGAGTCATACATCGTAAGTTCTAAATTCCATATCCACGACATAATAATAATAATATTTTTAATAATTTTCAAGTGTCGGTCTCGCTGAAAATAAAACTATTTCGGTAAATTATTATTAAAAATGATGCACAATTGGAAAGTGAGAAGCGAGTAAGGCAAGAATGCACCGGCCGCACTTCAGACGGGTAGATAGGATGAATAAATTTCGACCGCCCAGCTTTATTTATAACAACTACGTCATAAACAATTAGTAATTTGATGTGTCCGTGCTAGGCTATCGTGGCAACGCATAGCAAAACGCATCTGTGCGTGATGTTCGACGTCCCACATGGTTGGATGTGCCAAGGTCATCCAAAAAGGTTATGAGTGCAAAATAGTATATTATTAGCCAAGGTTGCAGAGCCCAGCATTCTAGACCGAGCGCAAATTAGAACCCGAGACGCGCAGCGTCGAGGGCTCTGAAGCGCGAGGTCTAGAAGTGGCTTTGCAACCGTGGTTAATATACTATTTTTTTCACTAGCAGAAACCATAAGACAATAAACTGAAAAAATAAACGTTCAATTTTTTGACGCAACATGATTTTGTTTTGATTTCTAATCAAACTTAATCTAAATCTTCAACACAAAGAAAACCGTTTATACTTGTCGCTGAGTTAATCATTTTATCTTCTACCGTCTACCAACTACCATGCCACCATGCGTATACTCAAGTAATGTTTGTAGCACACATTTCTTCATTTTTTAAGAAATAATCACATCAAACATTGCGTACATAACCTCAATTTTTCTTTTTGAACCCGTGGTAGCAAAAGTTGAATTTGCTCCCTCTAAATGAGCCGACATTTGCATGCGTCCAGGCTGCTAGTGAAAAAAAATTTTTTACAGCACATTATCAACGTGAATACATTACATCGGAAGAATGTCACGTTAGCTGATTTGAATGAGTTTATCGCCCCAAAACAGATGACTAAAATTATTCATAAGCCTCCATTGAACAAAATATTCTGAATGTTATTATTATAATTATTACCTTATCATTATTTTATTGTTATAAAGACGAGTGTATTCTCACATTTTCCAGAAAATGGGGTGGCTCCTTCTTAATTTGATCAATAATAAATTGACTGATTCATTAATTTTTTTGAGTCAACTGTTTAAGCAAATCTAAAAATATGAATGCAATGATTAAAAGTCTGTTCATATTTTGCACATTTGCGAAAGAATTTATTAGGCAAAATTTTGAGATGCCGTAATCAATTTTTTGGGGTTGATAAACAGATACATTTTCATTAAAAAGTTACCATGCTTACAATAACTTCAAAACGTCAATATTTCAAAGTATTCAGTTTTACAATTCTTGCATTAATCAATAAAATAAATTGACTCAGTCATTAATTTTTTTCACACATCATACTTTGCACAATGCACGTTTAAGACAGCATTTTTTCGGAAAAATTTTGGGGTGGCGTGATCAATTTTTTAGGGGGGATGATCAAATATATTTTGAAATTTATCATTGGTTTAAAACATCTCCAAGATTTCAAAGCATTTAGTTTTGTGGTTCCTAATTAAATCAATAAAACTAATTTAAGCATTCATTAATTTTTTTGAATCACCCTGTATATGCAAATCCAAAAAATATGAATGGAAGGATAAATCACAAGTATTGTCTCATGAATCATGTAGGTACATACATTTAAGATAGGATTAATTCGGCAAACTCTTGAGGTGACGTCAACAATTTTTTGGAGGGGACAAGTAAATATATTTTGAATAAAAACTTATCATGCTTATCATAATTGTATTGTACATTTATTATGCTCTATATAACCTTAAAACATCTGCAAGATTTCAAAGTATTCGGTTTTGCAGATTCTGTAGGATGGTTTGGTGGGCGAATTAAGACTTCAGCAATAAAATTAACAATATATTAATTAAAAACACAACGTGAGCCGTCGACCACACGACCAAGCTGGCCGACTGCCATTCCTCTCTCTCCAGCATTCCGACAGGGGTCGCACTCTGTCACCGTGGCGGCATATTTAAATTTAAAATAATGGCGCACAATTCCAAATTAAATGTCAAAATGTTGTTTCCTAATTATGATTTTTTTTCCAAAAATCTGGATCTTTCGGGTAAAATTATAAAACAACATTTTGCAATTTAATTTTGAATCTGCTAAACCGAACATTTTGAAATGTTGCAGATGTTTTAAGGCTCTAAAGAGCATCATAAATCTTTGGTCAAAATATATTTGATTATACCCTCCAAAAACTTGATGACGTCACTCCAAAATTTTGCTGAATAAATCCTATCTAAAATGTACAAAATATGTACTACAATCTGTACTTGTGATTTATCATTCTAATCATATTTTATGGATTTGCATATACAGGGTGGCTCAAAAAAATTAATGAATGCATGAATTAATTTTATTGGTTTAATCAGGAATTACAGAACCGAATGCTTTGAAATCTTAGAGATGTTTTAAAGTTATTATAAACATGGTAATTTTTTTATCAAAATGTATTTGCTCATCCCCCCTAAAAAATTGATGATGTCACCCTAAAATTTTGCTGAATAAATCCTATTTAAAATGTACAAAATATGGTGAGTCTGTACTTGTGATTTATGATTCCATTCATATTTTTGGATTTGCATATACAGGGTGACTCAAAAAAATTAATGAATGCGTGAACTTATTTTATAGATTTAATCAGGAATTACAAAACCGAATGCTTTAAAATCTTGGAGATATTTAAAGGTTATCATAAGCATGGTAAACTTTTGTTCAAAATGTATTTCTTCATCCCCCTAAAAAAATTGATGACGTCACCCCTAAATTTTGCTGAATATATCCTATCTAAAATGCAAAAAATATGATGAGTTTGTATTTGTGATTGATCATTCCATTCATATTTTTTAGATTTGCTGAAGAGGTGGCTCAAAAAAATTAATGATTAAGTCAATTTATTTTATTGATTAAATTAAAGGCAACACTTATTATTAGTATTACATTGGATCAACCCAATTTGGTAGACACAAAATTTTGTAAAGTAAAAACTCGTTTGAAACATAAGCGTAGCACGCTTATTTACATTGACTTTAACATTACAGACGTGCATTTGTTTTGTGCGCTGACTAGGTTCCGCGAATGTGGAATAGACATGCTTGTAATTAACCAATTGTGAATTCCACCGTCAAAAATTAAAATAAAACCCAATGTTTTATATAACAAGCGGAAGTCGAAGCAATAAAACCGATGGTCGTAGACATTAAACCCAATGTTTTATATAATAAGCGGAAGTCGAAGCAATAAAAATCTCTAGACGACCATCGGTTTTGTTTACAGTTTCTCTGTTTGACTCTCACGTATACAGTCTCAGCAAGTGTTACGCTTGTCGTCTTAAATTAAGAATGCTTATACATAAACGATTTTCAGTTGCCGCTCCTAATACACGCCGTATACGTGAGTAAATTGTTTCGTTATTTTATTGATTATTACAAATCAATATTCAAAACGACCTAATTCATTTTCCCGAAAATTTGGGAATACAATAATTTTATTCTTAGTATTACACTACGTCTATCCCAACTGATATACGTGTCCTTGCAAAAATGTTGATGACGTCATCGCATTTTTTTTTAAATTCCCACACAAAAATGTAATGAGAAAAAAAACACAACAGGCATGCAGTCGTCAAGTTTCCGATAGCGAGGGAAGTACTGTCTACGTCTACGTAATTATTCCTATCCGGAACGCCTTAAATTCTTACATCTCCCAACTTTGAATCAACTTCGTCTCCGTAGAGATCTGATTTTCGCCTATAAAGCTATAAATTGTTTCTTTGACAAAAAGACGCAACATCTTTTTGTATTAAATCAGGATAATCGACTACGTGGACACCTCTTGAAACTGACGAAAGAAAGGTTCAGGACTAAACAACGTCAATTCTTCTTTACAAATAGAATCTTCGATTCCTGGATCTCATTGCCTCTGGAAGTGATATCTGCTCCCACTATTTCCCTCCCAGTTTTAAGAACAAATTGGCTCATTACATGAAGTCGGTTTAGACACAGTGTAACCTAATGTAATTAATTTTGTTCCAACTGTACGATGGATTGTAATTCTTACTTTTTAATTTAATTAGTAATTAATTTTCCTTTGTACATTTCATTTTGTAACTTATCTAGCTATTTGTATATGATTATTATTTTCAAACAAATTGTATTATGCTATTATATTATTAGGCTTTGCTTCTGCTCCATTCTTATTGCATAATAATAATAAATACTTTAATATTTCTTCTGTTAGAAGTTATTTTCTTTTTGGCAAATAAACATTCTTATTATTATTATTATTATTAACTTGAAAACGTCACGATTTCCAAGAGTTCAGTTTTGCAATTCTTGATTTAATCAATAAAATAAATTGAGTCACTCATTAATTTTTTTCACACACAACGTATGAGCGAATCTAAAAAATATTTATGCAGTGATAAATCACAAGTTTAGCCTCATTATATTTTGCACATTTAAGATAGGATATATTCGGCAAAATTTTAGGGTTGCGTTATTAATATTTTAGAGGGAGTGAGCAAATACATTTTGATCAAAATTTACCACGCCTATGACAACTTTAAAAGATCGCCAAGATTTCAAAGCATTCGGTCTTGTAGTTCCTGATTAAATCAATGAAATAAAATTACATATTCATAATTTTTTTTTGAGTCACACTGTTATGCAAATCCAAAAAATATGAGTGGAATGATGATAATGAATCACAAGCACAGGCTCATCATATTTTGTACATTTTGGATTGGATTTATTTAGCAAAATTTTGTGGTGGTGTCATCAATTTTTTAGGGGCGATGAGCAAATACATTTTGATAAAAAAATTACCAAGCTTATGATAACTTTAAAACATCTCCAAGTTTCATAATTTAGTTTTTTTTTAATCTGGATATTTCGGGTAAAAACTCAATACGGAGACGTAAACTACAGGTGTAAGACTATGTTATTTCATGCAATTTAAAACCCATTTACTATGTGCAATTTTAAAGTGACGTCATTGGTGGAGATGCTTAGGCGAATTTTGGTTAGCGTTTTACCATCTACATGATATTCCTAATATAAATACAAAATTTGACAACAATCGGCCCAGTACTTTTGGAGACTATTTGTCTAATAAAAATCCGGGACGGCAGACAGACGGACAGACGAACAGACTGAAACGGAAAACCTATTTCTTCGTACTCTAGGGGTTATGAAAGGTCGAGAAACGTAAAAGCAGAGAGTCGGCCGACGGATTCAATTACAATACTTCCTTTGCTTACGCTCGGGAAGTAATAAATTGACTTTTTCATTAATTTTTATGAGTCACCTTGTATAAGGAATTTAAAAACTTTTAATGCAATGATAAATCACTAGTATAGACTCATAATATTTTGTACATTTTGGATAGCATTTATTCGGCAATATTTTTATTTACCATGCATACGATAACCTTAAAATATTCAGAGCATTCGATTTTGCAGTTTCAAAGTTAAATTGCAAAATATTGTTATTCAGATCTCAATTTTTGCAAAAATTCTGGATGTCTTGGGTGAAAATTCGACACGGATTCACACCCCACAAATGCAGGAGTATCTTATTTTATGAAATTTAAAAAAAAACTTTATTATAAATTTTGGAGATGACGTCATCTTAGGTGGTGGGGATGATTAGCCAAATTTTAGTTAGTATTTAACCATCTGCATGATATTGCTAATATATTTACAAAATTTGACAACAATCTCTCCAGTAGTTTCGGAGCTTGCTTGTCTAATAAAAATGGATACAGATAGACAGACGTACAGACTGAAACGGGAGACCACGTTTTTCGTACCCTAGAGATCATGACACATTGAGAAAATATGAAAGTGGCAATTCGATCGATCGATTACTATACTTTCTTAGCTTACGCTCGGGAAATAAAATTGTTTCGTTTCAATTATGTCTGATGTAAAAAATTATAAGGTGATCAAGTGATTGGTGAAGATGATTAGAAAAATTTTGGTTATTTTATTGTCTACAGGATATTCATAATATACATCTAACATTTCAACAATGCGTTCAATAGTTTCGAAAATTATGTGTCTGATAAAATCCGGACAGACGACCGAGAAGGAAAGAGAGAGAAACGGAAGCGGGACACCTTTTATTTCGTACTCTAGGAGTCATTTATCCTGCAGAAAACATAGAAGTAGCCACTCGTCGGATGGATCCTATTATAATACTTCCTGGGAAAGTAATAAATAATTTAATTTTAGCATATATGCCTTATTCTTGTTCCGTCCAAGTGATATGATCCATAATAATATTTATATTATTCGTATAACATACTCGTAAATTTTCATTTTACTTTATATTACTTCAAATTGATGACGATCGCCATAGAAGTTTTTATTTCCGCGTGCGGTCTTAAGCACATTCGGGTTTTTTCCACAAAAAAAAACTGGATATCTGGCGTCAACATTAATAAATTTGAAGAATGTGTATTCGGCAAAATTGTAAGGTGACGTCATCAGTTTTTAAGGGATTGTAAACGGATAAATTTTAGTAAATGATTTACAGTACTTCGGATAACCTTAAAACGTTTGCAAGAATTCACACCATTCGGTTTTGCAATTTCAAATTTAAATTGTAAATTATCTTTAACTTCATTTTTTTTTACAAAAATTTGCATTCCTAGGAAGAACATTGACTATTGTAAAATTTAGAGGTGCTATATATTCCATTGTTGGTGAGGATGATTAAACAAATTGTGGTTACTGTTTTATCATCTACACAATATTCCTAACATACATATATGTATACAGACACGAACGGCAATAGGTATAAGTAAAAAACAGCTAGGTCTCTGTCTTGTGCGACTGTGTAATTTTTATGTTTTGCAAATTACGTGATAATTTAGATAATTAGATAAATACGAAGATACATATTTAATATCTGTATTTACCAAAAATGTGTGTAGGTACTTTATGTAGGTATATGAGATAAACATTGCACACCTACACAAACACATGATAAGAATTATTCAAATATCGAAAAGATTCGTCGTAAGTTTTTATATTTGCACAATTTGTGTTCACAAAATACTAACTGATATGCTACTAGAAATCGTTCAATAAATATAAAATACATCGCATTACACAACATACTTATATATCGTAACATATGAATAAAATTAGATAAGGACAGTTTAATTTTACCTACAAAATTATTTGCTTCCTTCAAAATTATTTTTTTAAATAAATTTACGACTATTCAATTTAAGTTCCAAAATATTTTATTCTAAAACATCGTTACAATTACAAATAAAGTTCGAAGTATCAAACTTTATAATTTATCTAAGAGCAGGATTTATTTTATTGCGTACACGTCGAAGGTTAGGGAGATTTTAGGTAAATAATTTTAAATCGATTTTTCAATATATTTACATTTATTTCAAATATTTTTGAGACGACGTCATTAATGTACTCACTAGAGGGAATGAATAATTAAATCTTAACTAGCACAGAACTATAAGGGCACTGAACAATATAAATTGCAAACGTGCTTTACTGAAAAAAAAAAAAAAACTAATCAGATGTTATCTCTTTGATGGGGATGAATGAACAAATTTTAGTTATGCGTTATACCCTCTAGAGGTTATTCATAAATCGTAAATATGCCGAAAAATTTGGAATCCTGGAGCATTTGCATATTATCTCGCCAATAAAATGAAATTATTTTTCAAAATGTTATAGTTATATCCTATTTTACGCCCGGAAAATAAAAATTTAGCACTATATTGAAAAAAAAAAACTCTTTGATAAGAGAAATTATCAGTATGTTAGTCATACTCATAACTAAGACGGGTTTATATCAAATAAGTGAGTGTGCTCTACTCTGCACGATCATGATTCCATCTCGATTAAACTTTTCTCTGCATACCTTGATTCTAACGACGTTTTGTTGTTCACTCACAGTGCAAAACAATGAAATTATACAAATAACAAATAAAACTTACGTCCATTGCATACCTAAAGAAAACGTGGAAGCCACCATGTACACTTCACCACCACTGAATATAGCACGAAGTCCAAAAAGTCTAATAGATGATAGATTTTGGGAAAATAACGACTGGATAACAGAAAGTTCAAATAGTACAATAAGAAATACGACACTCGCAGACAAAAGATGGGAGGGTATGTATTTTCTTTTCAACAAAGACCCAAACGCCAATTTAATCTCATTCGTAGAGTTTTGGAAATTTTATTCTACCCTATAAAATGTTATTGACGTAAACGAGACGGACAATAGTACAATGGTAAGAAATATTTATGGCTCACACCAATTCACTCGAATTTGTCTGAGAACATTTAGCAGCTAGTTGTACCCATAAAATAATGCTCAATTCCGTTCATGAGTAACGATGGTCTCTGTCCGGAGCTGGATTATTCTGTTTTCTAACATCTGGGGACCGGCATGCGACAACTTAAGTTGTAAATATCTCTTGCTATTTTACTACTGTCCGTCTCGTTATTGCCAATAAAATTTTATAGTGTACAATTCAATTTCCAAAACTATAGATTTATATGACGCTACGTACCTATTCGGTCCTTTCGCCACAAACAATATAAGCAAATATATTTTCTGACGCACTTCATTTTGTATATTGTTTTAGCTTTTGAAGTGAAAAAACAAGGAAGTTTATTGTTCAGTCCATTACCAATTTCAGTATCTTTTTCTGTATATGGAACAAAAAAAATTAAAATTTTGGGGAACGGTTTAGAACAGGAATTTGTAGAAGACATAAAAAATGAGAAAAAATGGACCACATTTACATTTTTTACGAACATCAATGGCCCAAACGGTGAAACAAAAACCACCAACTATTATTATATGGGTAATCTCTCGGGAAACTATTTTACAAATCTGTCTAAACTGGGAGTACAGGCTAACGACACCGCGTATTTTAAAATCCACGAATGTAAGTGTGTATTACTTTTTGCGCCGAGTTTTGGAAATCGTCACAACTTTCATGTTCGATGCCAACGAATATCTTAACGGTTGTGATTTGACGATTATTGTCACCACACTACAATTTTTTTTGAAAATAATTAAAAGTGAAATTTCACCAAAATTTGTAAAAAAAATCAGCAGATTATGGCAGAAAAAAAATACATAAAAATAAACAATGTGGTTGTTAAAGTAATTTGTTCGCAGATAAATATAAAGTGGCTACCAATGTAAGCTCGAAAAGTAATTCAACAAAGTTGAAAGTTCCAACTACCGAAGGATTTTTTTTAATGATTTATGTTTCTTTATGCCAGTTCTGTTCACTAGATATTGAAACTAGTGTACAAAATCTAAGTATTTCTTCGAAGGGCGGAGACGACGAGCAGTGGCAGGCACTTAGGATTAATATAACTTCCTCAGTCTTAAACGAAGTGAAGTTCATTAGAACACAGAATAAATCAGGAGAAAACGGATATTGGAAATTGGATGTAAGGCTTCATAATAGCGGCAGTAATGTGAGTAAGTATAATTAACAAGCCCGCGATGATATTAATTTTATTGTTCATTACTTTCAAAATTCTGGTTCTCGAAGTGGAGCACCATTTAAATTTAATTTTAGATGCTATTAATGTACCACTTTAAAATGTCGAGTGAGGAATTAGGATATGTAATTAATAACTTAGAGAAACCCATCCAAAACTTTAGTTGTAGAAGCATGGGTAATTAATTTCATTATTGAAATAATTTTTGTTGTAAATTTTTTGACGGTGTTGTATTTTTTGGCACGAAATGCAATTTTTGAATCTGGACACCACAAACACATTACTGGACTCAACGCTGAAAAATTTGAATACAGTGTCGACACATTTCAACATATATTGTCTTAGTCACACAAAATTAACCGCCGTTATAAACCTTGACCAGAACTTCCAGTTGTAAAAGAAAAGATTAGTGTTTATTACATGTCAAACGAACTGAAGTAGAAATATGTTGTCCGGGAATTGTTCTTTGCCCACATTTCCGTATCATAGTAAGTTTGGTAAATATAACAACTAAATTTTAAACGCTACAAGAAATTCCTGCAGAAATTTAGAATTCATAATTGAAAAGAAGCTGTACATGTTTTGAATGCTACAATTGCAATACAAACGACGGTTTTAAGGTTGGAATGTTTTACTCAGATTCACTTTATTTCACAGTAATGAATAACAACTATGACCCAAAAATAGAATATGTTTCATTAAAATTTGTCAGGATGGTCAAATACGAAGTGTTATTTTACACAAAGTTTAGTTATATTACTTTTAATGTTGAATTATTTCATGTGTGTTAAAAATATATAATTCAGTTGTGTCAAACGGACTAATCATTATTTAGCAACATATATGAGAAATTCTACCGATGAAACATACAGCTGTAAATATTTACGCAAACCAGCAAATTCAACGAAGAATACAAGTAATAAAACTGCCGAGGACACTAACTGTCATCCAGGATTGTTAGGCACGAATTGTGATATTAGTTGCAAAAGCATTTTAGGAGAAAGCTACGAATACTGTGAAAACCATAAAATTTGGTTTAGCTCTATAGTGGCCAAATGTGCATGGGGTTACACCGGTGATTGGTGCGATAAAGGTATGAACAGTTTTTATTTGGTATAATAGCTTTTAAATATAAAGGTAAATTGTTATTTGATAATAATTACAAAATTGTAGCGTGTGATGATGGACAATGGGGCTTAAGTTGTGAGCAAAAATGTGAAAATAAATATTCACCGCTATGTGATAAAGTGAATGGAGCATGTTTGGGTGAGTGTCTATAAAACTACTAAAGTATCCATTTTCCTGTTAAGTAGATACTTATTGTCAATTTTTGTAATTCTGACCCAAAACACAATTCAAGGCATACGTTAAATATAATATATCTAAACCAATAATAACAATACAAAAACACAAAGTAATTAGTGGTTCAAACAATTGTCTATCACTGCTAACACGTATCAAAACAAGTATACCACAAATGACTTGTGTTATGCCTCAGCACAACTTGTTACACTTTTTCAAATGAAACGCAGCACAAACACTACTAACAGGTTTTATTAACTGAAGACAATTTTAGGATCTTTACACAGTAGTCGATAGCGCAATCACTTTAGTATCACAATAACTTTCCGCAACAAGACTTGACTATATTCTTAATGATTACAACAGCAGAGCTTCCTTCTATATCCAAATTATAACAAAGAAAGTACATGGTTCAGTTTAAATGGAAAACAAGAAAGATCAAAATCCATTCGGATGTTTGATATTGACAAATTGATACAATTATTGAACTATTGCATCAGAAGAGATAAAAACATCAATAGTTGCCTACATTAGCCTACAGATTTGGAATAACATATTATAATATTACTTAATTAATTGATTAATGACATAAAAAATAGGGGTTCTTAACACTTTACGACAAGTAGACATTTTTTATTACGGGACTTAGAACAAACGAAGCAATTATAATTTTGACCTTTAGTTTGCTGGATATTAACAATAATTACTATTATTGTTAACATTTTGTATTCTGATGTAATTGCTGCACAATTACTGTTACGTTTGACGGGCGAATAATTAATCGGGCGTAGGTAAAAACTCAACAATTTATTTCTTTAACTGGTATTTACACAACTAACTGCCATTACGTACAACTTCACAACTTAAATGCACTCCACTCTTGTCTGAATAATAAATGCCTGGTTCCCGACGGTGGCCTCTATTTAAATCCCCGCGTGCCTCTCGATGGATCCAGAACGCCGCATCGGAGTTTTCTGGACGCTGTAATCAAGACTTCTCGGCTCATCGCGACTTCCGCCTGCATTCGCGGGGCCGATGAGTCAGACTACATACGAGAAGCAACGAGTAGATGCTAGAAGACGCATAGGCGTCGTACCGGGGTGGCGTATGGGCTTATTTCGTAACATTACATTAAAAAAAGTTATCAAATTCGTATAACTATGTAGCACTCAATGGACTTTTTACTAGAGAGATTTTATAAACGCCTCTTCATCAGTTTGTCACGACTATAAATTAAAATATCAAATATATCATTAATCATCATTTTAACTAGCCAAAATTATCGCCGATACAAACATAAAGCTAATTTTGGTCCAGCTTATATTTTAATTTTATACATACTATGTTAAAAACACAGGTATTTTTTCAGTGCTTTTAGAAAGGCCACCTATATCGAATGAAATAAAAACTTATTTTACACTGTCTAAAAATGACTTTATCTACCCGACAAAAAAAATCATTGCTTATGCTTTAATTTTGTCGGAAAATCCCTTAGATTTGAATAGTACTTGTGGATTCTGGGATGGAACGTCAAAATCTTGGCCTTCTTCTCCAAATAATTCCGTTTATCTTACTCGTCCTTTCTGGAACCCCTTCAAAGGTATGTCATAAATTTTCAAAAATAGTTAACTGGTAAATTTGATTTTAGGTAAAAATCGCACCTGTGATTTTATAATTGGTACTGACAATACATATTGTGACAAATATTGTTCAAAAGATCCGTTGAAATCCAATACCAAATATTGGTTAAAGGTTAGAGTCTTCACAAGCACCACATACCACGACAGCAGCCTATTTTCTTTCCATACAGGTGAACCCTCTTTCAGGAAAGATACAATTCGTTTATTAACAAAATATTATTTAATTGTTTGTAGGTAACACCACAAACCACTCGCCGCTGGAAGGTGTGTTATGTACTTGAGATTTTACTCTAATTGGTTGTTTCAGAAAAAATAACGTTTGTGAATGTAACGTCACCGTCAACAAATGATTCAACAAAAGCCTTTTTTTTATTGTCTACGAAACACGTTACTTATTCGTCTGAAGTAATCGCCTACGGGTTGTATTTATTTAAATCGCAAATAAAGTTACCTCTCACAAACGGAACTTGGGGTGGAACTAACAATTCTTGGCCTGCACCACCCGCAGGGTCGATTTTGCTAACACGAAAGTTTTGGAATCCTTTTCGAGGTATTAACATGTAAGTATTGTTTACGGATTTGTGATATTAAAATTTTAGATTGTATAAATACGAGTACATACAAATTCGTTATTGGTGGCAATAACAGTTGCTGTAATTCTTCTGATTGTGACACAACCTCTTTAAAACCAGATTCCGAATATTGGCTGATGGTACGAGCCCTCACACGTAATGTGTACAAAGATAGTTCTTTGCTTTATTTTAAAACAGGTAAAGCAGATTTTAGCATAGATCAGCTTTTTTTAGTTTTAAGCTGTGAGCAGAAGCTAGGGAAAATTGTAATAGGCTCCTTTCGACGAATGGCTGATTTTGTCGAAATTTTATAGTTTCTAAAATGTGAAAAACTACGTATCCCATTCCGCCAATCTGTTATCTGTCGATTTTATTAGACAGATAATCTCCAAAGTTACTGGAATGATTGTTGTGAAATTTTGGTACATTTTATTACAATACATTCCTAGCTTAACCTCAAAAAGTAATACTTGAACTTTTTCTTTATGGATGACTAATTTGCAGCTTCTACTAACGATTCTAATTTCAATGGTCATTATATTGTACTGGCAATACTGCTGGGTGTATTCCTCATATTCACGATTGTAGTTGTTGTATATTTATACTGTAAAAGAAAGAACACAAGGCTACTAGTTAACCAAGAAGAAAATATTTTAATGGCAGATTCAAATCACCGTAAATCGACAACAGTAGAACTCATTGATCTTCAAAATTTTGCTTCAGAGAGTACATTTCTTACAACTTTAAAGTTCCAGTTTAATGTAAGTACTTTTTACTTTAAAAACTTGTAACTACACATAGACATAAATTACCAGTAGTTTTCGGAAAGTTTTGTTTTCGACGTGTTACTTATGTAATCACACTGCAACAAGCCTTTTAGTCTGTTCCAGATAACGAACAACAGAATTCTTTATTAGTTGGTTTGCAGCCTAAAAATATTAACAAGAACAGAAACCGAAATCCAGTAATTGTACCCTGTAACGTGTACATTTTTTTAAAGTAGGTATTATTAATAGGATTTTTTAGATGATTACAACAGAGTTATTCTTAATGTAATGAAAGGTGTAGGAACGGAAGACTATATAAATGCTAGTTACATTAATGTAAGTAATACAGCTTGCTACATTATTATTAATAGAATTAGAAATTTCAGGGTTATAATCGCCCAAGAGCTTACATTGTATGTCAGTCACCAAAATATTATACAATTAGAGATTTTTGGAGAATGATATGGCAAGAAAATATTAACGTTATAGTAATGGCAACAAATTTTACCGAGCATAAAGAGGTGGGTTTTGAGAGTTGTTTTAAAAATTGTAAGTAAAAGTTATTTTAACATACGAGGGTGGAATGACAAGTACCGGGCCTCATATCGATGTGGGAGTAATATGTAATATGGTCAGTATAATGATGGCACTCCATAATTTCATCCCTCATCAGCTTCCCTTAGAAATTTCATGTCAATATGTCCTTTAGTACTTTGATGGCAGTCCTTCAGATTAGATGCATCAAACAATTCTAACAAAATGGAAAAAGTGGAAATTCGGGCAGTGATAAAATTTTTTTGAAAGGCCTAAAAGCAAGTGAGATCAAAAAAGAGTTGGATACGACATTGGGAGACTCCTCTCTCCATTGTATACAACAATAAAGCGCTGGCTTGCTGAATGTAAAATGAGCCGGATCAACATAAATGATAAACAACGCCAGAAATTATAGAAAAAAATTCATAAAATCGTCTTGGCTAATCGCAGAGTGAAGGCGAAGGAGATAACAGTATCAGTAAGGATCTTAACAATAGCGTATACGAAATATTTTACATGAATACTTACCAATGAGAAAGCTTTACACCAGGTGGGTACCGCGTTTGCTCATTCCAGACCAAAAACAGTGTCGTAAGGACGTTTCGGCTGATTATTATTTGACACACATCAGGTGTAATCCAACTAAGTTTTTGCGTCGATTCATTACTATCGATGAAACATGGGTCCATCATTACACCCCCGAGACAAAACAGCAGTCGAGACAGTGGACCATGAAGGAGAACCTGCTCCAACGAAAGCGAAGAGAGTTGCATGAGCTGGTAAGGTTATGGCCACTATCTGTTGGGATGGCAGGGAAATAATTTTTATTGACTACCTCCAAAAGGAAAAAACAATTAATGGGAAATATTACGACACTCTACTACAACCTTTACAACAGGAAATTAAACCAAAACGGTCACATTTAGTGAAAAAAGATTTGTTTCATCAGGCCAATGCACCAAGCCACTTCAGTCATGGTGATGGCTAAAATTCATGGATTAAAATTTGAATTGCTCCCCTACCCACCCACTCACCCGATTTAGCCCCATGTGACTTCCACCTTTTCCCAAACCTCAAAAATTGGTTGGGTGGTAAGAGGTTTATGACAGATGATGAAGTCATAGAAACAATAGCTAAATGTAAATAGTTTTAGTTGAAGATCTCGACAAATCCTTGTATTACTCCGGTGTATCTGTTTTAGAACATCGCTGGGTTAAGTGTATCGAGCTGGTAGTAGAGGTTATGTTTAAAAATAAATAAAAATTAACCGAAAAAAAAATGCATTCCTATGCAGGCCCGGCATTAATCACCCCACCCTCGTACATTGGTGCAGTAATACGAATAATAACGTATTATATTCCCTCCCTTCCCCAAAAATTTCGGAAAAATGGAGTGAGCCGTTCTTGATTTAATCAATAAAATAAATTAATCTATTCACGCAAATTTAAAAAATATTAAAACAAATGCTAAAACACAAGTAAAAACTCATAATATTTTGCATATTTTGGATAGAATTTAATCGGAAAAATTTTGAGATGACATCATCAATTTTTTGGAAAGGATAAGCAAATATATTTTGACTAAAACTTTATTATGCTTATCATAACTTTATACATCTGCAAGATTTCAAACCATTCAAAATTATATTGCAAAATGTTGTTTAATAATTTTAATCTTTTTTTCCAAAAATCTGGACGTTTCGGGCACAAAACTCAACACGGCGTCATAAACTACATGTATATGACTATGTTATTTTATGCAATTTAAAACCCATTTACTATGTACAATTTTGAAGTAACGTCATCACATTATTGTTGGGGATAATTAAACAAATAAATACAGAATTTGAGCACAATCGGCCCAGTACTTTCGGAGATTATCTGTCTAATAAAAATCGAGACGGCAGACAGACGGAAACGGGAGACCTATCTCTTCGTATTAAGGTCGAGAAAACTTGAAAGTAAAGAGTCGGTCGACGGACTCGATTACAATACTTCCTTCGCTTACGCTCGGAAAGTAATAAATATTCTCAAACTTTAGTCCGTCTTGTAGTAAAATGATAAATTTAGAATCATAGGTAAGTGAAATTAATTTGTTTTTAAACTTTTTTTAGAGAATGTGCGCTGAATATTGGCCCCAAATCGTAGCAACGGTGTTCGAGTGTGGTAAATTTGTTGTAAGATTAGTTAAAGAAAGTATTTCTGAGTGTTACAATTATCAAGAAATTGAAGTAGTTTATAATAATGTTGTCAGAAGTATTATACAATTTCATCTCAAGTGGAATCCTGATAATCTATTCTATCCAAACAATATTTTACCAGTTGTCAAAAAAATAAGACAACAGTATCGTAATAATTCTGGGCCCATTTTATTTCACTCAAGGTTTGTCATATCATACTATAATGTGTAATTAACTTCAATTTATGACGCAGGTATGGCACTGGCAGAACAGGAATTTTAGTTTTGTGTGATTTAGCGTTGGAGATGATCGAAAATGAAGACAAAGTTGACTTTTTCTCCCTAACCAAACAACTTAGAGCACAACGACAACAGCTGATTAGCACGCTGGTATATTATTTCATTTGATAATCGGAAATTATTTATCCAAACAATATATTTTAATTATAGGAACATTACCTATTATCGCATTTAATCGTAAATGAATATTTTATTGAAAGGAATAATCCATTCACATATTCACTACAAGAGCAAAATGTAGACAGTAGTTGTATAAAACAACAACTTAAATATCTAGAAATGCTGTGCCACTACGACACTTTATTCCAAAATTGTGTTCGCGAAAACAAAATAAAGGATTACCCGCTCAAAAGCGTATCAGGTTGGTAATGGGTCGTGTAGTCGTCTAGTAAGCCGTGAAATTTATTTTTAAAATAATAGTATTGGCACCGAAGTTATTTACCATTTTATTTTATAGGTACCTGACCGTAAATGTCAAACTGCACAAGAGACACGTCGATGTTGCCAACATACTTTTTTAACACTAAATTTAAAAGGTTGTTAGACGACTTTTTTTCGATCATATGGTATTACTAAATAATACAAAGCATTCTGTTAATTTTTAGTGAGACGCTATGGAAACACAAGAACCTATATCATTTCTCAGGAACCACATGAAAATCAATCAGCGGATTTTTGGAAAATGGTTGCAGCTGAATCTATCCGATGTATTTTATTTTTAAACAATGTAAGTGGGCGTGAAGAACTCTTTTAGAATTACAATTTAAAATAATTTGGAAATATACAGGATGTTTCTTTCGAAGGATACACACCACAGTTCCTATGTTTTTAAATGTGATATCCCACATATATGTACAGATTTCGATTAATTAAAAACGAAGAAAAATTGTGTAGACGTTACACTAAAATTTGTAAATTTAAGATCTCTAGTTTTATTAATTTTAATATTTATCAGCATTTACATTTTTGTCTCAAATATTTTAAATTTAAACGGAAGCATTTTTATGAAAAACAGCAGAAATATTAATTGTACGCTCATTTAATTTTCTTTCTTCAGAAATTTCCGCTACGAAGCTGCAGAACAGAAAATCGCACAGAGATCGTTCAAATTATTTATGCAGAGGTTGCTGAAGTGCAACACTGTATGCTGCTAGAAGTGTCCATATTAATATATGAAAATGTTTCAAAGAGGGTAAAGTAAAATAAGGCATTTAACGAAAATAACAAAATATTGTAGGTGGTACACGACCACAAAGTTTATCTCTTCGTCTATAAATTTTGGAAAGCGAAACAACTCTTACCAGATGCGAATAACAAATTTATCTCCATGGTTAACAAAATGTACAAAATTACTGCAGAACAAAAATGTGCCTTGATTGCATGTAGGTGAGTTAAAATATTATGCTCGATTGTTAATGAATAATGTGTATCAAGGCAGCATGCGTGAGTAGAAAAAAAAGTACAATGCATTAGTAAAGTCTGGAATAATTTCGATAGAAAATTCAAAAATAAAGTTTGAAGCAAAGGATCTAATCTATAGTCTGTATGTTCTATACCCTCACAGCTGTAACGTTGGAGAGTTTTGTTGTTTACGATATCATTTTAAGGGCATTGATATTTGATAAATCAGATTACGTGATCATAAGGGGCAATTCTGAATCAAACCTGTTAAATTTAAAGGGTGTTAAATTACAAATTTCCATGTTAACGTGTTAAATTCATAAATCTGATTGGCTCTTTATTTTTTAACAACCTTTAAATTTAACATGTTTGAGGTGTATTTTGTAAACATTGGAATAAAACATTTAAACAAAGCTTCTCTTGCCCACACTTTATCACCAATATATATTTAATATTTATTATTTAATACATTTCTTGATTGAACAGATGTACAAATGGATAGATATATTCTAATCACTTTAACGTTCAGTGTACAAAATTTGTAAATAACGGTACATATTTTAAAAAGACAGAACCACTCCAAACTTAAGATACACAAAGATTTATGCAAAATTCTAGAAAACGGGGGTGAAAAATGTTTGCGAAATCTACAAATTTCGATCGACAATGTACTAGTAGTTGAAAGTTACGATGTATTGAAGCTCATGTAATGCCTAGTTATTATCCTTTGTTCTCATTTTGGTTATTTTTCAGCGACGGATATACAGCTAGCGGTGCATTTATTGTTTTATCGTACATCATAGAAAAGTATGAAAACGAAGTAGAAATTGATGTATGTAGCGCTATAAGAATGGCAAGAAGAAGTGGGAAGTTGTTTATCAACACAACGGTAAGTGATCTAAACACTTGAATATACATGAGTTCGGTTCATTGGACCATTTGATATGGTGATTTCCTTTATTTGTGCTGAGAATCTGATGTTAGAAATTATACATTTGTAATACAAAAGTTTTAACGAATTTCCACTGCAACTAAAATTATTTGCACGTCTGAAGGCCGTTAAGGACATAATTGTAGAGTTGATGAGGTATTATTAAGAAAAATATAGACAATATTGAGTGTATTTAAAAAGAACAAGCTTTGGTAAAAGTTTTTCACATTTGAATTAATTCATACTGAAAATGTTAATATATTATACCTACAAGACAGTTTATTAACTCTAATTCCCAAGTGATTCATAGCAGCTATTTATCATGTACAAAAAATTTATAATTTATTGACAGCGAAAAACAAAAAGATAAGTATGTTACCTATACCTATTATTGTACTTAAACCCATTAAGTAAATACACAATTAAGCATACATTTATGTCAAAAACTATAACCATTATTTCTTACGGAACTTGGGTAAACATTATTTCTTGTTCTTTTCATCGTAGTACCAGCCTTAAGAAAGATAGGTGTCAGTATTCATAAGCGAAAAAAGAAAGACCACAAAGGATGGCTGGATAACTACTACATACCTAAATAAATTGAAGAAAAATTAACATGTGAAATTTCCGTTTTTCATCAATACTGTATAAATTTATTACACTGTGTATAATTTAACGGAATTCCTTATTTTTCTCTCACCAAATTATATTGTCTTTTTCTACATAGGTAATTTTTTTTCAGAAACACCTGGCATTTATCTACGATTGTGTTAAGGAATATGTTCAAAATTATGATAAATATCAACAATTAGATCAAAAAATTGAATAATATTTTTCACTAACTATGTGTGTGTTTCATTTATCCTTCCATTAAAATGTGGCAAAAGAAATTAAGTACGTACAGTAAGGTGTACCTATATATAAAGTAAGTCTTATTCTTATTATTAATCAATAACGCGAATGTGAAGTGTGTCCCAGTCTTTTTTTTTTCTTATTTACTTCAACCTCTATTTGTACTTTTTTTTTCTCTCGTTAACATTGTATTAAAAAGTTAATCAGTAAACATGCCGTGTCTGAAATGCAAAGGTGATGTGGAAGAGAAAAGCTAGTCCATTTATAAAATGCGACTGTTGTAATCGGCCTATTCATCCTGCCTGTTCTGAACTTTCTGCTCAAGAGCTGAAATGTTTTAGATTAAGATCGTCTTAAGGCGTATAAAAGTACTCTCTCCATCTGTGAACAAGCAGTGCAACAAATTCGCAAGTTGATTTCTATGATAGAGAACTTGCAGGCTGAAATTGAGCAGTTGAAAAATAATATCAACAACATAATTCCTGCTACTGTTGTTAACAGCAATTCCACACCGGACAGCATAACTATCATCGATACAGAAAAAAATTGGTCTAAAGAGTTTAGACAGTACTTCCCTCGCTGTCGGAAACTTGACGACTGCATGCCTATTGTGTTTTTTTTCTCATTACATTTTTGTAGTGGGAATTTAAAAAAAAATTGCGATGACGTCATCAACATTTTTGCAAGGACACGTATATCAGTTGGGATAGATGTAGTGTAATACTAAAAATAAAATTATTGTATTCCCAAATTTTCGGGAAAATGAAATGGGTCGTTTTGAATATTGAATTATTATAATCAATAAAATAACGAAACAATTTACTCACGTATACGGCGCCGGTGTGTAATAGTAGAGAGCGGATTTCTGTCGGGCTAGGCAAGGCCAAACTAGGTACGGCTCGTACATACGGGATGCGAATTCATTGCGGTTACGGACTGCACTTCGTTTATTTGAGATTAGAATAACGCTGTTTCGTTGCACTCTGCTGTTAATTCCCGTTCTCATTTACTTAGCCGTTTGATTAATAAATCGTTAATTATATTTATGGAATTAGTACCGATTAAATTCAGTGATTATCTATCACCCGCTATTGCGTCCCGGCGATCCAGCGCGTCCCCACCTATAATCGTGACGTAGCCCGACAGAAATCCGCTGTCTAGTAATATGAGAGGCAACTGAAAATCGTTTATGTATAAACATTCTTAATTTAAGATGACAAGCGTAACAGCATACGTGAGAGTCAAACAGAGAAACTGTAAACAAAACGACCATCGGTTTTATTGCTTCGACTTCCCCTTATTATATAAAACATTGAGTTTTATTTTATTTTTTGACGGTGGAATTCACAATTGGTTGATTATAAACATGTCTATTCCACATTCGCGGAACCTAGACAGCGCACACGTCTGTAATGTTAAAGTCGATGTAAATAAGCGTGCTACCCTTATGTTTCAACCAAGTTTTTACTTTAAAAAATTTTGTGTCTACCAAATTGGGTTGGTCCAATGTAATACTAATAATAAGTGTTGCCTTTAATTTAATCAATAAAATAAATTGACTTCATTAATTTTTTTGAGCCACCTCTTACGAAAATCTAAAAAATATGAATGAAGTGATAAATCACAAGTACAGACTCATCATATTTTTTTCGCTTTAGATAGGACTTATTCGGCAAACTTTCGAGCTGACGTCATCAAATTTTTTGAGGGGGGATTAGCAAATACATTTTGATAAAAAAGTTAACGTGCTTATGATAACTTTAATACATCTCCTATGTTTCAAAGCATTCGGTTTTATAGTTCCTGATTAACTCAATAAAATAAATTCACGTATTCATTAATTTTTTGAGTCACTCTGTATATGCAAATCGAAAAAATTTGAATGCAATGATAAATCACAAGTACAGACTCATCATATTTTGTACATTTTAGATAGGATTTATTCAGCAAAATTTTGGGGTGACGTCATCAATTTTTTAGGGGGGATGAGCAAATACATTTTGATAAAAAATTTACCATGCTTATGATAACTTTAAAACATCTCCAAGATTTCAAAGCATTCGGTTCTGTAATTCCTGATTAAATCAATAAAATAAATTGACGCATTCATTAATTTTTTTCGGTCACCCTGTATATGCAAATCGAAAAAATTTGAATGGAATGATAAATCACAACAAGAGACTCACCATATTTTGTACATTTTAGATAGGATTTATTCAGCAAAATTTTGGGGTGACGTCATAAATTTTTTAGGAGGGGACGACCAAATACATTTTGATCAAAAATTTACCATGCTTATGATAATTTTAAAACATCTTCAAGATTTCAAAGCATTCGGTTTTGTAGTTCCTGAGTAAATCAGTAAAATAAATTTTGCGCATTCATTAATTTTTTTGAGTCACCCTGTATATGCAAATCCAAAAAATATGAATGGAGTGATATATCACAAGTACAGACGCATCATATTTTGTACATTTTAGGTAGGATTTATTCGGCAAACTTTTGAGCTGACGTCATCAAGTTTTTAGAGGGGATAACCAAATATATTTTGACTAAAGATTTATGATGCTCTTTAGAGCCTTAAAACACCTGCAACATTTTAAAACATTCGGGTTAGCAGATTCAAAATTAAATTGCAAAATGTTGTTTTATAATTTTGATTTTTTTTCCAATAATTTGGACGTTTCGGGTAAAAACTCAATTCGGGGTCGTAAACTACATGTGTAGGACTATGTTATTTTATACAATTTAAGACCCATTTACTATGTACAATTTTGAAGTGACGTCATCGCATTAGTGGTGGGGATGATTAGACAAATTTTGGTTAGCATTTTACCATCCACATGATATTCCTAATGTAAGTACAAAATTTCACAACAATCGGTCAAGTACTTTCGGAGATTATCTTACCAATAAAAATCCGGGACGGCAGACGGACAGACGGACAGACGGACAGACGGACAGACAGACGGAAATGGGATACCTATTTCTTCGTATTCTAGGAGTCATGAAAGATCGAGAAAACGTAAAAGTAGAGAGTCGGCCGACGGACTCGATTACAATACTTCCTTTGCTTACGCTCGAGAAGTAAAAAACTTTAAAAACTTAAAATCAGCAGCTAAATGGTCTCAACTTAAGTACAAAATTTCACAACAATCGGTCCAGTACTTTCGGAGATTATCTGTCTAATAAAAATCCGGGACGGCAGACAGACGGACAGACGGACAGACAGACGGACGGACAGACGGACAGACAGACGGACGGACAGACGGACAGACAGACGGAAATGGAAGACCTATTTCTTCGTATTCTAGGGGTCATGAAAAATCGAGAAAACGTAAAAGTAGAGAGTCGGCCGACGGACTCGATTACAATACTTCCTTTGCTTACGCTCGTGAAGTAAAAAAAATTGGTCTAAAGAGTTTAGACAGTACTTCCCTCGCTGTCGGAAACTTGACGACTGCATGCCTATTGTGTTTTTTTTCTCATTACATTTTTGTAGTGGGAATTTAAAAAAAAAATTGCGATGACGTCATCAACATTTTTGCAAGGACACGTATATCAGTTGGGATAGATGTAGTGTAATACTAAGAATAAAATTGTTATATTCTCAAATTTTGTACATTTTAGATACGATTTATTCGGCAAACTTTTGAGCTGACGTCATCAGTTTTTTGTAAAAGATAACCAAATATATTTTGACTAAAAATTTATTATGCTCTTTATAACCTTTGCTTACGCTCGGGAAGTAAAAATATTTGCTTATACCCTCCAAAAACTTGATCACGTCAGCTCGAGAATTTGCCGAATAAATCATATCTAAAATGTACAAGATATGATCAGTCTGTACTTGTGATCTATCACTCCATTCATATTTTTTGGATTTGCATATACAGGGTGATTCAAGAAAATAAATGAAAGCGTAAATTTATTTTACTGATTTACTCAGGAACTACAAAACCGAATGCTTCGAAATTTTGAAGATATTTTAAAATTATCATAAGCATGGTAAATTTTTGATCAAAACGTATTTGGTCGTCCCCCCTAAAAAATTTATGACGTCACCACAAAATTTTGCTGAATAAATCCTATCTAAAATGTACAAAATTTGGTGAGTCTCTTCTTGTGATTTATCATTCCATTTAAATTTTTTCGATTTGCATATACAGGGTGATTCAAAAAAATTAATGAATGCGTAAATTTATTTTATTGATTTAATCAGGAACTACAAAACCGAATGCTTTGAAATCTTGCAGATGTTTTAAGGTTATAAAGAGCATAATAAATTTTTAGTCAAAATATATTTGGTTATCTTCTACAAAAAACTGATGACGTCAGCTCAAAAGTTTGCCGAAAAAATCGTATCTAAAATGTACGAAATATGATGAATCTGTACTTGTGATTTATCATTCCATTCATATTTTTGGATTTGCATATACAGGGTGACTCAAAAAAAATTAATGAAGGCGTGAATTTATTTTATCGATTTAATCAGGGATTACAAAACCGAATGCTTTGAAATCTTGGGAATATTTTAAAGTTATTCTAAGCATGGTAAACTTTTGTTCAAAATGTATTTGTTCATCCCTCCTAAAAAAATTGATGACGTCACCCTTAAATTTTGCTGAATATATCCTATCTAAAATGCAAAAAATATGATGGGTTTGTACTCGTGATTTATCATTCCATTCATATTTTTTAGATTTTCTTAAGAGGTGGTTCAAAAAAATTAATGAAATCAATTTATTTTATTGATTAAATTAAAGGCAACACTTATTATTAGTATTACACCCCAACCAACCCAATTTGGTAGACACAAAATTTGTTAAAGGAAAAACTCGGTTGAAACATAAGGGTAACACGCTTATTTACATCGACTTTAACATTACAGACCTGCATTTTGTTTTATGCGTTCACTTGGTTCCGCGAATGTGAAATAGACATGTTTATAATCAACCAATTGTGAATTTCACCGTCAAGAATTAAAATAAAACCCAATGTTTTATATAATAAGCGAAAGTCGAAGCAATAAAACCGATGGTCGTTTTGTTTACAGTTTCTCTGTTTGACTCTCACGTATGCTGTTACGCCTGTCATCTTAAATTAAGAATGTTTATACATACACGATTTTCAGTTGCCTCTGATACGTATACGTGAGTAAATTGTTTCCTTATTTTATTGATTATTACAAATCAATATTCAAAACGACCCAATTCATTTTCCCGAAAATTTGAGAATATAATAATTTTATTCTTAGTATTACACTACATCTATCCCGACTGATATACGTGTCCTTGCAAAAATGTTGATGACGTCATCGCAATTTTTTTTTAAATTCCCACTACAAAAATGTAATGAGAAAAAAAACACAATAGGCATGCAGTCGTCAAGTTTCCGACAGCGAGGGAAGTACTGTCTAAACTCTTTAGACCAATTTTATATCTTTTGATGTAGAATTGAAAATGTTGACATTATCTTCGATACTGGTAGTGTTGGGGATAGATACTTTGAAAAATATTTAGTTACAGATATAGATATAAAAGTATCTAAATACAGATTGTTTTCGAATTTTTCGTAATGTATCTAGATAACAGATACAAGAAAACAGATACTTTTTAAAGCTTTGTCGAATAAAATAACTGAAAATTTTCAGATTTTTGTTGAAACTCATTTTATTTTAACCTCGTTTCACGGTTTCTGAGAATATATCACGATAAATAATTCTACCGGGGGTTGTAAAATTATTAATTTTATTGTCCAAGATAATTACACTTAAACATAATCGGCACAAGCCCGCCTCACGTTAGGTCCAACAATGAAACAGTGAAGAAATGACACATGTGGCAACAGGAAAAGATGCTACATTTGTCTGAAAAATAAAGATATAAAACAGTAATAAATATGTAACACGCCATTATTATTTTCTAAAAATAATAACATACCTTAAACAAATATTTTTCTATTAAAATTACTCTTATTTAATAACACAAATACAACCAGCGGGCCTACCGGACCCGGGTTGCTCAGGTACACAGATTAAATGCATTGTCCCCGATAAGGGTAAAACGCAGTGAATAATGAATTGTGGTTTATGGTTTTTTGAAATACCATCTTACCATGGCCATTGATTAAATACATATATGTATTTAACATGGCTTAGGTTTATTAGCCCTCATGATTAGGTATATTTAAAGACGTATAAGTACTGAAGGCTACAATGTAGGAAATGATGGTATTTAAAATATAAAAATTTCCGTGACAGAACACTATTAGTGGACCTCTTACCTCTATTTTTGTTTATGTGACCAAAATCACCAACATGAAGTATCAAAAATTATTACTGGTATATATAACTCAACTAATAACTACTGAAAAAAATTGGTCTAAAGAGTTTAGACAGTACTTCCCTCGCTGTCGGAAACGTGATGACTCCATGTCTATTATTTTTTTTTTTCGCAGTAGATTTCATTTTTTTTTTTTGATTCACCCGGTATAGGCAAATTCAAAAAATATGAATAAAATGATAAATTACAAGTACAAACTCATCATATTTTGTATATTCTAGATAGGATTTATTCGGCAAACTTTTGAGCTGACGTCATCAGTTTTTTGTAGAAGATAACCAAATGTATTTTGACTAAAAATTTATTATGCTCTTTATAACCTTAAAACATTTGCAAGATTTCAAAACATTCGGTTCTGCAGTTCCTGATTAAATCAATAAAATACATTTACTCATTCATTAATTTTTTTGCGTCACCCTATATATGCAAATCCAAAAACTATGAATGGAATGATAAATCTCAAGAAAAGACTCATCATATTTTGTTCATTTTAGATAGGATTTATTTAGCAACATTTTGTGGTGACGTCATAAATTTTTTAGGGGGGATGAGCAAATACATTTTGAACAAAAACTTACCATGCTTATGATAACTTTAAAACATCTTCAAGATTTCAAAGCATTCGGTTTTGTAGTTCCTGAGTAAATCAGCAAAATAAATTTACGCATTCATTAATTTTTTTGAGTCACCCTGTAAATGCAAATCCAAAAAATATGAATGGAGTGATATATCACAAGCACAGACTAGGTTCCGCGAATGTGGTATAGACAAGTTTATAATCAACCAATTGTGAATTCCACCGTCAAAAATTAAAATACAACTCAATGTTTTATATAATAAGCGGAAGTCGAAGCAATAAAACCGACGGTCGTTTTGTTTACAGTTTCTCTATTTGACTCTCACGTATGCTATTACGCTTGTCATCTTAAATTAAGAATGTTTATACATAAACGATTTTCAGTTGCCTCTCATATTACTAGACAGCGGATTTTTGTCGGGCTACGTCACGATTATAGGTGAGGACGCGCTGGATCGCAGGGACTCAATAGCGGGTGATAGATAATCACTGAATTTAATCGGTACTAATTCCATAAATATAATTAACGATTTATTAATCAAACGGCTAAGTAAATGAGAACGGGAATTAACAGCAGAGTGCAACGAAACAGCGTTATTCTAATCTCAAATAAACGAAGTGCAGTCCGTAACCGCAATGAATTCGCATCCCGTACGTGCCGTACCGAGTTTGGCCTTGCCTAGCCCGACAGAAATCCGCTCTCTAGATATTACACACCGGCGCCGTATACGTGAGTAAATTGTTTCGTTATTTTATTGATTATAAGAAATCAATATTCAAAACGACCCAATTCATTTTCCCGAAAATTTGGGAATACAATAATTTTATTCTTGGTATTACACTACATCTATCCCAACTGATATACGTGTCCTTGCAAAAATGTTGATGACGTCATCGCAATTTTTTTTTAAATTCCCACTACAAAAATGTAATGAGAAAAAAATACAATAGGCAGGCAGTCGTCAAGTTTCCGACAGCGAGGGAAGTACTGTCTAAACTCTTTAGACCAATTTTTTGTTGATTAAATCAGGAATAGTTCAGTCCATTTTCCCGAAAATTTGGAGATACAACACTGTTATTATTAGTATTACATTGCATTAACCCAATTTGATAAACACAAAATTTTGTAAAGTAAAAACTCGTTTGAATTACATTTACTTTAACATTGCAGACGTGCATTTGTTTTGTTGCGCTGACTAGGTTCCGTGAATGTGGTATAGACAACTTATAATCAACCAATTGTGAATTACACTATCAAAAATTAAAATAAAACCGAAATGCGTATGACAGAAATTAACAAATTTTAAACTTTTCCTCAAAGTTTGATGTTCAGATTGCTATGTTTTATATTTGAAAAAATTCAAAACAATAATCAAAGAAGCAAAGAAAATGTATTTTGGGTTGCGTTTCTAATTTATTCAGGCTCTTTATAACTTGTGTACCACCTGTAGATAATACACAATGCGAGAGAAAAAGAGAAAAAAAAAGAAAACTCAAGTTTATATAGTTTATAAAATGTAACATGTATGTACAATGTACACAAAAAAATTTAAATCGCATAGTTAAATCTTGAATCCAAACTGCCGTCCCACCAAATGTGGTGTACTGTTGAGAAAGCCATTTGCCTCTACTTTTCGACCACAACATTGGAAAAATAATCCGACTGGATGGATTTTTTGATTAATGGTTCGTTGTCAACAGGTTGTGACATTTTCTTGCGTTTGATGATAATACGTTCCAAAATTAGAAATAAGATCAAGCATAGTAGTAACACCCACAACAACATGTTGGACCAGAACATCCAGCTACTTGTAGAATCTGTAAAAAATAAAAGTAACAAGATATAATTCATAAAACTGTGACTAATATAAATAGAACGTTTCAATAAAAACTACGCCAATTTTTACAGAAATATTTACTTGTCTAGGTTTACATATTTTATTTAGGCAAGGGTACAGTATTTGTGTATGTTATTTAAAATGATGATCTTTTTGTTTTTTAAACTTAAAATGTTGGTGATATTTTAGATTTTCAGTTAAGCAAAAATGCGATATTTTGTATGTGCAATTTTTTTGTTGGTGCAGGCTCTTTAGTTGTTTTATTTAGATACCAGAAAAAGGAGTTAAGAATTACACGATATTTCATTGTTTTCAAATGTGTACGGAATTAAAGCTTATTTTATTTTGATTAACATTTTAACAGCATGCCAAAAAACTCAGTGAAAGCAGTGACATTTTTAGCAAAAGCTAAGTTGTTAATTATTATTGTAAATGAAATTTTAAGAATTACAATAATTGGAAAAAACAGATAGACGTGAATACGCACTAAATTAATGTTGTTAATCACTACTTACCATTTTTTTCACATTTCTTTAGATCCTCATAGTCTTTAGAGATAATACTGGCGGATTTGTCATTATGTCTGCCTTGACGTTCACCTCCAGTCGGAACCTCTACAATTTTGTACATATTATTTATTAGTTCATGAAGTTTTAAAAATGCATACTTTCATCACACCAATTGCCTTTATAATACGGATGGCACTGACAACCCTGCACATCGCAAATCTTATGTTTTTGACATTCCGAATATTGGTCTCCTAAAATGCTTGCACAACTGATGTCACATTTCGCGCCGACCATGCCCAATGGACAATTAGCGAGCTGTCTGGAAGATTCTGTTGGATTTATACCTCTTTTCATTCTGTTCGATTCTGTGGTGTCTGGCAATAAATAGTTGCAACTTATGTCCTCTGGATTGATGTCAGGAGTAATTTTATATGCCACTAAAAATAAAATTTAATTTAATATTATCGATTTTTGAATTGAGTTAGTAAAATTAAATGACAACAAAAATATTTTTATAACGAGTTGGTGATGAATATAGGGTTTGCTTACCCACATTGTGTTCATACTCATAGAGTCTTGCATCCAGTCTCCAGTATCCGTGTTCCGTTTGATTGTTATTTTTTCTAATGAAATTTACCTCGTTTGTTTCAGAGGAAGTT
Organism: Zophobas atratus; assembly: GCA_022388445.1. Classification (NCBI taxonomy): domain Eukaryota; kingdom Metazoa; phylum Arthropoda; class Insecta; order Coleoptera; family Tenebrionidae; genus Zophobas; species Zophobas atratus. The sequence goes on from CM039446.1 coordinate 37,626,609, forward strand.
AGATTAATTTTGTGTGTCTGCCATTGTTCAAAATCACTCGTTCCTGTGGTATTTGAAGTGATATTTTTTCGGTGACCGCCATATTCAACTTCTAGTACACATGATCTACATAATGAAATGTAGAGTACAATAAAAGAAGGATTATTGACGTGAGGAATTCTCAAAGTCGTAGGACCATTTGTTGTATTTGTGACGTTAGTAGCTTCTTTATATTTGCCTGAAAAAAGTCAAAATTTATCTTTAGAACAGTTGCTTTTGAAGCTAAAGAGGGGAGCGACGATTGGTGGTATATTCAGATCAAAATGTACCTACGCTAGAAAAGTATGCAGAGCATACATGTTTTTGAAAATGAACCACTATGTGACTTTATCTTCTTTTTAGTACTTTCAAATTAAACATCCTGAAATTTATTTAATAATAATAATCGTTCAAATGATACTTGCATGTATAAAAATGCAGCTTGAAAACTGAGGAACTCAGAGTATATTCAGCAGTATTCAGATATTTCATCTTAATTAATTTTTACACTAACGCTTATTTTATAAATTAAAAAAATTGGTAATAAGTCATTTCGATAGAACTTCCCTTGCTTCTGAAATACAATCCGACAAATACTGCTTCTCTGAAAAATTTTAAATCTGATTTTAAGGACTTTTAGTTTTTCGTGATAACCTCTATGGAATAAAAACCATATAGAAAGTATTGGTCACAGTGTAATAGAAAAAAAAAAGAAAGTTGGGAACCGCAAGCAGATTTAATATTCTTAAAAAAAGACACTTGGGGCCCTCGAAAAGGCTTCTTTATTACTCTGTCAAATTTTACAATAAAGATCAGAAAGTACTCAAAATTTTGGTATAAAGGAATTTAAGAGACAAATAATAGATTATCTCATCAAAATTGCATTTTACATTACACAAAGACTTCTGTTATATGTACTAATAAACATTACTATTATTATTAAATAAGGACAGTTGGGACCCCCGGGAAGGTTTCACATTTTTAAAATATTTTTTTTGTAGACACCCCGCATAAGCAAATCAAAAAAAGTATTTCTGCAGTGAAAAATCACAAGTCATCATACTTTGGACATTTACGATAGGATTTTTTCAACAAATTTTGGGGTGGCGTCATCAATTTTTTAGAGGGGGTGAGCAAAACATTTTGATCAAAAATTTACCATTCGGTTTTGTAGTTCCTGATTAAATCAATAAAATAAATTCACCCATTCATTAATTTTTTTGAATAACCCAGTATATGCAAATCCAAAAAATATGAATGGAATGCTAAATCACAAGTACAGACTCTTCATATTTTGTACATTTTAGATAGGATTTATTCAGCAAAATTTTGGGGTGACGTCATCAATTTTTTAGGGGAGATGAACAAATACATTTTGATCCAAAATTTAACATGCTTATCATAACTGTAAACCATCTGCAAGATTTTAAAGCATTCTGTTTTGCAGATTCCAAATTAAACTGCAAAATGTTGTTTCATAATTTTGATTTTTTTTCCAAAAATCTGGACGTTTCGGCTGAAAACTCAATTCGGAGTCTCAAATTACATGTGTAGGACTATGCTATTTTGTACAACTGAAAACCCATTTACTACGTGCAATTTTGAAGTGACGTCATCACATTAGTGGTGGGGATGATTAGACAAATTTTAGTTATCGTTTTGCCATTTACATGACGTTCCTAATATAAATACAAACTTTGGCAACAATCGGCCCAGTACTTTCGAAAATTATCTGTCTAATAAAAATTCAGGATGGCAGACAGACGGACAGACAGATGGACATACAGACGGATAGACAGACGGGAGACCTATTTCTTCGTCCTCTAGGGGTCATGAAAGGTCGAGAAAATGTAAAAGTAGAGAGTCGGCCGACTGACTCGATTACAATACTTCCTTTGCGTACGCTCGGGAAGTAAAAATTAATAAAATCATAAGCAGTTATATCAGTCATGCTATTATCGAAACGTCATTATACTTACCAGAATAAATTTTAAAATATGTTTGATTTTTCGTTTTCACTGCCAGGTTAGTAGGTTTTAAGTTATGTGTCCTAATGCGATCATTGTTCATGAAGTAATTTACATAGTTATCTTTAGAAAAAATTGTAAACGTAGTCCATTCTTCCCTATTTTTGAGAGATGGTTCCAAATAATCCAGTGACTCTTCATCATCAACATATAATTGTATATCTTCCCCCTGGTAAAGTGAGAATGTTACAGAAGATTTGAAATTAGGAAAATATTTATAGTTTGTATTGAGTACATCGAAATCTGAAAGACAAAATGGATCAGTCAAAAAAATTTCATATGCATATAGGTATGTACATATATAAGTTGTAAATATCTCTTGCTATTATACAACTGTTCGTCTCGTTATTGCCAATAAAATTTTATAGGATAGAATGAAATTTCCAAAACTATAAAAGAATTGTCGCCTACGAAACGAGATATGTGTTCCACTCAAATTATAGCAAATATTTTAGCCGCAACTTTAAAATAAATCAATGTTGATCGCATTATTACAAAAAAAGATTTTTAGTGGTAAATAAATTCCACCACCTATCAATTGAGATATTGCTGCGATGTGTTAAGCAAGAAAAGTGACTGCACTTTGCTAATGAAAAACAAGTCTAAAGTTATATAGACACCAAAATCAATTAGAAAAGTGCAATTTCTAAGAGGAAATGTCTACATTATAAACAACAATAGTGTAGTATTAACAACAGATGCAAAAAATTGTTATCAAAAACAACGAATTAAAATGTCAGTTTAAAGAATTGTTATTAAAGAAAATTAAGTCACTCAACCTTTACACGATATTGTGACACAAACTTTTTGATCGGTAAAATTCTGTTGCAACTGACTTGGATCACAAAAATATCTGTTATTGGTTTCGTGAATTGTAAATGTATGCTTAGATTTGGAATATTGTCATTTAAAACAAATACGTACCTTCCCATCTTTTGTCGGTTACCACGGATATGATGTTATCTAAATCGTTTATTATCCAGTCGTCGTTTTCCCAATTTTCAATATCCAATAATTTTTTTCCATACTGAATCCTTTCTAGTGGTGGGTTCGTAAACATTGCCGATTGAAAATTTTCGCCATGCACACAATATATGTGAGTTTTATTTACGAAGCGTATAATTTCATCTTCTTCTATTGCGAGAACGTCGAATGACGTTATTAATGATGATAAAGTAAATAAAGTTAATGCAAATTTCTTCTTTTTTAAAATGGCCATAATCTGAATTACTTGCGTTCTTGTCTTAGCCGTATCCTAAAACAACAAAAAGGATACTTCATTTAACGTAATTTACGCTGAGTAAACTGACGAAGTTTAAAATTTAAAAATATGAAAAATTACAAGAGTTGTTAGCGCAGTTCCGTTTGAGCGCATTTCGCAATTTATAGGACACATCATTTTACACCTGTTCACTCCCCCTCCTCAGTGAACTTAAAAACTTATGAAAACCACACAATCTTTCTTCCCCTGTTTCTACCCCTAAATTTGCAAAATTTGGAAAAAACGAAAAGCTTAACAGGTAATGATCACAATTGTGAGCAACTTATTTCAGACATCTTCAGAACAACAAACAGTTTCTCTGCCCTTAAGAAAAAAGTTAAAACAGTTATTCATTATTATTTTATATTACCTATTTATTTCTTGTTGACTTTACTTTGTTGCTATTACACATTTAAACAGCGAAAAAGTGTTTGTTCATACATAAGGAAAACATACTGTTACGAAATAAGCCCATACGCCGCCCCGGTACGACGCCTATGCGTCTTCTAGCATCCACGCGTTGCTTCTCGTATGTAGTCTGACTCATCGGCCACGCGAATGCAAGCGGAAGTCGCGACGAGCCGAGAAGAAGTCTCGATTGCGGCGTCCAGAAAACTCCGATGCGGCGTTCTGGATCCATCGAGAGGCACGTGGGGATTTAAATAGAAGCCACCGTTGGGAATTGGGGATTGATAATTCAGACAAGAGTGGAGTGCATGGAGGAAGCCATAACAGACTGTTGTATCTGTACCCTGTATGTAAAATCGGTAGGGTAATATATTTACTACCTTACCGAAATGTCAAGTGTCAATATTTGTCAAGGAATTGAAAGCAATGAATGTGAATAGCAATAAATGTAAGTAACTTTACGGTTTTATTTAAACTGTTAATGCTTGACTGGCTGCATTTTTAACATTTTCGGGCAACACGTCGTCTAAATCCATCATTTTTCTAATTCTGATCACAACATTTTTTTTAATAAACAACAAACTGTAACTATGACACCAAAATATATCATGCAAACGGGATCAACCAAATTTATTTAGTTTTTCATTAATTTTTGGATTATTGCATTAAAATGAACAGAAACCGATAAAATCTTGAATACACCACAGATGTAACCGTGGCTCGGATTTCAAATGGACGGCGGCGGGAGTTATGGCATTCTTTACATCGTAGGTATATTAATAGCTATTACGGTTTTTGAGTTAACTTACTTGAAGAATTCTACTTTTGGAGGTAGTTAAAACAGTGTCCTTGACTATATTGCACTTAAAATACACTTTAAACTCAACTGGTAGTAGAACAAACAGTTTCTGAGTAGGTATATTCAAATCCATTTACAGCAGTAACCCGCACGAAATAATTCACATGAAGGAGCGATGACGCGTTTGTAATCCAGAGCTGTACACTGGACAATAAAAGTTTATTTTGCGACAAAACCGTCTTACTTATTCTTTATCGGATCTGATAATGTAAAAAATATTATTCATGATATGGAGCTTATTGAGTACCTACGATTTCACAATCAATTTTTCTAGATGGATTATATTTATCAGGTTTTATTGGTGTAAAATCTAAACCGAGAAACGAGGTTTTATATTTTATTACCCACACAAATTATTCCAAAAAATTGGTCTAAAGAGTTTAAACAGTACTTCCCTCGCTGTCGGAAACTTAACGACTGCATGCCTATTGTATTTTTTTCTCATTACATTTTTGTAGTGGGAATTTAAAAAAAAAATGCGATTACGTCATCAACATTTTTGCAAGGACACGTATATCAGTTGGGATAGATGTAGTGTAATACTAAGAATGAAATGATTGTATTCCCAAATTTTCGGGGAAATGAATTGGGTCGTTTTGAATATTGATTTGTTATAATCAATAAAATAACGAAACAATTTACTCACGTATACGGCGCAGGTGTGTAATATGAGAGGCAACTGAAAATCGTTTATGTATAAACATTCTTAATTTAAGATGACAAGCATAACAGCATACGTGAGAGTCAAACAGAGAAACTGTAAACAAAACGACCATCGGTTTTATTGCTTCGACTTCCGCTTATTATATAAAACATTGGGTTTTATTTTAATTTTTGACGGTGGAATTCACAATTGGTTGATTATAAATATGTCTATTCCACATTCGCGGAACCTAGTGAGCGCATAAAACAAATGCAGGTCTGTAATGTTAAAGTCGATGTAAATAAGCGTGCTACCCTTATGTTTCAACCGAGTTTTTCCTTTAAAAAATTGGTCTAAAGAGTTTAGACAGTACTTCCCTCGCTGTCGCAAACTTGACGACTGCATGCCTATTGTGTTTTTTTCTCATTACATTTTTGCATTGGGAATTTAAAAAAAAATTGCATCTCCAAGATTTCAAAGCATTCGATTCTGCAAATCCTGATTAAACTAATAAAATAAATTCAAGCATTCTTTAATTTTTTTGAGTCACCCTATATATGCAAATCCAAAAAATATGAATGGAGTGATAAATTACAAGTACAGACTCATCATATTTTGTACAGTTTAGATAGGATTTATTCGGCAAACTTTCGAGCTGACGTCATCAATTTTTTGGAGGGGATAAGCAAAAATATTTTGACTAAACATTTATTATGCTCTTTATAAGCTTAAAACATCTGCAAGATTTTAAAGCATTCGGTTTTGTAGTTCCTGATTAATTCAATAAAATAAATTCACGCATTCATTAATTTTTTTGAGTCACTCTGTATATGCAAATCCAAAAAATATGAATGGAGTGATAAATGACAAGTACAGACTCATCATATTTTGTACATTTTAGATATGATTTATTCGCCAAACTTTCGAGCTGACGTCATCAAGTTTTTGGAGGGGATAAGCAAATATATTTTGACTAAACATTTATTATGCTCTTTATGACCTTAAAACATCTGCAAGATTTCAGAGCATTCGGTTTTGTAGTTCCTGATTAAATCAATAAAATATATTTACGCATTCATTAATTTTTTTGAGTCACCCTGTATATGCAAATCCAAAAAATATGAATGGAGTGATAGATCACAAGTACAGACTCATCATATTTTGTACATTTTAGATATGATTTATTCCACAAACTTTTGAGCTGACGTCATCAAGTTTTTGGAGGGGATAAGCAAATATTTTTTGACTAAAGATTTATGATGCTCTTTATAGCCTTAAAACATCTGCAACATTTCAAAGCATTCTGGTTAGCAGATTAAAAATTAAATTTCAAAATGTTGTTTTATAATTTTGATTTTTTTTCCAAAAATCTGGACGTTTCGGGTGAAAAGTCGATTCAGAGTTGTAAACTACATGTGTAGGACTATGTTATTTTATACAATTGAAAACCCATTTACTATGTACAATTTTGAAGTGACGTCATCGCATTAGTGGTGGGGATGATTAGACAATTCGCATTTTCAGACATACAGTTACGAAGGCTTAAATTAATACTTAAACTTTACGTTGAAAACACTACAAATAAAGTTGCTAATAATATTATAATAATGTTTTAATAGACATTGAATACAACTTTTGTGGTCTGAAAAATAAATATTAAGAACGTTTCTGACATATCTGACACGTGTATTTTTCTAGGAAGATTAGAATACAATTTCTCGATTTAAGTCATGTATGTGGCACCCTAAATGTGTAAGTACAATAGATTACGACCAACTTTAAACATGGCAACAGTTATCGTAGATAAGATAAAAATTTAATAAAAGTAGGGATAATTTAATCCGAATAGCTACGCCCTTTCAAATTTAAAAACGGTTAAATTTTTGTAAGAGTCCAATTTGGAATAAAATAACACCTTCAAACTTAAATAAGTTAATATGGAATGCGTATATCAAAAATACTCCTACAATATACATCCTGATGGTAATTTTCAACTTACTTGTTACGAAGTTCACTTCTTCTGGCACTTATAATCACAAACACGTTTATAGAATAGGTTAGAATTATAATATTACTTTTGATTATTACTCTGAACAAGTTAATAATTCACGTTGCAATGATCTGTATTTCACTCCAAGTGCTTATCTTAAATTGCGACGTTCTAAATGAGAAGTTATCGGTCTGATGATTTAGTTTTATCAAGCCCTTCGATATATATGATAAATTTTATTGCGCATATTGCGCATATCAGTCGTGTTTGAAAATCCCACATTAAAAATTGTAAACACTTCATCGTTGATCAACTAACGTGAAATGAATAAAATATTTCGAGTGTACGCTGTATAAAATTGTTATGTCTTGCATTGCCAAACTTTAAGCCGCGATAGGTTTACCATAAAGTATTGTTACGAAATAAACCCATACTCCGCCCCGATCCTACGCATATGGATTACCTAGAATGTGCAGCGGACCGGTGACTTATCAGTCATCAATCATCGTCAAGAAAAGTCTAGAAGCGGAAGTTTAAATTTATCGCTTTAAGTTAATACACAAGTAAATATTTTTTCGTCCGATCGGGCGCTACCCCAGTAACATTTTATATGTAATAAATATTAAAGTTTTGACATTTAAATAGTATGGTTTTTTATATTGAATATATATTTATTTTCAATGTTTAATACTTATTTAAATAGTTCAGAACATTTAATAAATGTTCTTCCTGTGAAAGGGAACATGGATATAAAAAAATTGGTCTAAAGAGTTTCGACAGTACTTCCCTCGCTGTCGGAAACGTGACGACTGCATGCCTATTATGTTTTTTTTTTCGCAGTGGATTTCAAAGAATTCGGTTTTATAGTTCCTGAGTAAATCAATAAAATAAATTTACGCATTCATTAATTTTTTTGAGTCACCCTGTATATGCAAATCCAAAAAAAAAATCAATGGAGTGATAAATCACAAGTACAGACTCATCATATTTTGTATAGTCTAGATAGGATTTATTCGGCAAACTTTCGAGCTGACGTCATCAATTTTTTGGAGGGGATAAGCAAATGTATTTTGACTAAACATTTATTATGCTCTTTATAACCTTAAAACATCTGCAAGATTTCAAAGCATTCGGTTTTGTAATTCCTGATTAAATCGATAAAATAAATTCACGCCTTCATTAATTTTTTTGAGTCACCCTGCATATGCAAATCCAAAAATATGAATGGAATGATAAATCACAAGTACAGACTCATCATATTTTGTACATTTTAGATACGATTTATTCGGCAAACTTTTGAGCTGACGTCATCAGTTTTTTGTAGAAGATAACCAAATATATTTTGACTAAAAATTTATTATGCTCTTTATAACCTTACAACATCTGCAAGATTTCAAAGCATTCGGTTTTGTAGTTCCTGATTAAATCAATAAAATAAATTTACGCATTCATTAATTTTTTTGAGTCACCCTGTATATGCAAATCGAAAAAATTTGAATGGAATGATAAATCACAAGAAGAGACTCACCATATTTTGTACATTTTAGATAGGATTTATTCAGCAAAATTTTGTGGTGGCATCATAAATTTTTTAGGGGGGACGACCAAATACGTTTTCATCAAAAATTTACCATGCTTATGATAATTTTAAAATATCTTCAAGATTTCGAAGTATTCGGTTTTGTAGTTCCTGAGTAAATCAGTAAAATAAATTTACGCTTTCATTTATTTTCTTGAATCACCCTGTATATGCAAATCCAAAAAATATGAATGGAGTGATAGATCACAAGTACAGACTGATCATATTTTGTACATTTTAGATATGATTTATTCGGCAAATTTTCGAGCTGACGTCATCAAGTTTTTGGAGGGGATAAGCAAATATATTTTGACTAAACATTTATTATGCTCTTTATAACCTTAAAACATCTGCAAGATGTCAGAGCATTCCGTTTTGTAGTTCCTGACTAAATCAATAAAATATATTTACGCATTCATTAATTTTTTTGAGTCACCCTGTATATGCAAATCAAAAAAATATGAATGGAGTGATAGATCACAAGTACAGACTCATCATATTTTGTACATTTTAGATATGATTTATTCCACAAACTTTTGAGCTGACGTCATCAAGTTTTTGGAGGGGATAAGCAAATATTTTTTGACTAAAGATTTATGATGCTCTTTATAGCCTTAAAACATCTGCAAGATTTCAGAGCATTCGGTTTTGTAGTTCCTGATTAAATCAATAAAATATATTTACGCATTCATTAATTTTTTTGAGTCACCCTGTATATGCAAATCCAAAAAATATGAATGGAGTGATAGATCACAAGTACAGACTCATCATATTTTGTACATTTTAGATATGATTTATTCCACAAACTTTTGAGCTGACGTCATCAAGTTTTTGGAGGGGATAAGCAAATATTTTTTGACTAAAGATTTATGATGCTCTTTATAGCCTTAAAACATCTGCAACATTTCAAAGCATTCTGGTTAGCAGATTAAAAATTAAATTTCAAAATATTGTTTTATAATTTTGATTTTTTTTCCAAAAATCTGGACGTTTCGGGTGAAAAGTCGATTCAGAGTTGTAAACTACATGTGTAGGACTATGTTATTTTATACAATTGAAGACCCATTTACTATGTACAATTTTGAAGTGACGTCATCGCATTAGTGGTGGGGATGATTAGACAAATTTTGGTTAGCGTTTTACCATCTACATGATATTCTTAATATAAGTACAAAATTTCACAACAATCGGTCGAGTACTTTCGGAGATTATCTGTCTAATAAAAATCCGGGACAACAGACGGACAGACGGACAGACGGACGGACAGACGGACAGACGGACGGACAGACGGACAGACGGACAGACGGACGGACAGACGGACAGACAGACGGAAATGGGAGACCTATTTCTTCGTCTTCTAGGGGTCATGAAAGATCGAGAAAACGTAAAAGTAGAGAGTCGGCCGACGGACTCGATTACAATACTTCCTTTGCTTACGCTCGGGAAGTAAAAATGTTGTTCAATCGAGAAATGAGTGATTCTGAAGCAGAAAGTTTGCCTTTTGAAACAGAAGAAGCTGCTGCAAACCTAGTGTCTTCATTGTTCCCTGATAAATCAAAAACCAAATACGAAAAATTTTATAAACGGTTCACTGACTGGTGTGCATCCAAGAAAATAAATCATGAAGCAAGATAGAAGGTGCTGTTGGCATTTTTTGAAGATTTGACGAAAAGTTATCAGTGCTGCAGTCTTTGGGCTGTATGTGAAGGTTATATCGACACTTCGATTGAAAACAAGAAAAAGACCGCTTCTGATATTCTTGGAGGTGATCCTGGAGCCAGAACAAATACTGCCAGTAGCTACAACCGAGATTCAAGCATTGTTAGAAGAGAAATCTTAAATACTGCAGCTGTAACAAACATTTTGTTAACAAAACCTAAGCATTATTGACAAAGATACAAATCATTTCATTTCATCTGGTATTAATATCAGTAATTGTAAGGAATGTATTATCGACGTGTATAACAAATAAGTTAAGAATTAATCAATGTAATTTGTTGTAATTTACATGTTAATAAAATTCTACTAAGAAATGGAGACCTTCATTACACCACTAGTGGTGTAATCTTTCTATTACACCACTAGTGGAATAAGAGGGTTTATTACTCAACTCAAACAGTGCCGAATGAGTTGTGTAATATGGCCTTTATAAAGCAGTTGTAGATAAAATAATGAATAGCCATTCGAACTTGTTCCAAAAATCTCCCGTATGTTTGTTCCGTTTTATTTTTTTGTAGAGTATAAATCAAGGGACAATGCATATCTTTGTTACTGCCGTGTATCGTGTATAGCTGGTAGAATATTTCAGGTACAATTTTAAACCTCCCGTCCATATACCAATTTTCGCTTTTCGCTAAAATCTCTAGATATTTTCTTGTGCCAAAAATAATTATTCGATCTTCACACTCAGAATCGTGAATTATGAAGTTTTCGCCTTTGTCAGTTTTTTGGTAAGCTTCCGGGAGTATCAAATCGCGAACATTTAAAGGTATCGACGGGCCAACGTTTTCTTTTTCTCTAGTGTGTCTTATAGTGCGCCCTAAACTGCCCACTGATCGAGTGCAGAAAGCGACATTTAGAGATGATCGACCGTGAGGCATCTCTACTTTTTGTTGCTTCTTCTTTCATTTTATTGACCATTTTTGCGATCTCAAGCTTAGTCGGTGTACCCTCATTATTATGATCGTTCCTCGCCTTCAATTTACTATTAATATTATCAACACTTACGATGCGACTCTTGCACCCATTTTTCCGCCAACACTCAACATCGCTAATATACCGTAGTACCAGCAGCTTTGGATTTATAATAAGGCACACTAGGCACTGGCCTAGGGCATCAAAGCTGGAGGGGCCCCAAAACCTTTGGAAATGTATATTTAAAATAAAAAATTGCAATATTTTATTATTATCTTTGTACTCATTGACAAATTTTTAATTGTTCGAGTAATTCTTTGTGGTAGGTCACTGCTGCTGACACAGGAAATCACATGTGCAGAGGCGGCCAGTTTGCGAGCAAATCCGTGCGGAATACTGAACCTTATAGATATATTTATATTTTATATATATGCTAACAAAGGTGGGTTTGCCGTACAAACCGTGTGCAAGACCATAAATTAGTTTTCGAAATTCCTGGGAATTTAAATAGTAAATTTTCTAAACAGGTCATTTAGGAAACAATATGTTTTAGCATCGTACAGTAGCAGATTTAGTGGCTTTCCATCCTTCGCAATTTGTGCAATTGTATTACAATTTGATTTTTATTTTAGTACCTTTGTCCTGTAAATGTGTCAGTTATATTTAGAAAAGGTAAGTTTTCAGTTCTTGTAATTTCAATAAAAATGAACGCCATTTCATTTTTTATTGAATAATTTTTTTATGTTTAAAATAAAATGAAAATTCGTAAATTATTATTAATAAATTTAAAAAGGCCCTTTGACATTGCCACAAATTAAAAAAAAAGTCAAATTGCTGTTAATTTTTACTTCCCGAGCGTAAGCAAAGGAAGTATTGTAATCGAGTCCGTCGGTCGACTCTCTACTTTTACGTTTTCTCGATCTTTCATGACCCCTAGAAGACGAAGAAATAGGTCTCCCATTTCCGTCTGTCTGTCCGTCTGTCCGTCTGTCCGTCTGTCCGTCTGTCCGTCTGTCCGTCCGTCTGTCCGTCCGTCTGCCGTCCCGGATTTTTATTAGACAGATAATCTCCGAAAGTACTCGACCGATTGTTGTGAAATTTTGTACTTATATTAAGAATATCATGTAGATGGTAAAACGCTAACCAAAATTTGTCTAATCATCCCCACCACTAATGCGATGACGTCACTTCAAAATTGTACATAGTAAATGGGTTTTCAATTGTATAAAATAACATAGTCCTACACATGTAGTTTACAACTCTGAATCGACTTTTCACCCGAAACGTCCAGATTTTTGGAAAAAAAATCAAAATTATAAAACAACATTTTGAAATTTAATTTTTAATCTGCTAACCAGAATGCTTTGAAATGTTGCAGATGTTTTAAGGCTATAAAGAGCATCATAAATCTTTAGTCAAAAAATATTTGCTCATCCCCTCCAAAAACTTGATGACGTCAGCTCAAAAGTTTGTGGAATAAATCATATCTAAAATGTACAAAATATGATGAGTCTGTACTTGTGATCTATCACTCCATTCATATTTTTTGGATTTGCATATACAGGGTGACTCAAAAAAATTAATGAATGCGTAAATTTATTTTACTGATTTACTCAGAAACTACAAAACCGAATGCTTTGAAATCTTGCAGATGTTTTAAGGTTATAAAGAGCATAATAAATGTTTAGTCAAAATATATTTGCTTATCCTCTCCAAAAAATTGATGACGTCAGCTCGAAAGTTTGCCGAATAAATCCTATCCAAACTGTAAAAATATGATGCGTCTATACTTGTGATTTATCACTCCATTCATATTTTTTGGATTTGCATATACAGGGTGATTCAAGAAAATAAATGAAAGCGTAAATTTATTTTACTGATTTACTCAGGAACTACAAAACCGAATGCTTCGAAATCTTGAAGATATTTTAAAATTATCATAAGCATGGTAAATTTTTGATCAAAACGTATTTGGTCGTCCTCCCTAAAAAATGTATGACTTCACCACAAAATTTTGCTGAATAAATCCTATCTAAAATGTACAAAATATGGTGAGTCTCTTCTTGTGATTTATCATTCCAATCAAATTTTTTCGATTTGCATATACAGGGTGACTCAAAAAAATTAATGAATGCATAAATTTATTTTATTGATTTAATCAGGAACTACAAAACCGAATGCTTTGAAATCTTGCAGATGTTTTAAGGTTATAAAGAGCATAATAAATTTTTAGTCAAAATATATTTGGTTATCTTCTACAAAAAACTGATGACGTCAGCTCAAAAGTTTGCCGAATAAATCGTATCTAAAATGTACAAAATATGATGAGTCTGTACTTGTGATTTATCATTCCATTCAAATTTTTGGATTTGCATATGCAGGATGACTCAAAAAAATTAATGAAGGCGTGAATTTATTTTAATCGATTTAATCAGGAATTACAAAACCGAATGCTTTGAAATCTTGGAATATTTTAAAGTTATTATAAGCATGGTAAACTTTTGTTCAAAATGTATTTGTTCATCCCTCCTAAAAAAATTGATGACGTCACCCTTAAATTTTGCTGAATAAATCCTATCTAAAATGCAAAAAATATGATGAGTTTGTACTTGTGATTTATCATTCCATTCATATTTTTTAGATTTTCTTAAGAGGTGGTTCAAAAAAATTAATGAAGTCAATTTATTTTATTGATTAAATTAAAGGCAACACTTATTATTAGTATTACACCCCAACCAACCCAATTTGGTAGACACAAAATTTGTTAAAGGAAAAACTCGGTTGAAACATAAGGGTAGCACGCTTATTTACATCGACTTTAACATTACAGACCTGCATTTGTTTTATTCGTTCACTTGGTTCCGCGAATGTGAAATAGACATGTTTATAATCAACCAATTGTGAATTTCACCGTCAAGAATTAAAATAAAACCCAATGTTTTATATAATAAGCGGAAGTCGAAGCAATAAAACCGATAGTCGTTTTGTTTACAGTTTCTCTGTTTGACTCTCATGCACGTATGCTGTTACGCTTGTCATCTTAAATTAAGAATGTTTATACATAAACGATTTTCAGTTGCCGTATACGTGAGTAAATTGTTTCGTTATTTTATTGATTATAAAAAATCAATATTCAAAACGACCCAATTCATTTTCCCGAAAATTTGGGAATACAATAATTTTATTCTTAGTATTACACTACATCTATCCCAACTGATATACGTGTCCTTGCAAAAATGTTGATGACGTCATCGCAATTTTTTTTTAAATTCCCACTACAAAAATGTAATGAGAAAAAAACACAATAGGCATGCAGTCGTCAAGTTTCCGACAGCGAGGGAAGTACTGTCTAAACTCTTTAGACCAATTTTTTTTTTCTGTTATACAAACAGTGTATAATTTTTTTTCGGCTTCGACAGATGGGTAGAATCTTACGAAATCTGGTATTCAAAATGATAGCATTATGAAGACACTTTCGGGCACCCGTTGAGAGGCTCATGCTGTGCAACTTCAGCAATCTTGGAATCATTTAATAAGATAATAAATATTTTAGACCCTACATTTACAAGTATAACTTGTAAATGAAGGTAGATTTTTGTTCAATAAAAAATTAATAAAGTGTAAAGGTGTTATGCAAATACTCCCTTATTCCTTGGGAGGATTGGAGGCACCACCAGTCTTTGGTGCCTAGGGCATTAGAATAGTTAAATCCGGCCCTGAGTACCAGCGACTTTTTCTTGTATGTAAAAAAAGCCATTGGTATAAAATTTCTTCTTCCCCTTGCTGCTTTCAACGAGTTCAAAACTAGTCACTTCCATCGTGAAAAATAACGTTTTGCAAAATTTAATTTTAATTGAATTAATCAATATGACACCATGCTGCGTGATAGTGAAAAATTCTTATAGCATTTCTATCAAATGTATTTATTTATATTAAATAAATTTCTATCAAATGTATTTCTCTCTTCGATCTAAAGAAATTCTATGTTTTGTGTTTTCGTTCAAAATTAAATCTAGCATAACTATATTCTATCACATTTACATTCTATTTTATCCACTTCTAGGAAATACATTCGATCAATTTCTTTCTATCAAATGATTTTCGATCTTCTTTCCGCCACCCGAAATCTCTCTGTGTGGCTGCCGATAAATGATGAAAATGTTTACAGTTCATGTTTACATGGAGAATACAATTATTGATGTTTGTGATGAATTAGATGAACACACATTATCAAGATTCTGAACGAAAGAGTAATGGTATTTAAATATAATAAACAAAATGATGACAATACTTAATAATAATATTAATAATAATAATAATAAATCTTTATTTATGCTAATAAACAATTTTTTACACACGTCAGACGCAGGTAGTGAATACATCAAACATAATTTTATAAAACTAAAAATAAATACTCCCTCCGTCCGAAATTATGGTAGGTATACATTTGTAATTTATTTAATAATATGTACTACTACATATAAGGACAATACACTTCAATTTATATACAATGGGACTTTATTTAGAGCTTCTGGAGAACATACCAATCTTGTTGGTAACCTTCCCTCACGACGAAGTTTGGATTTATTATGTTTTTTTTATTATAATAAATAATTTATGTATTTAATTTAATTATTCTTTCTAAAATCTCTTATTTTTTTAATTCAGCGGGTGACGATTTATTTTGTTGTTACTGTAGTAATTTTGTTAGTCACTTTTTTAATAGAAACGAACGTAGATCTCAGTCCACTATTTATATGATATTCCATTATTATACAAGTTCCAAACAAAATTACTTGATTATAATTTGCTGGTCATCACTCGTTAATTATAATAATTTTGTAAAATGTATACCATATTTTCGGACAGAGGGATTAATAAATTAAGCACCGCTAAATATTAACACTAAAACATACAAAACTGCATAAATTTTCCAAGGGTTACGTTGGTACGTAACATTCGGAACTCAAGTGAAAACAATGACCTCGTCTGGTATATAACTCATCGCACTCGTAATTATAATGATGCATCTCTCTCACTCGTAACATAAATAACTAAGTACTCCTATTATACCATTAAAATAAAATGAATACCGTACAAATAATAAATTTCCACCGACTAAAATATAGTAGTCCAGAAGCTATAAGGTTATATGGCCATCATAAAATTACCCATTGTGTCGAAGTTAAGTTGTTTACAATACAAAAGGTTTTGGGGTAGTAAATAAAGTGTCCACTGCAGCTCGACCGGCTGTTGTCGTTTCGTTCAGGAGCGGCTCTCACTAAATATCTAAATTCACCATTCCGTTAATCGGGTACTACCTGCAGCCGAAGAGGGTTCCGAAATAACCAGTCGCTTTGAAATCCAACCCGTTAAATGTAAGCAAGAAATGTTTAGAACACGATTTATTGCCAACCAGTGAGCTTAGTGCAAACCACACAAAGGAGGTATTTATTTGTAGTCAACTACATTTATGATGATCATATAACCTTATAGTTTTTGGGCTACTTTATATTGCCAGATAAAGTACTCCAAAAGCTATAAGGTTATATGACCATCATAAAATTATCCCATTGTGTCGAAGTTAAGTCGTTTACAATAGAAAAGGTTTTAAGGTAGTAAATAACGTGTCCACTGCAGCTCGACCGGCTGCTGTTCGTTCGTTCAGGGATGGCTTTCACTAAATATCTAATTACCTACTACTACTACCTGCAGCCACAAAAGGTTCCGAAATAACCAGTGGCTTTGAAAAGCCGGCCCTGTTAAATGTGAGCAAGAAATGTTTAGAAGACGATTCATTGCCAGTCGGTAAGCTTAGTGCGAACCAAACATCCCCCCGTATTTTTTTGCGGTCAACTACTTTTATGATGGTTATATAACACAATCTACATTCGGTTGTTGAGGCGACCGGATGTATTGTTCAGGCTACATTATAATGGTGTTTGCTAAGTGCGTTTAAATATATTATGAGATATATTTAAAATCCGAATTTTGCAGTTTTAGTGCAGTTCAATTAGTTTGCTTTGTGTTTTTCTTTCGAATCCAATGATAAGGTAATGTTTCTTTTACGAGAGTTAAGTGACCGTAATTATTGAAATACTCCACTGTATTCTCGTGTTTTGCTCCGTGGCCTGCCTGTCTTGTGTTTTTGTTAGCTACCCTGATTGGCCCCTGGGTACGAAGCACTGTATCCCTGTTAAATTTCCTTTACTGACTTTCTTTTTTTATTATCTTTACAAAATGAATATTTGTTGCAACTGTGGAGCTAATGTTAAATCCAGTGTATTCACAATAAATTGCGATGGGTGCCAAGGTATTCTGCATGGCAGTTGTGTAGGTCTATCGGAATCTGACGTAAAATTAACGAGAGCAAAGTCAAAATCTATAAAAGTGGTATGTAACACATGCAATAGTAATATGACTCAATTTAGAGTCATTAAAGCGGTTATTACTTCTATGAAAGACGAATTCACAGCTTCGTTGAGAAAATTAAAAGAAGATTTTGAAAATCAACTCTCTACGCTCAAGTCATCTCTTACACAACAAACAGTTTCAAATTCAGATCAATTCGAAGAAATTGTTCAGGAAGTTATTGAACGTCAGAAAAGAAAACCGAACTTAATTGTGTTTGGTGTACCTGAACAGTCTAGTGCCATTAATGGAAGTGAGCGTTCTGAATTAGATAAAGCTGCAGTAAATGATATATTAACTACAGTTAGGCCAGAGTTTTCTATAAGCAGCAACATGAAAATTCAACGCTTAGGTCGTTTTCAAACAAATTCTCGTCATCGGCCCATTAAAATAGTTCTCGATGATGAGTCAGAAGTTCACAAATTTATCAAAAACGCGAAAGTACTGAAAACCAACACCGCATTTTCAAATATCTCATTATCCTTCGACAAAACAGCCAAACAAATTCAATTATATAATGAAGTTAAAACCCAATTAAATGCTCGTATTAATAGTGGTGAAGTAAATTTAAGAATTCGGTACCTTCATGGCGTACCTAAAATAGTAAAGTCAGAATCATTTTCGCCTTCGTTAAACTAGCAGTCACACCCAGTTATAGGACTCCAATACGCTGTTTATATCAAAATGTTCGAGGTTTGCGATCAAAAGTTACAAATTTTTACAACTGTATACGAGTATGTTCCTATGTTGATTATGATTTATTTGCTTTGTCAGAAACTTGGCTTTCTGATGACATTTGCAACAATGAATTATTTCCGAGTGATATTGTGGTGTACCGTAAGGACAGAAATTTCAAAAACTTACAAGTTTCCAAAGGTGGTGGTGTATTGCTAGGTATTCGAGATAAGTATAAATCGACTGCTATGGATCTTACTTCAATTACCAGCATCATACCAACGGTTGACATTATAGGTGCGAAAGTTACCGACACTCATGAATCTTTAATTGTTTTATGTGTTTACATTCCTCCACGTATTAATTTTCAGGATTTTGAATTACTTTTTGAACTTATAAGTACATTAAATACATTCTCTAATAGTAAAATTATGTTATTGGGAGATTTTAACGTTCCTGAATTTATGTTAGGCATAGTCAATCAGTTTACCTCTACATTAAATAATTTTAAAGAATTTCATAATCTTTCTCAAAATAACAATATAAAAAATATGCAACAACATACATTGGACTTAGTTTTTTCTAATATTGGTTGTCTAGTTGAGCTTTCCGACCTAATCTTTGTTGACGAAGACGCTCATCATCCTACTCTTTCTATATGTGTAAATTTTAATATCAAATCGCAGGAAGTTTTTTCCTATGAACAGTCACAGCGAACAATTTAACTTTAGAAAGGCCAACTTTCCTTTGTTATACGAGATGCTATTATCAACTAATTGGGACTTTCTGCATCAAAATATTAGTGTCAATGAAGCATGTTCTCTCTTTTATAATAAACTACAATCAATTTTTAATAAAACAGTTCCTAAGTACCGTAAACAAGGTCGTAATAATCAGTATCCCCCGTGGTTTGATAAAGAAATAATTAACTCCATTCGAAGTAAATTTAATATGCTGAAATTATATAGAAGACATAAAACTGAAAAATATCACAGTTTGTTTAAAGTATACCGTTCTCGCTGTAAGAACTTAATTAAAGCCTCCTATATAAAATACCTACATCAAATTGAAAAGGATATATCAAAAAATCCTAAGAGTTTTTAGTCATTTGTACATAACAAAGTAGGTCACAGCAGAATTCCTGGTGTGATGCATTACAACAATATTGAGTTTTCTTCTCCTGATGAAATAGTGGACGCGTTCAGTGATTACTTCAGTGAAGTTTATATTCAGTCCAAACCTTGTAATTTATCAACCACTGACAATGAAGTTGCTGCGCAACTGTTCGTAAATGTAAGATCCATATCTGAAGATGATGTATTCGTGGCATTAAAAAAATCAAAGGATTCTTTTACGACCGGGCCTGATGGTATTCCCAGCTTTTTAGTAAAAGATTGCGCATTAATCTTTGCTCAGCCTCTACAAAAACTCTTTAATTTAATATTGAAACAAAGTAAAATCCCAGATATTTGGAAAAAAGCATGCGTTTGTCCTATTTTCAAGTCAGGGGATACAAGTGATGTAAAGAACTATCGACCTATTAGTATTTTATGTAATTTTGCAAAAATATTTGAATCGATTATGTACAAGCAGATTTACTCTTCAGTGAAAGGTTTTATATCGCAAGATCAACATGGCTTTATGCAAAAAAGATCTACAATAACAAATCTGGCGTGTTTCACACAATACACTTCTGAAGCAATGGACAAAAAAAGCCAAGTGAATACAGTTTATACAGATTTTCGAAAAGCTTTCGATTAAATTGATCATTTTATTTTGTTAAACAAACTTCGAGGGTTCGGCTTTTCAGATTCATTACACCGATTGTTTTTATCATATATTAGTGAAAGGAGTCAAGTCGTAAGATATCGAAATTTTTGTTCCAAGGTGTTCACTCCTACATCTGGCGTGCCACAGGGTTCAAATTTGGGACCATTGTTATTTCTTCTATTTATCAATGATATTGTTCAAAATATTTCTTGTGAGAAACTTCTATTTGCGGATGACCTCAAGTTATATAAGGAAATAAAGTCTGTCGAAGATTGTAAAATTCTTCAATGTAATGTGAATGGTGTCATTAGTTGGTGTAAAGATAATCGTTTAACACTAAATAGAGACAAGTGCTATATTGCTTCATATTCAAAAAAACAAAATCCCTTAATCTTTAATTATCAAATATTAAATATTCTGTTAAGCCGTAAGGATACTTACAAAGACTTAGGAATAATTTTTGATTCCAGATTAACCTTTGTTGAACATATAACAACTAATATTTCACAAGCCTATAAGATGTACTGTTTTGTTTATAGAAATTGTAGTGATTTTTGCAACGTTCATACTTTATCCACGCTATATTTTACTTTGGTAAGATCAGGCTTAGAATACGGAGCTCTTATATGGTTTCCAATATATGATGTCCATATTAATAATTTAGAGTTGGTACAGCGCAAATTCCTCAAATTTTTATGTTTTCGTTTAGACAGATTCTATCCGGAAAGAGGATTTAGTCACTTAAATTTGTTGACTAGATTTAATTTTGTATCATTAAAAACTAGAAGAATTGTTACTGTCGTCAAGATTTTGTTCAATATGCTGAATAATAAAGTTGATGTGCCCCAGTTGCTTAATAAACTCAATTTTAAAGTACCAAGAATCAACTCTCGACAGAGTACTATATTTTATTGTTCAGCGAATAGAACCAATGTTTTACGCAAATCTCCAGTTAATTTAATGTGTGACTTATGTAATGGGATAGCGGAAGTTTGTGACATAAATATTAATTCTTTTAAAATGTTGCAAAATTCTATATCGGAAGTTTATGGTATTAATTAAGTGATTATTTAGTTTAATTATTTTTTTTTAGTTATAACATCATGTAAGTAATGTTTTAGTTTTAATTACATCGTTCCCTGTAATTGGGTGTATATTAGCCTGTTGGGAATAAAGTATTTATTTATTTATTTATTTATATAACCATATAGCTTTTGGGCTACTATATTTGCTAAGATCACTTTATACACACTTACTAATAATATTTTACAACTTTAGTCAAAGAACCCAACCCGCAAAACTCTAAAACCATAAATTATAAAAAAAAGGGGGGGGGGGTATTTGTAATGAACAGAAATTCTGTAGGCATGGCTTAACTTAGTGCAAGCACAGATTACATACCCTTACAAGATGCGCAAGTGTCGGTTTCCCGCCAAGACGAAATTTACGGCGGATGACATTAGTCGCCATTAAATAGATGGTATTTTAGTTAACCTTAGTTATTATTGTAAATGTTCTGTGAATAGTGTTCAGTACTTCAGTGTTCAGCAAGCAATCTTTTAAGTTTTTAATTGTAAAATGGAGCGTAGAGGAGGTACAGCGTGTATTGTTAGAGGATGTTCATCACGCACTTGTACAAAAACTCTGTCTTTCTCTGATTTTCTGTAAATGAAATATCTACAATAATTTAGACACAGGTTACGTACCCTAACGTAAGGGTACCTATGTACCTAATCTGTGACTCAGGGAAGCGTAATGTATTTTAAATTTCCCAGTCGAAAGTACTACCTATTTAATGGCCGCCTTATTTCAAGGTCACAAACTCGCATCCTTCAACAACAAAGGTATCACCGCAAGCCTTCGCATCTTGTAAGGGTATGTAATCTGTGGTACAAGTTTACAAAGACACTACTGCGAAAACCCGACGAATAATAATAAAATTTTGTTAATACGCATTAAAGTGATCTTACAGTACACAAAGGTGGGTCCTGATCTGAACATTTTAGTTCGAACGAATCAAACTCGCCGTGCGCGTATGAGAATTCATCTAAGTAGTCAGGACGTGTCTCTGCGGCGAACAGCATGCCCCGAACATTTTCCATCCACCTTCAGTATCGTCAGTTCGGTGTATTCGTTCGTTTTTGGATTTTGTATCCATTTTAGATATTTCAGAACCCACAAGGAATATTAATCTTTCAAAATCTTCTGTAGTCATGCGATTAAAATTTCTCAAATGGCCACTGTCTATGTTTCTCAGTAATGCATTGTTATCACGCCTTGAAAACAGACGCCTCTACCATATTTTCTTCTTCGTTTTCTTCTTCTTCTTGTTCTTCTTCTTCTTCTTAGTCAGTAAATGAATCAGAAAAACTGCATTAGCAGCCACTATAATGTCATCCATGCTTCAAATCTGCGAGCATACTGGAAATACAGTGGGAACACAGCAGATGCCTCAAAAACAGCGATCCTTTGCGCGGACCGTTTGTCCTGTTTGTTTGTGCGCACACTGACTGCGCGTTTTGTTCGTTCGGACCTAAATGTTCAGATCCACCTCTGAGGTGGGTCCTGATCTGAACCATAATATCATGAATTTGAAGTGCCGTCCCTCCGAAACCGTGCCAACAGCTTCGATTCGTCGCCAGCAGCTTGAGACCTGTTCTTGCATTCTTTGATATGTTTAAAAGCTCCATATATCGTACAGCTTAGTACTAACATCCAAAACGATATGTTGGACCACAACATCAAAGTTATTTTAAAATCTGCAAACAGTAATAGCTATCAAGAAATAATTCATAAAACTATGATTAATTTAAATAAAACGTTTCAATAAAAACTACGCTAATTTTTAACAGAAATGTTTACTTGTCTAGGTTCACTCATTGTAAGGGTCGCTTCGCTCCGTCTCCAAACTTTTGTCTTCGACCAGTAAACACCCCTTACCGTTCTTAATACTGAATGTACTATTGTAGTGCTGATTTGGCTATTAAATGCTGGTTGCTAGGGGTGATGGAGTAAACAAATACACTTGTGTTGAATTTTCCATTGCAATTTGCAGGATCGAGTTGCGGGACCTCTAGTAGGTAGCGCAATTCATCTCGAAAAATTGAAGTCGTCTATTAAGTTTTAGCGGGTGTTGCTGTTAATTTATTCGAAAATTCTAGTAAAGATGGGTAATAAAACGACGAAAAATTACCGGTAGAGCTAACATGTCGTTGTTGCACCCTTGTTGTATTAATGTAAATTTTGAACTCAAAAATGCACCAAAACTGTTGCAGTGTTGCGGTTGTGCAAAGTGGTGAGTTGCGTTGACGCAAAATGGCCAACTTGGAATTACCTCCTAAGTTTGTATGGGAAAAATATTTCTATTGTAAATTTAAATTTTTACGTGAAACTTGGTATTAATGCTTTTCAATACAAATAATGAAACACGTATGTAAGCATTTTCCGAGATTCAATCCCTAATGAGGTGAAAAGTGGTGGCAAAGTTTGTATGGGAAAAATATTTCTATTACTGTAAATTTAAATTTTTACGGAGAACTTGGTATGAATACTCTTTAACACAAATAATGAAACACGTATTTCAGATTGTTTCGAGATTCCACCCCTAAGAAGATGAAAAGGTGCGACAAAGTTTTTATAAGCAAAAATATTTTTATGTCGATTTTTACTGAAAATTGTATTAATGCCCTTCAACACATTTTTTACTTAAAGGTTGGTAATAATGCTCTTCAAAACAACGAATCGTCTATGCGAGCGAAGCCGCGGGCGAAAAGCGAGTATGTATATATATATATATATATATTTTTTAGATTTTCCGTAAAGCAAAAATTAGATATTTTGATTCTGCAGTTTCTGTGTTGCTGAAGGCTCCTCTTTAGTCGTAATATTTAGTATCCAGAAACAGAAGTTAAGAATTACATTATATTTCATTGTTTCCAAACATCTATTCAGATCGCTAGAAATGACTAACAGTATTTTTTTTTTCTTCAGATGCAGTCTTGTAATCACTGAAACTTAACGGTTGGCGGCCTTTTATGAGGTGGCGAGAAATTTTTAAAATGCCAAAATATTTGTCAGATTGTTTAGAGTTTATGGGATATGAACCGATTTGTCTTTCACCGTACTATTTCCAAAGATTAAAGAAATTGTACTTTCCTTAATCTTTGCCATTGCCAAGTACAATCCTAGGGGATGGCATGGTAATACAATAAGTACATAGCATCACAAGATAGTTCGCAATTTATGGCTGAAAGCCATACTGCCGTGCACTTCAAGTACATATTTGGAAAAATAATTATTTGTTTACCAAGGACGAGAAGGCAGCGTTCGCTGTCCAGTTGGGAAATATAATTTTTTTTATAAGTAGGTACTTCTAATGAAAATCTTTTGAAAATTATGAAAAATTAAAAAAAAGCAATTTTATATTTTAAATCGTATCAACTGATTTTAGTTGCTAAGGTTATATTAGTAAATAAATACCGTTGTTACGAGCAGAGGTGGTATATAGCGATACAAGGCCGAAAACGAGCAAATAACGGACGCGGTTGAAGTTTGTAAACCGAGGCGAAGCCAAGGTTTATAAACAACCGAGTCCGTTATTTGCGTTTCGGCCGTGTGTCGTTCAATACTTTTCGTAATCCCATATGTATCCCATGTAAATTAAATTTTTATTTTGGGTTCCGAAAAAAAAAAACAAACTCTAAAAAATAGCATGCCATATTTTGACCGTCGTTACCATGGATTAGTTTATAAACAATGTATAAGGAATTCACGTTCGGTAGATGTAACTAGATTTGGTAACTTTTTTTTTAAGCTGTGTAACTGCGGACATAATTGTTCTAGTGTATACTGTATAACTGGAATGTCAGAAAGTAGGTATCAAAAATGTGACATGCAAGTAAGTAAATGTCAAACATCGAAAATGTGATGATTTTGTGGTAATCTGCTGAATCTATTTTTGAATCAAAGAGAAAATCACATCCCTCTAAAAGCCCAAATAGGAACCCACATGTAAAATTGTGAATCTTTTCCCTTCACTAGTTTGTTTAGGAGGAGAAGATTTGATGTCATCATCATGGATCCCATCCAACCAAAAAGAAAGGAAGGGAATCCTGAAGAAGCCCCAAACCGTAATCAAAATGGGGACCAAACTCCCAAAAACGACAAACCACTCACAGATAACTGGACCGAGATCAAAAGTAAACGAAAAAGTAGGAATTCTGTAGGCATAACGGGAAAAGGAACAGGGAAAGGTGACATTCAACTTAAAGGCGCTGAGAAAAAGTTGTGGATATACCTCTCTCGCACTGCCGAAAATACATCCACCGAGGATGTCCTAGAATACTTAAAATCAACAACGTCGGATCATGATTTTGTCTGTGAAAAACTACAAACAACAAGAAGTAAATTCCCAGCCTTTAAAATCGGCGCTCCATGGCAGCTTAAAGAAGTTCTAGGAAATGAAAATTTCTGGCCCGAAAACGTCAGAGTGAGTAGGTACAATTTCCCTTTTCCCCGAATAACCAAGAAGCCGCCGGCCACGTAGTATTCAAATCTAGTTGGGCAAAGCATGACGATGCTATTACCATAGCTCATATTAATGTACAATGTCTAAGAAATAAATGCCTCGAAATCGAACATTTTCTGCACGAACACCCGAACATCAAAATTTTAGCAATAAGCGAACACTGGCTGAGATCACAAGAAATAAATTGTTATAACTTGAATAATTTTAACATGGCGACCAAATTTTGTAGAACGACTTATATAAATGGTGGCGTGTGCATATATGTGCTACAATCCATTAAATGTGTAGAGATACCGATTATTGTAAATATGTCCGAGGAACGTACTTGCGAACTAGCTTCCTGTTATATACCAAAATTTAATCTAATCGTGATAGCCGTATATCGCTCCACACATAAACAAAATATCTCCGAATTTTTAGTAATTCTTGAAGGCGTCTTACAGGCTGCTTACACATATAATCCACATGCCGCAATTCTACTCTGCGGTGATATCAATATAGACCTTTTGATAAATAATAACAACTCAAAACATCTTAAGCGAGTTTTACAAACGTTTGACCTTCGACAAACAATTTATGGTATTACACGACCAAACATAAATGACGGAGGCACATGTATCGACAATATTTTTGTAAATTTTGATTACATTGCGACTGATATTCTTGATTTGGGCAGGTCTGACCACAAAATCCAAACTTTAACTCTACAAACACACAAGGAACCCGATGAAAATGACAAGAGTGCAACTTTTAAACGCATTTATAGTGATAAAAATATCAATAAATTCATTTCTCTTTTAGATGAGGCAAATTGGAACGAGGTGTACATAAATTCAAACTGTGAAAGAAAATTCAATAATTTCCTGGAAATATTTTTACATAATTATAATCAGAGCTTTAAAACTAGAATTTTTAATTCAAAAAAAGGAATGTTACAAAAAGCATTTGGATAAATTCAGAGGTAAAGCAGTCGAAAGAAATATTAATGTTCATTTATAGCGCTTATAAACAACATCCAACAACAACAAATAAAAAAATATATGAAGATCACAAGAAACGGCACAATGAGCTTCTACTCAAAACGAAGCAAAAATTTTATGAACAACAAATAAATCAGTCCGATAACAAATCAAAATCTGTATGGAATATCATTTCAGAGGAGACAAAGAGCAGAAACTCTAGAAAATCCAACAAACAACTGCCCGAAAATTGCAACCCAGACAATTTTAATAATTTCTTTTTGGAATATGCCGATAAGCTAGTGGAAAAGATAACTCCAGGGGGCAACACATATAAGAATTTTATCCAAACTATAAAATCAGTTCCGTCCCAATCGATGTTCTTCCATCCAATGTTAGAAGACGATGTACGTATTATAATAAACAAACTAAAAAATAAATCCACCGAAGATATATTTAATATCAGCGTTAAAATTCTAAAAATATGTAATGCGTCAATTGTCAAACCACTAACAGAAATTATCAATGCTTGTCTATTGCAAGGACATTTTCCTTCAAAGCTAAAAACGGCAAAAATAATACCAATATATAAAAAAGGAAATATTAATGAACTAAAAAACTACAGACAAATATCAATTCTGCCAGCCTTTTCTAAAGTCTTTGAAACGGTTATATCAAATCAACTCCTTAAATTCTTTGAAAAACATGGCCTTTTTACACCAGAACAATATGGCTTCCGAAAAGGATTAAGCACCATTGATGCTGTACTATCTCTAGTTAACTATGTGAAACAAAGTTTCGAACAGAAACAAGCATGCTGCGCAATTTTTACTGACCTAACGTCTGCATTTGATTGTGTGGACCATAATATTTTATTATACAAGCTAGAATACTATGGTGTGAAAGGGAAATGTATAGAAATGCTTACTTCATATCTATCAGAACGCACTCAGCATGTGGTTATAAACGATAAGGCTAGTCAAGAAGGCAAAATATTACGAGGAGTCCCTCAGGGATCAATACTTGGTCCTATTTTGTTCCTTGTCTACATCAACGACCTAGCAATCAATATGTCACAAACAAATCATACAGTGATGTATGCAGATGACACTTCGTTCTGTGTCAGTGTGGACAAGGAACAAAATAACGACCAGGTATCTCAAAATACAATAGAATCGGCGGGAATTTGGTTTGCAGCAAATAAATTCGTTCTAAACAAAAACAAAACAGACATCATGGAATTTCAAAATTGTAATGTGAAATCAGATAACGAAATAAAATTTCTTGGACTCTACTTAGATAATAGACTCTCCTGGAATGCACATATTGAACATATATGTAACAAGTTATCTTGTGCCGTTTATGCGATACGCAAAATTAAAGTAACAATAAACGAAAAAGCTGCCCTTCTAACTTACTACGCACTGTTTCACAGTATTCTTAATTATGGAGTCGTTATCTGGGGTGACGCAGCCTTTACATGTCTACAAAAAGCTTTTGTCCTACAAAAGGCAGCCATTAGGGCAATAGCCACGGCAAACTATAATGCAACCTGCAGAAACCTCTTTACAAAATATAAAATCATGACACTTTACTCCATGATAGTTTTTGAAAAACTAATCTGCGTAAAAAAAAACATCTCTGCATATCCAGTAATGTCTGAAAAGCATAGATATAGCACGCGCCGCAATCAAGATCATTTTATACCCAAAGTAAGACTGAAAAAAACCGAAAACATCGGTTTACGTTTCTACAACGCGCTCCCCCTTAGTATAAGAAATGCTGATATTCGGGTGTTCAAAAATACACTCAAACAAATTCTAAAAAAAAACAGTTTATACGATCTCGATGCATTTTATAACATCGATTTTAATTTGTACGCATGATTTAACTATGTTGTTCTGTATTTATTATTTGTGTATTATTAATTTATTGTGACATGTCGAAATTTTGTAGAAAATCTCCGACAAATAAACTTATTATTATTATTATTATCCACAATTTTACCATAGATCCGTTTTGATATATCCATGTCTCATCCAAGGAAATGAAAAGTAAATCTTCATCACTACCACGCAATTGGAGATACCGCCTTAGAAATTTGATTTTGGTAGCGTGGTAGCTATAAGGTGTATAAAATGTGAGAAACTTTGCCTTCGGAAACCTAAATTTATACGTGTATTACGTACAATTATTCCCAAAGCCGAGTGTTTTTCCTCTTACAAAACAATAACGATTATATAAAACTTAAAAACCAATTGTAGAGCGGAATCAACAAAGCATGTAGATTAGGGTGATTCAAAAACAAAAAATATTTTTTTTTTGTCGTGCAAAGAGGGTCAAAAGTTTCTTTTCAACGTAAAAAAATACCAGTTAAAAGTTGAGCTCTTAATATGAATATTAAGACCGTCCGCATCGCGTTTTTCTATTTCCCATAAGAATAACATGGGAAAATTTTTGTTTGCACCTTCTGATTTTTATTGCTAGCCCGTCGTGTGTCGTGAAAAAAATTCAATCACATATTTTTATAGAGAATTGAACGCTCTACAAAAAGTGTCTCCTATGATTTTGCGAGAAACCTGACTATGATTTTTTAACCCACTGATGCTGAAAATGTTCGGAAAGAGTTTTACTGGCCTTATTATAGCATAAAATTATAACCAATTACTGTTTAAAAAACTAAATTTAAAATGTGTATAAATTTTTGTGGTGATTTATTCCAATAAGACCATCAAATTTATTGTAATGCATCAAAAACGTCACAATTTGCGATAAATTTAACTTTCGCCTAAAATAACTCTTCAACTATCAGGTTTCTCGCACAATCATAGGAGACACTTTTTGTAGAGCGTTCAATTCTCTATAAAAATATGTGATTGCATTTTTTTCACGACACACGACGGGCTAGCAATAAAAATCAGAAGGTGCAAACAAAAATTTTCCCATGTTATTCTTATGGGAAATAGAAAAACGCGATGCGGACGGTCTTAATATTCATATTAAGAGCTCAACTTTTAACTGGTATTTTTTTACGTTGAAAAGAAACTTTTGAACCTCTTTGCACGCAAAAAAAAATTATTTTTTGTTTTTGAATCACCCTAATGTAGATATATAAATCTGCGCAGTCGTCTTTCTGATTCTGATTATAATATTAACGGCACCAGCGCCATTGTATCGGTATTATTTTAAAATTCGAAAAACACTCGACAACACCAGCGAACTTTACGGAAAATATTTCTGCCACCAGTTTAACTGTTTCCGTTTTACCCAAGCGTTGTCCATTTTTCTCTGTAATTTTTTTATAACCACGAAATATTTCTTGTCTCTTTTCCTTTAAAATGGGCTTTCTTGGGAATACTTTTGTGGAAATTGTTTCCACGCTGTATTTAAGGATTTTCTTGAAACGAAGCGCGTTGAAACGAGAAAAACTTTGTTTTTTCCACACAAGTCAGATTTGACATTTGAATTAGAAAATTAGACAGTTGATGCCAATCTTTAGTTTCTAGTGATCTTAAGATTGCAACTTAACCACAAAAAAGTTTCTGTCAGCTACTTCTACCGAACGTGAATGCTTATTGTAACTCCATAACAAATTGTTTATTATTGTAAAAGCGTAACAGCCGTCGGCCGTTTAGGATGACTTTTCATTTGTCATTTGAGTTCCGTAAAATTCAAATAACACTATGGGATTACGAAAAGTGATTTACAGGCACTTCACGAGGACTCGGAGATGTCAACGGGAAACTTCACCTGTGGACAATATTCATCCGTGGTTATAAATTTGGCGGAATCAGATGTGGAGGACTCAGAATTTGAGTTTGTAGATGAACTAGATTAATTTATTTAGACTGACACTACTAACATTTTATGGACAATTAAGCATTCGGCTTGACGTTCTACGTCGATTTTAAATTGGAGAAATGATGTCCATAATTATTAATTACATAGCTCAAAATACAAAGATACTAGGACCTGGTTTATAGAAAGCGAAATTAAACTTAATTCGCGATTAACTTTTAACTGAGGTCCATTGCTAGGTTACGTGCATGTTTTGACCATTCACGGGCTCAGATTCCACATTTTAATCCTGTGTTAAATTAATCGAGGATTAAATATGTATGTATTTAATTTCGTTTTCTATAAGCCGGGTCTAGATTTAGTTATTTCTAGCGATCTGAAATGGATAAAATATGTACTGAATTAAAGTTTATTTTATCTTGATTGATGATTTGACAGCATGCCAAAAAACTTATCAATGATAACAGTGACGTTGTAGGAAGATCCAAATTGTTAATTATCGTAGATGAAATTTTAGAAGTTATGATTGAAAAAAGCAATATAGACGTGAATACCCAGTAAATGTTAATAATCCTTTAGTTACAACTTACCAATGTTTTCATATTTTTTCAAATAATCATGGTCTTTAGAAATAATATTGGCAGACTTCATTATTGGTTTGTCATTGTCGCTGTCTTGATATTGATCTCCAGTGTCAACCTCTGTAATTTTGTAAATATTATTCATAACTTCACAAACTTTTAAAAGATGCATATACTTATATCACACCAATCGCCTGTGTAACACGGATGGCACTTACAACCCTCCACATAGCAAATCTTATGTTTCTGACATTCCGAATATTGGTCTCCTAAAATGCTTCCACAACTGATGTCACATTTCGCGCCGACCATGCCCAATGGACAATTAGCGAGCTGTCTGGAAGATTGTGTTCGATTTATACCTCTTTTCATTCTGTTCGATTCTGTGGTGTCTGGCAATAAATAGTTGCAACTTATGGCCTCTGGATTGATGTCAGGAGTAATTTTGTATGCCACTAAAAATAAAATTTAATTTAATATTATCGATTTTTGAATTGAGTTAGTAAAATTAAATCAAAACAAAAATATTTTTAGTAACGAGTTGGTGATGAATCTAGGGTTTGCTTACCCACATTGTGTCCATACACATAGAGTCTTGCATCCAGTCTCCAGTATCCGTGTTCCGTTTGATTGTTATTTTTTCTAATGAAATTTACCTCGTTTGTTGCAGAGGAAGTTAGATTAATTTTGTGTGTCTGCCATTCTTCAAAATCACTCGTTCCTGTGGTATTTGAAGTGATATTTTTTCGGTGACCGCCATATTCAACTTCTAGTACACATGATCTACATAATGAAATGTAGAGTATAATAAAAGAAGGATTATTGACGTGAGGAATTCTCAAAGTCGTAGGACCATTTGTTGTACTTGTAACGTTAGTAGCTTCTTTAAATTTGCCTGAAAAGAGTCAAAATTTATTTTTAGAACAGTTGCTTTTGAAGCTAAAGCGGGGAGCGACGGTTGGTGGTATATTCAGATCAAAATATACCTACGCTAGAAAAGTATATAGAGCATACATGTTTGTGAAAATGAACCAGGATGTGACTTTATCTTCGCTTTAGTACTTTCAGATTAAGTATCCTTAAATATATTTAATAACAATAAACGTTTGAATGATACTTGCATGTTTAAAAATCAGTTTTCAAAAATATTTTCTCATTTAATATCTCAACGAGCTTGAAAACTAAGAAACCGAGAGTATGTTCAGTAGTATTCAGATATTTCATCCTAATTAATTTTTACACTAATTTTCGACTAATTTTATGAATTAAAAAAGTTGGTCGAAAGTTATCTCGACAGAACTTCTCTCGCTCCTGACGTACAGTCCAACAAATATTGCTTCTCTGAAAAATTATAAAATTTGATTTTACGAAATTTTAGTTTTTCGTGATAACCTCTATGGAGTAAAAACGATATAGAAAGTATTGGTCACAATGTAATAAAAAAAAAGAAAGCTAGGAACCGCGAGCAGATTTCATATTCTTAAAAAAAGACACTTGGGGCCCTCGATAAGGCTTCGCCTTCTTTATTACTCTGTCAAATTTTACATTGAAGTATCAGAAAGTACTCAAATTCTTGGTATAAAGCAATTTAAGAGACAAATATCAGATTTTCTCATCAAAAATGCATTTTACAATTACTATGAATTCCTCAGTGACACCTCAGTAATTGTGCCCCCATCCAATGTTTTGACTTGATTTTAAAGTTGTAAAAATCCGTATGCATGTAATGTACCTTGTATTGATTTTGTGACGTGTACAACGACTTCTGTTATATGTATTAATAAACATTACTATTATTATTATTATTATTATTAAATAAGGACAGTTGGGACCCCCGGGAAGGGTTCACATTCTTAAAACAAGACAGTTGGAACCCCAGAAAAGGTTTCACATTCTTAAAATAAATTGACTCAGTTTAATTTTTTGTAGACACCCCGCATAAGCAAATAAAAAAAAAATGTATGCAGTGATAAATCACATGTCATCATACTTTAGACATTTAGGATAGGATTTTTTCAACAAAATTTTGGGGTGGTGTCATCAATTTTTCAGGGGGGATGAGCAAACACATTTTGATCAAAAATTTACCATTCAGTTTTGTAGTTTCTGATTAAATCAATAAAATAAATGTACCCATTCATTAATTTTTTTGAGTAACCCTGTATATGCAAATCCAAAAAATATGAATGGAATTTTAAATCACAAGTACAGATTCATCATATTTTGTACATTTTAGATAGGATTTATTTAGCAAAATTTTGGGGTGACGTCATCAATTTTTTAGGGGAGATAAACAAATACATTTTGATCAAAAATTTAACATGCTTATGATAAAGCATCTTCAAGATTTTAAAGCATTCGGTTTTGTAGTTTCTGATTAAATCAATAAAATAAACTCACGCATTCATTAATTTTTTCGAGTCACCCCGTATATGTAAATCCAAAAAAATATGAATTTAATGATAATTCACAAGTACAGACTCATGATATTTTGTACATTTTAGATTTATTCAGCAAAATTTTGGGGTGACGTCATAAATTTTTTGGAGGGAATAAGTAAATATATTTTGATTAAAATTATATGATGCTTATCATAACTGTAAACCGTCTGCAAGATTTCAAAGCATTCTGTTTTGCAGATTCCAAATTAAACTGCAAAATGTTGTTTCATAATTTTGATTTTTTTCCAAAAATCTGGACGTTTCGGGTGAAAACTCAATTCGGAGTCTCAAATTACATGTGTAGGACTATGTTATTTCATACAACTGAAAACCCATTTACTACGTACAATTTTGAAGTGACGTCATCACATTAGTGGTGGGGATGATTAGACAAATGTTAGTTATCGTTTTACCATTTACATGACATTCCTAATATAAATACAAACTTTGGCAACAATCGGCCCAGTACTTTCGGAAATTATCTGTCTAATAAAAATTCAGGACGGCAGACAGACGGACAGACAGATGGACAGACAGACGGGAGACCTATTTCCTCGTCCTCTAGGGGTCATGAAAGGTCGAGAAAATGTAAAAGTAGGGAGTCGGCCGACTGACTCGATTACAATACTTCCTTTGCGTACGCTCGGGAAGTAAAAATTAATAAAATCATAAGCAGTTATATCAGTCATGCAATTATCGAAACGTCATTATACTTACCAGAATGAATTTTAAAATATGCTTGATTTTTCGTTTTCACTGCCAGCTTAGTAGGTTTTAAGTTATGTGTCCTAATGCGATCATTGTTCATGAAGTAATTTACATAGTTATCTTTAAAAAAAATTGTAAACGTAGTCCATTCTTCCCTATTTTTGACAGATTGTTCCAAATAATCCAGTGACTCTTCATCATCAACAAATAATTGTAGATCTTCCCCCTGGTAAAGTGAGAATGTTACAGAAGACTTGAAATTGGGAAAATAGGTATAGTTTGTATTGAGTACATCGAAATCTGAAAGACAAAATAGATCAGTCAAAAAAATCTGATATGCATATAGGTATATACATATATAAGTTGTAAATATCTCTTGCTATTGTACAACTGTTCGTCTCGTTATTGCCAATAAAATTTTATAGGGTAGAATGAAATTTCCAAAACTATAAAAGAATTGTCGCCTACGAAACGAGATATGTGTTCCACTCAAATTGTAGCAAATATTTTAGCCGCAACTTTAAAATAAATGAATGTTGATCGCATTGTTACAAAAAAGATTTTTAGTGGTAAATAAATTCCACCACCTATCAACTGAGATATTGCTGCGATGTTTTAAGCAAGAAAAGTGACTGCACTTTGCTAATGAAAAACAAGTCTGAAGTTATATAGACACCAAAATCAATTAGAAAAGTGCAATTTCTACATTATAAACAACAATAGTGTAGTATTAACAACAGATGCAAAAAATTGTTATCAAAAACAACGAATTAAAATGTCAGTTTAAAGAATTGTTATTAAAAAAATTTAAGCCACTCAAACTTTACACGATATCGTGACACAAACTTTTGATCGGTAAAATTCTGTTGCAACTCACTTGCATCACAAAAATATCTGTTATTGGTTTCTTGAATTGTAACGTATGCTTAAATTTGGAATATTGTCATTTAAAAGAAATACGTACCTTCCCATCTTTTGTCGGTTACCACTGATATGATGTTATCTAAATCGTTTATTATCCAGTCGTCGTTTTCCCAATTTTCAATACCCAATAATTTTTTTCCATCCTGAATCCCTTCTAGTAGTGGGTTCGTAAACATTGCCGATTGAAAATTTTCGTCATGCACACAATATATGTGAGTTTTATTTACGAGGCGTATAATTTCATTTTTTTCTATTGCGAGAACGTGGAATGACGTTATTAATGATGATAAAGTAAATAAAGTTAATGCAAATTTCTTCTTTTTTAAAACGACCATAATCTGAATTACTTGCGTTCTTGTCTTAGCCGTATCCTAGAACAACAAAAAAGGTACTTTATTTAACGTAATTTACGCTGAGTAAACTGACGAAGTTTAAAGTTTAAAAATATGAAAAATTAGAAGAGTTGTTAAACATAGTTAAAACAGTGTCCTTGACTATATTGCACTTAAAATACACTTCAAACTCAATTGATAGTGGAACACAGTTTCTGAGTAGGTATATAGGTACAAATTCATTTAGAGCAGTAACTCGCACGAAGTAAGTCACATGAAGGAGCAAGCAATGACGCGTTTATAATCAACAGAGAACGGCGAAGCCGTTAAGACTCCCCCTTTTCCCTTTTCTTCGAGAGATATTAGTTTTTTAGTTTTTTTTCCTGAAGTGTGGTTAGTAGTTATTGAGTAATTGAAGTTGAGTTGTAAAAATTGTAAAAGTTAAAGCTTTAACTTCGTGGGTTCCCTTAAAGCAGGCCTTCTTAAACTATGGGTCGCGACCCCAAATGGGGTCGCGTAGCAAAATTTTGGGTCGCGAGAGATTTTAATGTCAAATATTTAAATACATGATTTTATAACATCTAGATGTGTATTTGTGCAGAGTCACACTTATCTTTTTTTATATTTACATGGGGTCCCCAGGAAACTCGCAATCATAAATGGGGTCGTGAACGAAAAAAGTTTAAGAAGCCCTGCCTTAAAGGGTATTAAGACCGTGATTCTTAATTGTTAACTCGTTTTAATTATTTGTTCCTTGCCATTTTGATTGTAAACTAGTAACTGTTTAAATTATAAATTGGGTCGGGAACATTTTCCAGTTGTTGTTGGTCCTGGCCTTGAATCTCATTAAACAATACTGGTGGCGCCCATAATATTGACAACAAAGAGCCCCCCCTCCTCACTGGTAAGTCGGCAAAAGTGTCTGTTAAAACGTCAGAAAACAGGGTCGTAACAATATTCAAGCCGCGATCATGCTGAATACTTAATTACGTAAATTAGTTGGAACGAATTTATTTCTTGGCATTTTATTCAAACTAGCTTTTCGCCCGCGGCTTCTCTCGCGTAGACGATTCGTTGTGCTAAAGAGCATTATTATCAACCTTCAAGTAAAAAATGTGTTGAAGGACATTAATTCAATTTCCAGTAAAAATCGACATAAAATTGTTTGCCCATAAAAACTTTGTCACCCCCATTCATCTTCTTAGGGGTGAAATCTCGAAACAATTTGAAATATGTGTTTCATTATTTGTGTTGAAGAGTATTAAAACCAAGTTCCCCGTAGAAATTTAAATTTACAAATATTTTTCCCATACAATTTTAACTTTTCACCCCCTTAGGGGTTGAATTTCGGAAAATGCTTAAATACGTGTTTCATTATTTGTGTTAGAGACAATTAATGCCAAGTTTCACGTAGAAATTTAAATTTACAATAATTCCCACACAAATCTAGCCACCATATTTCACCCCCTTAGGGTTTGAATCGGGAAAATGCTTAAATACGTGTTTTATTATTTGTGCTGAAGAGCATTCATACCAAGTTTTAAGTAAATATCACCATAAAAATATTTTTCTCATACAAACTTAGCCACACCCTTTTTTACCCCCTTAGGGGTTGAATCTCAGAAAATATTTAAATACGCGTTTCATTATTTGTGTTGAAGAGCATTAATTTAATATCAAGTTTTACGCAAAAATTTAAATTTACAATAGAAATACTTTTCCTGTACAAACTTAACCAGTACTTTTCACCCCCTTAGGGGTTGAATCTCGGAAAAAGCTTAATCACGTGTTCCACTATGCATTAATACTAAATTCCATGTTAAAAATTTACAATAGATATAATTTTCCGATATAAAGTTAGCCACCACTTATCACCCCCTTAGGGGTTGAATCTCGGAAAATGTTCAAATACTTGTTTCATTACTTGTGTTGAAGAGCATTATTACCAAGTTTCACGTAAAAATGTAAATATACAATAGAAATATTTTCCCATAGAAACTTAGCCTCCACATTTCACCCTCTTAGGGGTTGAAATTTAGAAAATACTTAAAGACGGGTTTCATTATTTGTGTTGAAGAACAATAATACCAAGTTTCACGTAAAAGTTTCAATTTATAGTAGAAATATTGTTCCTATACAAACTTAGACACCACTTTTCACCCCCTTAGGGGCCGAATCTACGAAAATGCTTAGTAATAATAAAAAAAAAATAAAACTTATATCAGAGACAAATCTCAGATTTGAAGAAGTATTTCTTGAAACGAGCGGAAAGAAATGAAATGTTTCGCACCATCACAAGAGCAGATTTGAACCACACACCCTTAAATCTGTCGAACACCGAAGAAATCCACACCTCCCACACAATAGACAAAATAATAAGTGGGCTAAAACAAAAACAACTACATGGAAAATTCTACAAAGACTTAGAAGAAACTCATGTCAATAAGAAGATGTCATTGATTTGGTTAAAAAAATCAAGTTTGTATGCCGAAAGAGAAGGATTTGTGTTTGGTATTCAAGACCAAGTAATCAATACCAAGAATTACAGAAAATACATCATCAAAGATCCGAACATAAGAAACGACTACAAAACCTGAAACGATCCAGCACATAATCTCCTCCTGCAGCATCCTAGCACAAACTGACTACAAAGCTAGACACGACAACGCCACCAAAATCATTCACAAATAATTAGCAACACTTATGAACTCAATCGAAGATACGATACCCTATTACACTTACAATCCATCTCCGTTCCTTGAAAATAACAAATACAAATTATACTGGGATCGCACAATACTTACAGACTTAAACATTACAGCTAACAGACCAGATATCATACTTATCAAAAAACACACGAACGAAGCCATTCTCATTGACATTGCTATTCCTAACACAAACAACATTATTCAAACATACCACATCAAGATTTCAAAATATCTACAATTATCGATAGAAATGAAATCCATGTTAAATTTTTAAAAAATTTCAATTCTACCCCTAGTTATCTCTAATGTAGGTGTAGTTCCAAATAGCTTTGTTGAGAATTTAAAGTCTTTGCATTTGAATGATTCAATAATTGTCAAAATTCAAAAAGCTGTTTTGTTAGGAACATGTCATATTGTTCGTATGTTTCTCGAACAGTCAGATCATGTCAGTCAGATTAGATTAGCACCAGTAGGTCGGAGTAGTGTAGGTCACTTTCCAAGTGATGCGCGGATAAATGGTCGGTAGTTACGCTAGACTTTTGGGGATGGGGTGAGATTAGAGAATAATAGCAGACTAATTTGTATGCTGTAATTCTAGAATCTCGAAAGTTGTTTTGTTAATCTAATCAATGCATATCATTACTTGGCCTTAGTACCCGTAATGATAGAAGTCTTGCCTGAATGCCGGTCATTTCCGGGTCAGTGGTGGGTCTTAATAGTAATCTTTACTTGTCCAACAGTAACCTATTATAGGACAAATATATAACAAAAATATAACATCTATTTAACAAACAAGTCATCAAATATAACATCAGCAGCTTTACACATAATAAATATCGGTGCTCTGCGCAGTACATTTGTACGTGGAGTAGGTAAGCGGAAATTGGATGCCGATCTTGACGTAAGACGAGGAACGTTGAAAGGTACCTTGCTCAAAAGAAATTCGCAGTCAATTTAATAATGCACTAGTTTAGACAAAAATAATGCAGCACGTTGAGTTCTTCTTTCTCCTAATGACGGCAAATGATGACGTTCAAGCAGTTCAACTGAACTAGTTCCTCTTTCTGGATAAGCATCATCGAGTCTGTACGATAAGTACTTCAAGAAACGACGATAAATTTTGTCTAACATGAGTGCGTGAGATGCATATATGGGGCTCCATACTAGTATGCCATATTCCATTTTACTTAAAACATAGGAACAAAAGAGCTGCTTCATTAAGTTTAAGTCACTAAAGCTGCGACAAGTGCGCATGACAAAGCCCAATGACTTAGACGCAGAAGAGCAAACACAATTAAGGTGCTCAACAAATGTTAACGTTGAATCAAAAACAACACCAAGATCTTTCATACAATCCTTCTTATCAAGGAGATAACCGTCAATCATATACTGCGTCAGTAAAGGAGAATGAGTTCTGGTGAAAGTAACGAAAAAGCATTTTTGCTTATTAAGAATGAGTTTATGGGTCATACACCATTGTGTCAATACGTTTAAGTTACTTTGCAATAAAAGAACTTCGTTGTAAGAATTGATTGACATATATAATTTAATGTCATCAGCATAAGCTAAAACTGGACAAGATAGTGAAAGCAGCAAGTCGTTTATGAATAAAACAAATTATAAAGGACCGAGATGGGATCCTTGGGAAACCCCTGATGTAGCAATAAATTCTCTAAAAGTAAAACCATTATAATAAACATAACAAACTCTGCTACTTAAATAAGACTCAATTAAAGCTAAGGCATCGGTGTTCAAACCAAAGTTATTAAACTTCTGTATTAGAATGTTATGTTGAATCTTATCAAAAGCTTTCGATAAGTCGGTATAAATTCCACGGTTATCAACCTCCTCGGCTAGATATTGTGCAATGGTTGAAAGATTGGTGTTAGTGAATCTTCCAGAGACAAAGCCATGTTGGTAAGGCGAAATGTAACACTTCATCTATTGTAAATCACCTGATAAAGAATCTTTTCGAAAACTTTTCCAAAATTGGACAAAATACATACTGGTCTATAATTTGGAATGCGTGATTTATTACCATTTTTGAACACAGGAGAAATACGGGCACGTTTCCAGAGACTCGGAAAAGTACAAGTTTTTATAGCAAGATTAATAAAATAAACAGCAATTTAGCAAAAACCAACCTGCAATCACGTATAAGGAACGAAGGTATTAGTCATCAAGTCAAGTCATCACCTTAAGTACACTTATTTGAGAACCGTGCCATTACAGATGTAAGATCATCTTCACCGATCAGAGGAAAACCAAAGGGAACAGTAGATTTTACAGAATCAGTTATTAGAATAGGATCATTTAATGAGAACGAACTTGAAAAAAAGTCAGCAAAAGCTTTGACGATGGAATAAGGCTCCGAGTACTCAAATTTCTCATCATGGAGAGTATTTGGAATTCTTGAATGTCCTCGTCTGTTGTTTAAAAATCTCCATATCTCAGCAGGATTAGATTTAATGTTAGTTTCCATCTTGACTATGTAAGATCTGTAGGAATCAGAAATCAGAGTCTTAGTCAAGCTACGTAGACGACTAAATTCATTGTAAAATTTATAATTCTTGGTTTTCAGCCACTTTTTCCTGTAGTATTCTTTCATTTTCAGGGAAGATTTAATTTCAGCCGAAAACCATACTGGATACCTTGATTTTGATTTTGATGTTTTAGGAACAAAATTATCTAATATTTGATATAATAATGCATAGAAGGAGTCCACAGCGTCATCAATGTTTACAAAATGTGCCAAATAGGACCAGTCAGTATTGCAAAAAGTGTTATATAATGACACAAAGTCAGCTTTCCTGAAGTTATAACATTTCTGGTTATTTGAAGGAAAAGAATGAAATTTAGGGGTACTACAAATATTTACATTTACATTCAGAGCTGGATGATAATTATCTTCAGCAACAAGTGGAAAACTAGAATGTGAAACAGAAAGCTCAAAATTAGTATTAGAGAGAACCAAGTCCAGTAATTTATTATCACAATTCTGTATATGGTTGTATTGGGTAGAGTTAAGAATATTTATAAAATGTTGCATACAACTTGCTTTACTCGTTGAGGCAGTACTGACATTCGAAATATCAGGAACATTAAAGTCACCAGTCATAATGAAAATACGTATTTCCTTATTTGTATTCAAGAGAATTAAAATGTACCAGGTTTCACGTAACGATCTAAATTTACAGTAGATATATTGGTCCTAAACAAATTTTATCACCCCTTTTAACCCACTTAGGGATGAATTTCGAGAAATCCCTTCTGAAACGATGTCTCCAGGATAAAATGAACATTCTCTCCAAATTTCAACTTTCTAGCATTAGCGGTTTGGGCTGGGCGTTGATAGGTCAGTCGGGACATTCCCTTTTATATACAGTGCATCTTTTTTAAAAGTGGCCATAGGGATTCCCATGTTAAATTTTATACCCCATGTTAACTTATGTTTGAGTAAACATTCAGAGCTGAAATTTTTACTGGATGTAACTTGGATTATCTTTTGTCGATTTTATTAAAAATCAGGTCTTAAATTAAACGATATTTCTTTAAAAAAATTAAAATATTTGGATATTTTTGTCGCTAATATTGTAGGCAGCCATGTAAAAACAGACATTTACCTGACGTTTCTAAACTTTGATTACTCGTTGGATTACTGGTTTTTAATGACCGAAATTCGTCAACATGCCGCAGTACACAATTACAAAAAAAAGTATAAATGGTCACTGTTGGATACATTAAAGCCCTTATCGACAACAGAGAAACTTCGTAAAATTTTGCTGCAGCATTCCCACATTGTTCTATACCCGGCAAGAGCACATTTTGAAAATTTTATGGCAGATTTATAAACACAGGTTTTTTCGACCGTGGACATTAAAAACGCAATTTCAGTGAAATTATCTTTTATTATCTTCATTTATGTTTGAATTCCATCATTCTGTTTCTTTTCTAAGAACTGCAATAAAGGTGTTTAATGATTAAATCAAAATTATGCTGTCAAAAATGACAAGTTAAAATGATAAGTCAAAACCGTCTATGATGTACCAAAGTTTTTTAATCAAAATAATTTTTATTTTTTAAAGCACAAATTAACAAAGTACTGCAAAAAGTGGTAGTGAAAATCAAAGTAGAACCCTAAGGCCATTTGCTCCGCAAAAATTATCTTTGAGTTTTCACCCTAACAAAAGTTAACATGGGGTCTAAAATTTAACATGGGAATCCCTATGGCCACTTTTAAAAAAGATGCACTGTATACTAGCATTATACTAAATTGATGTATATCTCCTTACTAAAGTATTCTTAACGTCACCACTCATCACAAAATTTTGTAATAGAAAAATCGCTTGAAATATACGCATAATATGCCTCTTTACCTTTACTTTAACACTACACTACTACACACTTATCATATTATCTTTATTTTAATTATAGGAACTATCATAAACAATGAAATTTTATCATTTTTCGAATAAGCTGGGTATGTTTTACTTTACTTCAGGGGCGACGGAAGTTCTGTTTAAGTAATCTTGGACTAATATTTTTTTTATTAAATGGGTTTGGACTAATACAGAGCGCCAGATTTAGTTTCTGAAGAACTATTACACTATTCGCATAATCTATTCTCCTCCCTGCATCAATATGATACGAAACCTGCAAAACTGTACGCAATAAATTCGTTCTCATGAAATTGCCGCGTTCTAAGAATATTATCACAAGATATAAAAAATAAATGATGAGCAAAACACTAATCAGAATTTTTATCAATTATCGGGGAAATACCTAATTTTACGTACCAATGTTTTTGCCAGCAATAAAACCAAAGAAAGTCATATTTTGACTAATTAATTAATAAATCTATATATATAAATATATTTATGAAACCATCACAACATACATTATCTTTTCAGAAAACTTTCCCAAATACTATAAAAATACGTCTCTTTCTAATTTTTCGAGTTCTCTAGAATATAATTCATGAAAATATAAAAAAAAAACGAACCTAACAAAGAGTTGATGGAACAAAGCTTGGTGTAAACGCTGTGGAGTTATTTATAGCACGAACTGGATTTTCTTCTTTGTAACTTTGCAACAAATGAATGTTACAGTACTAGTACCACACACACTTCTAAATTAGACACCTTGATGACTCGTGGCTTCGATATAAGATACTCTAATCTGACGGTAATGGAGTGATAACTGATAGTTTTGTCTCTGCTTCGATACAAAATTTAATATAGACGGCACACTGAATAAGCGAAGGTGCCGTACGTGCAGGCCGTTAATCTTGAAGATGTTTTAAAGTTATTATAAGCATGGTACATTTTTTATCAAAATGTATTTGCTCATCCCCCCTAAAAAATTGATGACGTCACCCCAAAATTTTGCTGAATAAATCCTATCTAAAATGTACAAAATATGATGAGTCTGTACTTGTGATTTATCATTCCATTCATATTTTTGGATTTGCATATACAGGGTGACTCAAAAAAATTAATGAATGCGTGCATTTATTTTATCGATTTAATCAGGAATTACAAAACCGAATACTTTAAAATCTTGGAGATATTTTAAAGTTATTATAAGCATGATAAACTTTTGTTCAAAATGTATTTGTTCATCCCTCCTAAAAAAATTGATGACGTCACCCTTAAATTTTGCTGAATAAATCCTATCTAAAATGCAAAAAATATGATGAGTTTGTACTTGTGATTTATCATTCCATTCATATTTTTTAGATTTTATTAAGAGGTGGTTCAAAAAAATTAATGAAGTCAATTTATTTTATTGATTAAATTAAAGGCAACACTTATTATTAGTATTACACCCCAACCAACCCAATTTGGTAGACACAAAATTTTTTAAAGTAAAAACTCGTTTGAAACATAAGGGTAGCACGCTTATTTACATGGACTTTAACATTACAGACGTGCATTTGTTTTATGCGCTGACTAGGTTCCGCGAATGTGGCATAGACATGTTTATAATCAACCAATTGTGAATTCCACCGTCAAAAATTAAAATAAAACCCAATGTTTTAGATAATAAGTGGAAGTCGAAGCAATAAAACCGATGGTCGTTTTGTTTACAGTTTCTCTGTTTGACTCTCACGTATGCTGTTACGCTTG
The DNA here is from genome assembly GCA_022388445.1 of Zophobas atratus. Classification (NCBI taxonomy): domain Eukaryota; kingdom Metazoa; phylum Arthropoda; class Insecta; order Coleoptera; family Tenebrionidae; genus Zophobas; species Zophobas atratus. The sequence goes on from CM039446.1 coordinate 37,670,990, forward strand.
TCATCTTAAATTAAGAATGTTTATACATAAACGATTTTCAGTTGCCTCTCATATTACACACCGGCGCCGTATACGTGAGTAAATTGTTTCGTTATTTTATTGATTATAACAAATCAATATTCAAAACGACCCAATTCATTTTCCCGAAAATTTGGGAATACAATAATTTTATTCTTAGTATTACACTACATCTATCCCAACTGATATACTTGTCCTTGCAAAAATGTTGATGACGTCATCGCAATTTTTTTTTAAATTCCCACTACAAAAATGTAATGAGAAAAAACACAATAGGCATGCAGTCGTCAAGTTTCCGACAGCGAGGGAAGTACTGTCTAAACTCTTTAGACCAATTTTTGTAATTCGATTGATTCCCCTCGATGTGGAAGCGAAGTGTAAAGCATTCTTCTTGTGTTCGTCGTCAGTGTTAACCGAGGCACCGAAACCTAACAACGTTTCTACATTTTCATAAACACCCTCAAGACAGGCACTGTGTAAAGGGTCATTCCATTTTTAGTTCGAGTATTGACGTTGATGCCTTCTGCAAACAACAGTAACATGATATCTTGGTTAACCTTCTTCGATGCTGATGCATAATGTAATGCATTCTTGTTGTTAGTACCCGTAGTGTTAACCGAAGCGCCGGAATCTAGCAACATTTCTGCATTTTCGTAAACACCCTTCAGACAGGCAAGGTGTAAAGCAGTCATTTCACTTTTAGTTTGTACATCTAAATCCATGTCTTTCTCTGTCAACAACGTTATTATGTTTCGATTGCCTTTCAACGACTGTGAGGCATAATGTAAAACATTCTTGCCGTGTTCATCCACAGTGTCAATCGAAGAGAAACGTAACAACGTTTCTGCATTTTCATAAACATTTTCGAGACACGCAGTTTGTAAAGGGGTCATTCCATTTTGAGTTCGAACATTGACATTGATGCCTTTATCACACAACAGTTCTATGACATCTAGATTAAATTTCTTCGATGCTGACGCATAATGTAACAAATTCTTCTTATCGTTGTCTGTAATGTCAAACGAAGCACCCAAGTTCAACAACGTTTCTGCATTCTCGTAAACATCCTCAAGACAAGCAAGTTGTAAAGCCGTTGTTTCCTTTTTATTGTGCGCATTTAAATCCATGCCTTCGTCAGTCTACAAGTTTATTATACGTTGATTGCCTCCCGACGACTGTGAGGCATAATGCAAGGCATTGCTGTCGTGTTCGTCCACAATGTCAATCGAAGCACCTAACCATAGCAACGTTTCTACGTTTTCATGAACACCCTCACGACAAGCAATTTGCAAAGCGGTCATTCTGTGTATAGTTTGAGCATTTATATAAGTGCTTTTTTCAAACAATAGTGTGATTATATGTTGATTGATAGTGATACTGCTGCATAATGCATCGCATTCTCCTTGTTTTTGTCCTTAGTGTTAATGGAAGCACCCGAATCCAGTAATAAGTTGTATTTGCACAGACACCCTCATAGCAAGCAATGTGTCAAGTGGTCATTCCATTGTTGTCTTGCGCATTTATATCAATCCCTTTTTCAAGCAACAATTTTATTACGTCAGGATTAACTTGCTTAGATGCGTAATGTAAAACGTTGTGGTTGTCGTTGTCGTTAATATTAATAGAAGAGCCGGAGTCTAGTAACACTTCTACATTGTCGTAGGCACCCTCTAGACACGCAATTTGCAAGCGGTCACTCTATTTTTAGCTTGACGTAAATTCAATCCCTTTGTCAAGCAACAATTCGATTATAGATCGATTGACATGCTTGGAAGCGGCGGTATAATATAAAACATTGTGGTTATCAGTGGCGGCTCGTCAGGGGGGCCAGTTAGGCCAGGCCGAGTCTGTCACCGAACTTGTCAATTTGCGATATTCATTTTTATTTTAAACGCAAGAATATAATTTAAAGCTATTTTGAAATCACCTGATTTTACTGTTATTATTTTTTTAATTACAAAAAGCGTTATCTAATTTATTCACTTTCGTTCGGAAGCACAAATCGTGCCGGAAAGTTTGAATATTTTTACTGCGAGGAGCAGTAGCTGAGGCCGGCCGACTATAAGAATAAACGTCGAATAATGTCATATCTGCTATCGCTTTCATCTGTTTAGCAGAATTAAAGAGAAATAGCTATAAAGACTGATACGTGTCTGATACCCTCTGATTAACGCGCCTGCAGCAGTGATTGGTCAAATGTCTGGTAAAATCGGCCGGCCTTTTGGCAGTACATCAAGTTGTTATAGCGCTATCACCTTCTGTTTCTATAAGTTAGAATGCAATAGCGACGAAACCGTACAATATTCCGTTTCATCACTCCACTTCTGCCGTGCACTTTTCCATGCGGTTCCCCACTACCAGCACCGGCTGGCCGCTATCTGTATATTGTGAATTTCTGCAGTCTTCACGTGGATGAAATTGGTTTAGGTTTGTTTCTAATTTCAGTAACAATGACAACAGTTAGTAAGAGAATTAGTAACTGATTTAAATTTTGATGCTGTTACACATCTATTAAATAATGACTTTCGACTTTTAACATACGATGATCAATTCCTGGGATATAAAAGAAATGGCCCGTTCGGAGCCGCGCATGCAACATTTAATCGAAGCACGGAGCAATAATAACGTCAGCTCCGGTGCAATGGCATATTAATAATTAATAATAATTAATACAGCATGGTATGAAAATTATGAATGGCTGACGGGGAGCAAGTCAAAAAACAAACTATTTTGTTGGTATTGTTTAATTTTTGAATATGATGTTGACAATAAATTCAAAAAAACTTCAGAAAAAGAGTTTTGCCTCTGGTCGTCTGGTACCATTGACATATTGAGTTACCGTGCTCTTTTGCCATCTTCCTAATTTCTCAACCCTGCTCCTGATGATGCTACTTACGAAAATGTAGAAGCCTCCGAAATTATTTTTGTCTTTAATTTTAATCATATACCTACCATCCACATCAGCATATGTTGAACGCAGTTTTTCAGCTTTAAAGCGAATTACAAATTTTACTAGAAACTCCATTAGTCAAAATCGATTATCCAAATTATTCGTTTTAGTAATAGAAAAAGAAGTGCTTACAAACTTAACGGAAGATCAAAAGTTCTATAATCAAGTAATTGACCACTTTGCCAATACAAAACAAAAACGCATTGAATTGGTTTATAAAAATTTCTAATTTACTTTTTTAATTTTGCTTTTTACTAATAAATAGTTGTTGACGTTTCATGTTATATTTTTTGTTAGAATGTGTTACTTTATAACTTGAATGTTATTTTCATTTTTATTTGAGTTTATTGTCGTTATTTTATTATTATAGATGGCTTATATTGTATAAGTATATGCTTTATTTTATACCTATTTGAAGAATATTTTTTATTTTGTTTTACCAAGTTGTTAGGACTATATGAATTAACACCATACAGGTAGCAAATTATAGATAATGACTAACTTGAGGTTCCTGGTTCTTGTATTCTATGTCTTAAAACTTTGGGTTACTCACTGCTGGCCGACCCAACCAAAATAGTCACGAGCCGCCACTGGTGGTTATCTTTGTCTACAATGTCAATCGAGGCGCCAGAATCCAACAACATTTCCATAGTGTCATAAACACCCTCTTGACACGCAAGATGCAATGCAGTCGTTTTGACATTATCTTGCGCATTCAAGTCATTCTCTTTCGCTAACACGTTGACTATAGTTTGATTGACTTGTCGGGAAACTGATGCATAATGCAACGAATTCTTGTCATCGTTGTCTGTGAGATTGACCGTGGCGCCACAATCCAACAACAAGTCAACATTTTCGTGCATACCCATGCGATTTGTAAAGCGGTCACTCCGTTTCTACTGCGAGTATTTACGTCAATGCCTTTGTCAATCAGCAATTTTATTATGTCTCAATTGACTTGCTTAGATGATGAGGCAGAGTGCAACGGATTCCAATTATCTTTGTCTTTTGTGACAATCGGGGCACCCAAACATTTTTACGTTTTCGTAAACTCCTCCTTGACAAGCAATGAGTAAAGCGATTCCTGGGTCATTCATGTTGTTTCTAAAGAGCAGTTTGATTGACTTTCCTTGATGCTGAGGCATAGTTGAATGCGTTGTGGTTGCTTTTGTCCGTAAGGTTAGTCGAGGCTCCTGAATCTAGCAACAGTTTTGCATTCTGATGATCACCTTCTAGACAAGCAATGTGCAGAGCTGTCATTCCGTTTTTGTTTTGAGAATTTACGTTGATTCCTTTTCTAAGCAACAATTGTATGACAGATCGATTATCTTTTTTCGGTGCTGAGGGCATAATATAACGAATAGTTCTAATCGTGGTCTGTAGTGCCAATCGAGGCACCCGAATCCAACAACGTTTCTGCATTGTCATAAATACCTTCACGACACGCGACTTGTAAAGCAGTCGTCCCATTTTGATCTTGTGCATTCAAATGTATGCCTTTCTGGGTCAATAATTTTATCACATCTCTAATTTCTGGACAAAATTGGGCCGCATAATGTAACGCATTTTTGTCATGTTTGTCTACAGTGTCAATTGAGGCGTCCAAATCCTACAAGACTTCAGCAACATCGTAGTTACTGTGACCACAAACAATGTGTAAGGCGGTTGCCCCATTTACATTTTGAGCATCCACATCCATGCCTTTCTCAAGCAACAATTTAATTATATCTGGATTGCTTTTCCTTGATTTGGACGCATAATGCAAAGGATTGTTGCCTTCTTCATCCATAATGTAGATGGAAGCTTCATAATCCAAGAGCATTATTGTGTTTTTATAATTACCGGTTTGACATGCCAGATGTAGAGCAGTCGTCCCATTTAATTCTTGAGCATCTACATTGATACCTTTCTCGATCAGCAATTTTATTACATCTTCCAATGACAGTGACGCATAATGCAAAACAGTGTTGTTTTCTTCGTCGGTAACATACAAATCGGCTTCTTTTTACTTCCCGAGTGTAAGCAAAGGAAGTATTGTAATCGAGTCCGTCGGCCGACTCTCTACTTTTACGTTTTTTCGATCTTTCATGACCCCTAGAAGACGAAGAAATAGGTATGCCATTTCCGTCTGTCTGTCCGTCTGCCTGCCGTCCCGGATTTTTATTAGACAGATAATCTCCGAAAGTACTGGACCGATTGTTGTGAAATTTTGTACTTATATTAGGAATATCATTGTAGTGTAAAGATATTGCAAGCCAATGAACCCGGACGATGAACCGACAAAAGCAGCACTTTAAAAGGAAATAACTAAGCAATATTATAAGTGCTCATCGGTTCATCGACGAGGAAATGGTGAAAATGCATAATATACAGAATAAGCAAAAATTGTTATTAAATAGAGAGAATTAATAATGTTAAAAAAGTTACGTGTAAACCTCCAGCAAGAACGCAATAAACGTCTCATCAAAAATATAAGTGTTTGTGTGCAAGTCCCTGTCACCCAATAAGAGAGAGAAAGGAAGAATATTTCATCATGTAGATGGTAAAACGCTAACCAAAATTTATCTAATCATCCCCACCACTAATGCGATGACGTCACTTCAAAATTGTACATAGTAAATGGGTGTTAAATTGTATTAAACAACATAGTCCTACACATGTAGTTTATGATGCCGAATTGAGTTTTTATCCGCAGATGGTTTAAGGTTATAAAGAACATAGTACATTTTTAGTCAAAATATATTTGGTTATCCCCTCCAAAAAATTGATGACGTCAGCTCAAAATTTTGCCGAATAAATTCTTTCGAAAATATGCAAAATATGATCAGACTATACTTCATATTTTTTTAGATCTGGTTATACAGAGTGACTAAAATTAATAAGTCAGTCAATTTATTATTGATCAAATTAAGAACGAGCCGTGACTTCCAGAGTGAAAGCGAATTTATTGAAACATCCCGTCACAGAACTCTTATAATAATAATATAATAATAATACTTTATTATACGCCAATTAAGCAATACAGTAATAACAAACAGCACAAATAATCTAACACGTTAAAATTAAATTTTGACATTCCCTTTTGAACGCGGTAAAAGAAACTCCAAAATAATTCAAGCTGTTATGTTTATTGGCAATTGCCAAAATGCTGTTCAAAGGAGAATGCAATGCATAATTAAATTTATGAAAAGGTGTATTAAATGAACGTGTACCGCGAACATTACGAATAGGAACATTAATACCAACTTGACACAACAACTCAGGAGCATCAATTATCCCATTTAACAGTTTAAATAAAAAGCACAACTTATGATACGTTCTACGTGTTTCTAGTGATGGAATTGAAAGATAGGATGCTACAAGATCGATATTGTCTAAAATAAGTCCATTAGAATACAATTTAAATTTAACAAATCTTAAAAAGCTACGTTGTACAGCACCAATACGATTTATGTAAGTGATATAAAAAGGCGACCAACTGATACAGTTAAACTCTAAAATAGAGAAGAATCTTTGATAGACATAAAGACACGGTTCTGAAAGCAAGGGAAGTACTGTCTAAACTCTTTAGACCAATTTTATCCATAGTAACGGTATGTTATGGGTATGTCTATAAATCAAAAATAAAATTTTGTAAGGTCGCGTAAAAGTGTTGCTGTTTGTGAAATTCCCGAAGATATTCGCAATGAAGCGGCTGCCGCAACTTTGGATTTATTGCCTGACAAGTGTCAGGTATGAAAAGGAATATCAGGATTTTACAATATGGCTTAAAAAGAGAGGCATTGAGAAGATTAGTGACGATATTTTGCTCTACTACGCGTCACAATTGAGCAAAAGTTTTTCGCCAAACAGTTTATGGACAAAAATTTCCATGTTAAAAACATGAGTAGAAGTGATGGCAGTTTGGGTATTAGTCATCAATTAGTTACTCATCAGGTGTCATAAACATGACAGATGTCAATTACGTTATCGATGATAATGGATTTTTGACGTGTGTGATAAGATACTGCTCTTAATGGATTTTTGACATGCGACATCAAGATAATTCTCTTAATGGATTTTGTTTACTCATAATTAAATTTGTAATCGCGAACGTAATTATAAAATTAATTTAGATGAATTAATGAATTAAATAAAATTATTGAAATATATATATATATATATATACACATCTCCTTACTTATAATTTATCAAAGTAAAGCTATCTCTTTTCCTCTTACATATTTTAGTATAATTTCCAGCGCTCTAAGATGGCCACCAAATACATTTAATTTTTAATCGCAAACGTAATTAAATTAATTTGATGGCATTTTAATAGCGTGGGTTTGGTGCTTTCTTTTTGCCGAAAGTGCAGAGGGTCCAAAAGTGCAGCGGTCTGCTATCACCACTCTTTCAGCTCCCTTATCACCGGATATTGGTTTGTGTTTTCTTAAGTGCATCCGGTTGTTATTACCGATCCATCAGAAATGTTTTGAAGATGACATTCTTCATTTGTGCGGTACGTAAATTTTCCATTTTGCATTCTTTAGGTCTTTATGGTTATGCACATAGTTTCTTAACAAAATATTGCAGAAGGGTCATTTTGGCAATACTATAATGTCGCGAAAGTGCAGCGGTCTGTTATCAGCTCCCTTATCACAGGATATTGGTTTGTGTTTTCTTAAGTGCATCCGGTTGTTATCACCGCTCCATCAGAAATGTTTTGAAGATGACATTCGTCATTTGTGCTGAGGATATATGTATACATAGCGTTCAAACCAGTTCAGTATTAGTTTTCTTCTTCTGGTCTTGCTTGAAAGATACCTTCGTTTCGTGCTCTAAAAACCTGTTTACTTGTCAACAACAAATTGGTAAGTTAATTTTCTTGTTAAAACAATAATAATAATAATTTTAAAATTATTTAAATTTATAGAAACAAATGGATACCCCAAAACGGCGCTTTGCGAATATTCGTGGTCCTGATATGAAAAGGAGAAAGAAGGCTGATGATGAAGAAGAAGCGGCTGGTGAAAACAATTTGGGTACATCGTCCATTAACGCTATGTCGCCGACGTCGCCGGTACCTCAAACCCCTGAGTGTGCATTTTGGGACGCCACCCAACGTAGTGCAGGCGAAGATAAAGCTGACAGTCGATGCGATCGAGGCGATACAGGAGCGTCGTAGGATCGCAAATGAACGTTATCGGTTAGTTGATGAAATAATGCTTCCGCTAACTAAATCGGGGAGTAAATTTATTTCATTCGGTGTGAGACCATTTAAAAACTTTGAAGCGGTTGTTAAAATCCACAATCCACAATTGACAGCGGCAGTGATCTTCGACGATGAAGAATATGATGATTTTGTCAAGAAATTTGCCACACGATTTTTAACCAAAAGGTCGAATCCGATTCAGGGCCAGCTGGTGGCAATTGGTGCCGGCTATTGTTACGCTCAGGGGCCGAGGGTTGATTAGGTTTGGCCTGAATCAGGGGAAAATGATACGCAACTTAATTTCTAATTGGGCGCCAAGGTCCTCCGGCAAAACGGTGGTGGGAAGTGCTTGGACCTAAAGCACTTCTCGAGCCGACCTGAACTATCGGGTTAAAAAAAAAAGAATGTGGGTGTGAGTTGTATATTGAGAAAAAGGGAAAAAAAATAATCAATTAATTATAATTAAGTAAATAGTAAACGCCAGCACAGCAGCGTCTGACAAGGTGAAATTTAAATTAAGTACTTGCAATCTTATTCCGAATCGCCGCCACTGTAATCGGTACGACTACCATTACTACGCTTCCACCATAGGCCGTTTGATCAAACTCTGCAGGCGCAATTCGCGTATGTCCTAGACGAATACGTACGCACCCGATTACATTACAGAGCGGACAACAAAAAAAAAACTTGCTTAACTAAATTATCAATAGAATTACTGCCACGATGTCAACTACATCAACTGCGTGATACGCTCTGACCTTGTTCCTTATCGGCGAAGTCTGACGACAGGCTCGAAGTGGCAAATGCAAATCCAGGCGGCTCCGGGGGGTGCAAAGTGTCGAACGGACAGCGATCTCCAATTCACGGCGTCGAGAAACCAGGGGGGTCAACAGGGATCAGATTTGCAGGCGAAAATCACGTAGTGATAAGCAATACAGCAATCAGAAGATAAGACATAAAAAAAAAAGGAAAAAGAGGGTCCTGCAAGGAGGAAAAAAAACAGTTGTAGCGTAATGAAATCGAAATAGTCTGGTCTTACTCTGGTGGTAGGCGACCCTAATGCGTTTGGCACGCGGCTAGGCCCCAAAATCCGGAGCAAATCCGAAGACTGGCCGGAACCTTAAAAAATGTCCCTCAGGACGTCGTTCCTGGACCGTCAACTGCGCTTCCCTCCTACAGGATAAAGTTCAGGGCTTAATTTAAGGAACTCAGGACCCGCTCACATAAAATCTTATCACCTCTCGTAAGTACTCTAATCTAAGTTAATAAAACAAAGCTTAAATTAAAAATTCTAGTAGGGCAGAGCGTTCCGAAACCAGCTATGTATTACTGGTTGCCTTCTTACAGGCGCGCTTTACCGTACATGAAGAGGCGAAGGAGAGAAGAAATGTGGCTTATCACGGAACTCAAAACTCAACCGTGACAAATTGGGTAGAAAGATAGCCGAAATAAGAAGTGTAAATTACACAGGTGATGCTGATGTGTTTTCAACAAGACGCCACAATGTAACATTTCAATTCAAAGAAAAATTGTTTAAAATATCGTGCTTCGAAGAAGATGTCCACAAACCTTTGTATGTCAAAAATGATACCCTCTTGAAGATACATAAACATAATTCGTACTTCGAAGCTCTGCTAAGCAAGCGAATATCAGCTCGTCGACCTATTTATGATATATTTATCAATGATGTAGCACTTCACGTGATGGAGAATAACAATGCAAGTATTGAAGAAGCACTTCTTGATGTTATATCAAAAGGTTATGCCGAAGATTGGATCTTACATGAGATGTGCATGAAGACACCACACACTTTAATATATCATGTTAACAAACGCATCAAGTACTTTAGGGAACATAACGATTATTATTATTGTACGCAAAAAATATAACACGTATATTATATAAATGTAACCAAAATAGTATAAATAAAATAAATAATAATATTTTGTCTCAGTATTTCTTTAGTATTCCATCTGTGAAAAACCTATTTTAACGAAACTGCATTTACGATCAACATGGATTTGAGATTTAAGTATCCATTCACAGCTATCGTTGCTGGTCCTACATCGTGTGGTAAAACAGTGTTCACGAAAAAGTTTATAGATAATATTGGTGCTATGTGTGATGTCGAATTTAAGAAAATTATATGGTACTATGACGAAATGCAGTCAATTTAAGAAAGTAGCGGACTAATAGAATATAAACAAGGCCTACCGGACATGAGCTCGTTCACAGGCTTGCACCCCACTTTAATAATACTTGATGATCTTATGAGTGAAACAGGAAAAACCGTCGTCGATATATTTACTAAAGGATCACATCATCGGAATTTGAGTGTATTTTATTTGACGCAAAATATTTTTCATCAAGGAAGAGGGCAGAGGGATATTCCGCTGAATGCGAATTATTTGATTTTTTTCAAAAACCCTAGAGATAGGTCTCAGATTAAGTATTTAGCAAGACAAGTGTTTCCAGAAAATTTTAAGTACGTACAAGAAGCATACGCGGATGCTACCAATAATAGACTTCACGGATATTTAATGTTCGACTTAAAACAGAGTACGCCCGAACACTACCGACTGCGTACGAATATTTTGCCAGATGAACAACCGTCTTATGCCTACATTCCCAAAAAAGGGTATAAACACGCGAAGCCATATTAAAATGATTTCATTATTCAACAATGTCGCGCAGTGTTCGAAACAGTTCGGATGTTATTAAATTTTTATGCAAAACTAAACCACACTACAGGAAAGCGTTGTTAAAATCAGCTGATAAAGATCTTATTCACAGTATCTGCGAATGTGTTTATAATATTTTAATCGGCAAAGTTCCTTTAACGAAGTCGCAAAAAGTAAATATCCAAACTATTCCAAACACAAGACTACTCTTCATAGATTAGTCAAACCTGGTGTTTCTTTCCGATTGAGAAAGAAGCTTATCATACAAAAGGGTGGTGGTTTCCTACCTCTATTGTTAACGCTGATAATCTCTGGAGTCCTAAGCAGTTTGTTCAACAAATAATTAATAATAATTTACTAAGAGATGGAGCACGCTAAGAAGATGGTACTATTAATCGACCCCGAAGTATATGAACAGACACAAAAAATCAAATCTACATTACCTGACACATTATCGCGACTAGATGAAGAAATGAAATCTGTGTTAATGAACAAACAATTAAGTGATCACGACAAATGGACCAAGTACAGTCAAGTACTTCAAAGGTATCTCAATGCTGTTAATGTGACGCGTAAGCTGATAGCTTTGTCTGTAACGGATGAGAATAAAGACACTCTCGATACGATGACAACCTCTCTTAGCGAAAATGACGTTCTAATTAGTATACCAAAGACTTTTCGTTCTAAGGCAGAATTTTTGTTAAGTTGACTGAAAGCCGCGAGTAGTGTGAAAAAGTAGTGAAAAAGGAGAAATTTCGGTTGATGGTGTCGTGATTCATGGTTCGAATATTATAGATTTGACTAATGAGTAATTAGCAATAGATTCCTTACCGAATTGTTTACAGGATTGCAATTCTAACAAAAGATGTCCGCAATGTTTGTGATCGGAATACGAATTGATTAAAAATTCTTTTAATTGTCGCCAAGACGTGAGATTGTGATTATTTACTGCAAGTTCGGCTTTACCTCTTAATTGAGAACAAATATTGGCATAGAGAATAGGACGTTGAACTGATGATACTAAATCGTGTGCATTTTAACAATTTCTAATAAAGCTTTGTAATGATTCCCGATCTCCTGAATAGGGTGAAATAAATTTTAATAAAATTGATAAGGAAACTTCTTCTCTGACAGAAGGTGCTGTTGAAGTAAGATGTGTAGGGTTAAAACGATTGAAGTTGCTTGTATTAGCTTGATGCGGCAACGGAACAGAGTTTGTCGTTAGATTTAGATTTGGAAATAACGAGAACTGATCGACTTGTGATGTCGTAAAAACGGTTTGGATTAGGACATTTGGTTGTGAAATAGGATTTTGTTGAGACGAGGACGACTGTTGGGGAACGGTAGAGGATTGGTTGTCAGTACTTTGTTGTCCTGTCATTTGTGTCCTTACTTTACAACCCGAAATTCGGTACCATTTTGTCGAATAATAGAGTTAGAATATTAGGTACTTACAAAATGAGAAAAAGAATCTTCATTCCTTCCTCGGTTGTGGATCTCGATGAGAGCGACCTAAATAAACTGATAAAATGAAACCGCGTGTTATTTGCGTATAATTCACTTTCCGGATTAGCTTTTACTTTTAAGACTATTTAGGCGAAGATTGATTGCTGATGCCTGCTTTCTTCACGGCATTATCAATGGACATATTGATCAACCATATTTGTTAGGAAAATTATCCTTCTTGTTGCCTGTAATAAGTAGCCGGATAACACGCAGTAAAAACATTTTTAGGGTTCCAACGTCAAGTACAACTCTAGCCCATTACCATCCGCTGAAAAGAATGATGAAAACTGCTAACGGATATTCAAATCGATCTGAAATTTCTGTTTTTGAATTGTCGAAAGCTCGGTTTAGGTCTCAGATTTCATTATATTATAATAAGTTATAGTTTTATTTTATTTTAGCTTAGCTTTTTTGTTATATTCAGTTTGATAGTTTTTATTACTTCTTTATATCATTTTGTATTTGTAGTAATGGTAGGAAATGATTATTTACTTTTGTTAGTTTACCTTGTTTGTATATATATTTTTTTAAAATGGAGTTTTCCGTAAATAAAGTAAACATAAACATAAAACAAACAAACATTTTATATTTTGCGCAATTTCTCACACAACGATTTTGTGCACTTCTGACACCAGTTTGTAAAGGGTTCGCGTTTCCGGGGTCGAATCACTTAACACGTACGGATTCTTTTGTCGTGTTAAGTGATTCGACCCCGGAAACGCGAACCCTTTACGATGATATAGAGGATAGAATTAATACTTGGTTCTATGATGTTAAAAAGTTTCAAATGAAGGTTGAAATTTTCGGGAGACAAATGAGGCCCTGAATCCAAAGAATGATACAGAAGAAACGAAAATTCAGAGAAATAATAGAAAAATTAGATAAATAATTTAAAATTATTCAACCCGGCAAGTTGACTACGTAATTGCAAGAATTTAAATCATTGTCTTTGATGAAAAACAAAATTTTCACTTAGGTTATTTATACTTACTGTGAAACAGATTGAATAATCTTAAACTGTACTCGAAATGATGATTTTAATAAATGATAATTAATTACTTATTGTGTTTTATTTGTCCGTTCTCGTATAAAAATCATTCAGTGCATAATTTAAATCAACGCCTCCAGTAGAAAAATAAACTGTTCACTTACGTTATTTAAAACGAAGAAGAAAATAAGCCGCTGTTATCAAAATGATGAACACATTATAAGAACTAAATCAGTCATTTGCAACAAAATCACCTATTTTCGGTCCGAAACTAATGAATTACACCCCGAATAAGTACGAATTAATTTGCACTAGACAAACACTTGTGCATTCATTAGAAATTATGACAATAAAATAGGCGTCGGACGAAGCGTGTTTCTCTCAAATTCAAGCTTTTTCTTTTTTTTTGGTGGAGGGGAAATGTCTACGCAGATCACCCTAAACCGTAATGGTTCTTGGTAGTGTTGGGCAATTACGAATGATATAATCGAGATATCTCGATTATACCCGAATAATCGATCATTCGGTTATCGTTTGGAAATCATTCGATTATTCGTTTCGTTTTTCGTTTCGATTGCGCACGAGTACACAAACCGATTACGATTCGAGATTTCGAAACAATTCATTCGGATTCAGGCAACTAACCGTAGAAAATAATCGAAATCATTAGTAAATTCCAGTTGTTAGGTTGGTGGTAGTGTGTTACAAGTGTGACTGAATATAACTAACTACATAATATGTATAATAATTTACAAACATTTTGGGCCGTATGATTTCCCTTTTGTTAAGCCAATCGGTTTCTAAAATTTTGATTACAGTGAGTGAGAAAAGAATACGATAAAAGCATATATCAGAGAAAAAAAAATAACGAACGTCTCGAAATATTAATTAAGGGAAAAGAATACGGACCACTGACAATGAAACTATTTTCAATCAATAAATAAAATCGTAATTGAATGTTCGATTCAGATTTCGTCAAACCACGCATGCGCATTGGACAATAATCGAATTTTCGAGTGATTATTCGATTATTTTAAACGATTATTTCGATTCATTCGATTAGTGAAATATGTCGATTATGCCTAAACACTAGTTCTTGGCCTCATCTGCGGTCTCCGGTGGTACTGGGGCAATGGTTACCGCCCTAAAACCCCTCCTTCTTCTGCTCGGGTACCAGGATATGTCCATTACCATGTGGCGCATCTCGGTAGGGGGGAGAGAAAATTCAAGCTTAGTCTGCAGTTTGCGTCGGAGCAATTCGCCAGAATTTCGGAATGAACAATCTATAGGTCTGTATAATTAAATATGCAAAAATTTTGGTTTGAGGCCAAACTGTTTTTGCCATAAAAAGTTGTCAGAATTCGAAAAAAGTATTTTTTCGAGCAACAAGGAATAAAATTAGAATTTTTGGTAAAAAAAATCAAAAATTCGACAAAAATAAAAAATTGGAAAAAATGAAAACTTTGTTTTCCCATAAAAAATGCATCATTATCAATTAATGACTAAACGTGTGTAAAAATAAATATATGTCGTAAGTGTGATTATTTTCTTTAATCGAAAAAACGTTATTACTCGAAAACGGTGAGAGAGAGAAGGTTCGTGCATGGGATAGAAAAAATTCAAAAATACGAATCATACATACTGGCGTCGACGGTTTTTAGTTAACGTTTGACATGGCGGTGAAAAGGACAAAAGTTTCTAGCGCCCAAACGGCAAAACTTAAGAAAATAATTTTTACATCAAAATATCTCCAAGTGAACAGTCCATAGGTTCATACTCAAAATAAGCATTTTCTTCTACCGTTTAGTAATAATAACGTAAAAACGCACGGAGGTAGAAGAGACCGGAGGAAGCGTACCGTATGCTAGCAATGTATAGTGAACCAAGAGTTATAAGGTTATATGGCCATCATAAAATCATCCCATTGTGTCGAAGTTAAGTTGTTTACAATAGAAAAGGTTTTAGGGTCGTAAATAACGTGTCCACTGCAGCTCGACCGGCTCTTGTGGTTTCGTTCAGGGGCGGCTTTCACTAAATATGAAAATCCACCACTCCGCTATTTCTTTACTACCTGCAGCCGATGAGGGTTCCGAAATAACCACTCGCTTTGAAAGCCGGCCCTGTTAAATATGAGCAAGAAATGTTTAGAAGGTGATTTATTGCCAACCGGTAAGCTTAGTGCGAACTACACAAAGGGGGTATTTATTTGCGGTCAATTACTTTTATGATGGCCATATAACCTTATAGGTCTTGGTTCACTATAACGATTCTGGCATCGTTCAAGACCCGGTCAGACACCGGTTATGATCTTATTTGAACAAGGCGCCAAATATTTGCCAGCCCGACGCAAACGCGCTCCTACACTCAACAGCTGCCAGGGTTTGGGTTTCCAGTGGCGTACTATCACGTAACACCTGCTGTTTATATGCAATTATTCGTTCTTGAGTTTGAGTTTAGTTGTGCTGTTTTAGTTTTGGACGTGTTGTTGGTGTTTTTAATTTGAATAGACTTTGATTACAACTAAAGATCATAATATTATTTAGAGACTTATATATAAGGTAGTCAACATAAAATATGTTGCCCCGCCACTGGTTACAACTGCTAAACATTTAGAGGGTGGAACAGCGCGCATTTCAAGTAGGGTCATAAACGGTGCCTGAGTCTGTGTCACAAAATTCACGACACCTTCCCTCCGGTCTCTTCTATACTATCCTCAAAGATATTTGGCGTTTATGACTTCACACCAATTTGACTCCCATTATAATTCAATAGGCCGTCACAACCGGATGTCTTAAACCCGCTCACCGATACCTACCTGAAAAGACCTTTTCGACGTGCCAGGGACGGTCGAGACGCGAAGGACCGGACTCAGAGTAATTTTGTTTGTTAAAATTTTCAAATTTCAAAATTTCCTTACGGAACATGATTTATACTTTGAAGAAAATTACACAAAGACACAATTATTAGAAGTGTTACACACTCGAAAATTTGAGAAACAATATAAAATAGATGCTATGGCGCGAGATCGTGGATTTAGGGTGATTAGTAGACAGCGGATTTCTGTCGGGCTACGTCACGATTATAGGTGGGGACGCGCTGGATCGCCGGGACTCAGTAGCGGGTGATAGATAATCACTGAATTTGAATATCACTTATTCCATAAGTACAATTAACGATTTATTAATCAAACGGCTAAGTAAATGACAGAGTGCAACGAAGCAGCGGTATTCTCAGAGATATGTAAAAGACAGATGCGGTTATAGCTTTCCCGATCTAGGGCCAACATCTATGATCTAAGAGTAGCAATACTTTGTGTCGCCTATCCTTTTCTACATCAGCACCAGTACTATGGATTGCCATCGATCACTCTCTAAAAGGTGGTTGTCTTGTTATTGGCCCGTTCTGATGGCGGCAATTATAAATAATCATAACCACCCACAGTCTGAGTGGTCTGATAGGGACCGGCACAAACACAAGAACGGCATCAACGACAAACGTTGCGCCAACTGATTGGTTGCGCCGTACAGAGCGAGACCTTCAGATATCGGGTTACCATTATACGTGCTAGAGAAAAAGAGGGAGATATAAACGTACAGTGACATCTTGGCCCTAAACGTATGTCCACGAGAACATTAAATATCTGTATCTAGTCTTTTACATATCTCTGGGTATTCTAATCTCAAATAAACGAAGTGCAGCCCGTAACTGCAATGAATTCCCATTCCGTACGAGCCGTACCGAGTTTGGCCTTGTCTAGCCCGACCGAAATCCGCTCTTTACATCACACTTCCGCCGTACCATTGTATATTTAACCCCATCGAACTAATCTCGTCGCAAATGAAAAATAATATAAGAAGGAATAATACGGCACCAAAATTTAGTAGTGCAACAATTGACATAATTAGGGAAGAAGCTTCCAAAATAACTGCCGAAATGTGGGCCAATTGTGTACGACATTCCACAAAAGAAGAAGACCAGTACAGGGCACGGTTGATAACACCGTTAATTATTAATTTAGAAGAGTCGAGTGATGATGACACTGACTATTTCGATCAATAAATAAGCAGTAGTAGTTAATAAGTAAATAGTTGTGCTGTAATAAAAAATGATTGAGTACAAAGTTACTTTGTTTTTACTTAAAATAAAAAACTCGAAAGGCGCAGTTGTCGGTAAATGTAAAACTCAGTCCTGCTGCCCTGTGCTTTTACCAGAAAAGGTCTTTTCAGGTAGGTATCGGTGAGCGGGTTTAAGACATCCGGTTGTGACGGCCTATTGAATTATAATGGGAGTCAAATTGGTGTGAAGTCATAAACGCCAAATATCTTTGAGGATAGTATACCTCCGTGTAAAAACGTCATAACTTGTAAACAGTAAGAGGTACGAGGGCAATTTTTAATATTATCTACCTAACTATGAAGGAAACCGTACAAAGCTTCAAAAAAAAGTTATTTCTATACCTAACAATCATCTATACTAATACATTAGACCAGCGTTTCTCCAGATGTTTCATTTCATAAAAAAAAGAAATGTGGTGTCGTGGGACACCAGGTAGGAACGAAGTTCCTTCGGCTAATATAGAATCGACACAATTTGCAAAAAAAAAAACGTGCTAAATTTTATGTAGGTTTTCTTGATTTTTCTCTTAAATTTTGCTGATTAGTTTTTATTTAAGTACAGGAAAATATTTAGGAAATTCAGTATTTTAGGAAATAATAAATTACGTAAAATAGGTAGAATTATCAAAATATATATATATTTAAATGTTTGGAATTGAAGGGAGAATTTGTTTTAATTATTTAAAAAAATAATCAATAAACTTTTTAAATATTGTCACTAGTTTAGAGGATATCTTTGCTTTATATCGTACCTTTCTTGCTTATTTTCATTTTTTTTAGCTTTTTCGCGTTCCCTATACGCTTTTTGATACTCTGCTTTGCCATTGTTACTATATTTATTATTGTTTTGACGATTTGAAATTATATGAAAATAAACGTGGCTACTCACGAGTAAAATGTATCTATAATTTGCGTATTCGCCACGTGCTTGTCCATGAATTCATGAGTATATACTATGCATTGGCGGGGTGGAGTGGTAATAGAGAGAGAAGGGATGAGAGTTTAGGACATTTTTTATATTTTGTCGGTGCGGTCTCCACGTGCTGGCGGTGTCTTTGTAAAGCCCGGTACACACTTGAGCGCACATGCAGTGAGAACGCATGAATATGTGTGCGTTCTCAGGTACTGTGTCGATTTTGGTATTTTTATTTAAACACATGCGTGCGTTCTCGGCAGAGCTCAGCCCGTACGACCACACACCATTCGCAGTAAAGATGGCAGATGAAGTGGTCATTGCGGGGGCAGCTTTCATCATTATGTATAAACTTGCATTAAACAAGAAAAAGAAGAAAAATAGACGATGGTGGATTACACCGCTATATAGTAGTAGAAAAAGTGATTCTAATCTTCTACAGTCCATGCTGATAGAAGAAGATACAGGACATTTTAAGAATTTTGTTCGCATGTCGTCTGCGGATTTTGAGGTGCTACTGAATTTGATTGGTCCAAAGATTGAAAAGAAAAATACATACTTGAGAAATTCGGTTCCAGTCAAAGAGCGTCTTGCTATAACGCTCCGTTTTCTTGCGACTGGAGATTCCTACACGAGCCTACAATATATTTTTAAAGTATCAAAACAGTTAATTTCAATGATAGTGCCAGAAGTGTGTCGTGCTTTAATCGAGGCCCTACAGAATTACGTTAAGGTATGTATATATATTAGATAATGAAACTATAGTAATTACTTTAATAAAATATTTAATTGTGTAAAACTAACTATATTAGTGATACAAATTTCCATCGGCAACCGTATTATGTGATGACTGCGGACTAAGCACACAGTTATCAGACACATATTGCGATTGCGGTGACAGTAGTGGGTCACTGCTAGTCGAAGAGCTGGGGCGAGTACCAGTAGCTAACAAAGGATTGGTCGTCGGAATATCGTAGTATCCTATATCGGCTTCAAATAGGATATTATTAATTGCATGTTCTACATACACCTGCGTTCTGGGGGTATATGTTCTCAACTTCGCTGCTACGTGTTGAGAAAAAATATTAAACCTATCTGCTGGTAACTGCGATTGCGACATAGTGTACCGATTATGAGTATCTTTCAGCAGTTGCAATGCCTCGTTCAGCTGGGTGTCGCCTTTATCGTGTTTCATTCTTTTAGGCTTAGGTGGTCTTCCATGTGGAGACTTCACATTTTCCGTGGAAAGAACAGGCACATCTTCTGGAACATTTTCTGATGGTTCAGTTAGTGTATCCTCTCCATAGTCCTCTTGAGACGTACCGGCTTCATTCTGCGAGTCGTCAACTTCATCCTACAAATCACCATGATATAATTCCCAACATAATTTTTATTGCCGTTTTGTTTATTGATATTTTCGGTTAGAATTTTAACTATATCTACTTTATAAAAAATTATTAAACTGATCTAGTGTGATTTGTTCTTTTTTTTTTTCAGATGCCATCAACGGCTAATGAGTGGGAGGTTATAGCAAAGCAATATGAAGAAATGTGGAATTTTCCACATTGTATTGGCGCTATGGATGGAAAACATGTCGTACTGCAATGTCCCATAAACAGTGGAAGTGATTACTTTAATTATAAATCGTTTTTTAGCATTGTATTATTTGCTCTTGTTGACGCGGATTATAATTTTTTGTTTGTGGATGTGGGGTGCCAGGGAAGAATTTCTGACGGAGGTGTTTTCAAACATAGCAAACTCCATAAAATGATGGAAACAGGAAGATTATCATTGCCGGCCGACGGGCCATTAGAAGGACGAAATAAATTGATGCCCTACGTAATTGTAGGTGACGAAGCTTTTCCGTTAACAACAAATATTATGAAACCTTACGCCGGCATGCACAGCAAGGGTTCACCAGAAAGAATTTTCAATTATCGACTTAGTAGAGCACGAAGAGTCGTTGAAAATGTTTTCGGGATTGCGTCTTCAGTTTTCCGAGTGTTAAGAAAACCAATGCTACTACAACCAGAAAAAGCAGAAATTATTGTATTAGCAGTGGTGTACCTGCATAACTTTTTACGAAAATCGCCATTGTCAAGAAATCTTTATAGTCCACCTGGAACATTCGATTCTGATGACACAACAGGAAATTTTGTCCCTGGTACCTGGAGAACAACGTTAAACGAACAAACTACATCTCTATTATCTCTCAGGAATCTTCCCCGTAGATCAGCAGAAAATGCAAAGGCAGTTCGACACGAATTTACAGAATACTTTTCTACTACTGGACGTCTACCTTGGCAAAACAACTACGCTTAAGTTGAATTCATTTTTCACTATACTTACCAGAGTTTCAGTGTCGACAGTGGGCCGACTTTCATCTTTGTCAAGTAAAAACATCATTCTCTGGAAAGCAAACCATTTCGACACATATACTTCCTGGCGTCCTGCAAATGAAGTCATTAAGATATTTTAATTAGATACTGAAGTTAATAAAATTTGTGAAATAATAACATTTTATTGTACACTTACCTTTTCCACTGCCTACTGTTTTTTTTCCTTTGCTTTTCTGGCTTCTGAAGGAACCCAGCAAACTATTCATTTTGCTTTTCACCTCTTGCAACTCCATATCCAATTTTGTCGCAATTTCCACCCAAGCGTCATGTTTTTTCTTTTTGGAAAAATATTGTGGATGTTTCGCGTTCCACAATAGCGGATATTTTTCGTAAATATCCACCAATTCTAAACATTTTTCATGGCTCCACTCTTCGCACATGTTGCATTCGCACTGTCACCGTCCAAACTGAGAACACATGCATGCGTTGAGTCCTTTGAGAAATGTCAAAAGACCGACACGTTTTGGCTCGCTACATGTGCGCTCGCAGTGTCTCGTGAAACAAAAAACATGTGTCGAGAAAAGGCGAGAAGCCCGTCCACACTAGAGAACGCACGCACGTCTCATGCGTTCTCGCTGCATGTGCGCTCAAGTGTGTACCGGGCTTAAGGCAGCTGCACGTGTGCGGACCTTCAACCTTGTAAGGCGGCTGCCGTCTGAAGTGCGGCTCGCACCACCTCTGGTCGCGCCTGCGCACGTCTCATTTAACGGTTTTGTTCCACGGACTTTTTTCCACGGACTTTTTCTTACGGTTTTACTATCACATTTGTTTCAGTTCGGTCGCGTAGCAAAATCCCTATCTCCTCCAAGCCTGCCGTAAGGAACTTCGTTCCAATAAAAAAAAAAATAATTTGTCTGCGTTTCAAAAAACGACGCAACTGCGCTTATCAGGTCATCATCTGAGGCAAATTTGGGACTCCTGAGGTAATTTTTTCGATGTACTTCAAAAAGAAGTAGCATAGTGCTAAATCCGAGCTGTAGAAGGGATGCGGTAATTCTGTGAAGCCACTGTTTGCGATAATGGCGAGCCCTGTGGAAACTCGAATTGTCGTGGAACACCATCCAACGAGCACACACTTTTTTCATGCACAATTTTTCGTATATTGTCTAGAACATTACACTTTCAAACACTCCAGCTTCTTTAGCATGCATTGGGGTTTTCATTCGTCGATCAGACAACAGCAAATCTTCAACAGGTCCTATGTCCTATGGTTTCCTCACTTCTTGCTTCAACCGGTCTTTCTGATCTTTAGGTCATCCTGAATCGAGTGACGACGCCATCGAAATTGTTTCGACCAATATTTTACTTGAAAACAAGATGAGCCGTTAGTACCGTACACTTGGGTCATTTTTTCATGGATAACTTTCGCACCAGTTCCCTCTTTAGTGAGGAACTTTATATCCGCGCGATGCTCCTAAGTTAAGTTCACTCATTTTTCTAAACAAAAAATACTGCCAACAATGCCCAATGTTGTGGATTCGTACCAAATTTCGTCAAAGTACTTAGTACACTAGCAGTTATTTGATACCCAAGCCATTTGTTTTTGTGACGTCATTATCATAGCTAGGTAGATAATATACAAAATTGCCCTCGTAGCATGTCAGTGCAGGGGAACGGGGAAAAGCTGAAAAAGCCAACACACACGCTGAATTAAAAAAATTTCGAAAAAAGTTGAAAATTAGGGAGAAAAGGGCAAAAGTTTGTTGTGTCCAAAAGGTAAGAGTTGCTTACATCAAAACTTTCTTCTGGAACGGACGCAAAGGTCTGCATAAAAAAATCGCTTCTGTCCCCATCGGTCTGGCTACAGGAGCCATTTTTAACTTTTTTGCGGTCGTTTACGTAAACCCTCTTTCAGGCCCAAAAATAGACCATCGAAAAAGGATTCGAATAAGCCCAACATGCAACACTTAAAAAAAAAGGGAAATAAAGTAGGTACTCGTATGATTTATTACCTAATAACACTACTATCACAACAACAACTACTACTACTACTAATAAGATATAAAGCTACTGAAAGATGAGATGGCATCTTTTCGAAATACAGATAGATCCTTAGACAACTCTCATAGTATGAATGAAATTTTAGAGGAGATTGAAGAACGCAAGGAGAAATCATGTAATGTATTATTATTTAACATTCCAGAACCATCTTCGTCGACCACTTCTGAAAAAATTAATGAGGATACTAAAACAGTTGAAAAAATTTTGTCGCCACTTGGAACATTTCCGAATCCTAAGAAAGTATGCAGAATTGGGCTTTTTAAAAATAATCATAATCGGCCAATGAAAATTATATATGAGAATGAGAATGATGCAAAAGAAGTATTAAGATCCAATAAAAATAATACCAACCAGAAAAATCACTTCCGCCCTGACCTTACAAATAAACAGAGAGAGTATATAAATATTGTAACATGTGAACTGAAAGATAGAACTGCAAAGGGTGAGTCCAATTCAACTTTAAGATACAAACACAACACTCCTTACATAGTTAAAAGTAATGTCCCTAGGAAAATCCCAAAAAACTAAAAGTACTAAACTGCTATTATCATAATGTCTGTGGTCTAAGATCTAAATTAAATGAATTTGTGATTAGCGTTAGTAGATGTGTTTATGATGTAATAATTATTACTGAGTCTTGGTTATGTGAACAAATTAAAAATGAAGAAATTGTTTTGCATAATTTTAATATCTACAGAGCAGATCGTAATAAAAACACTAGCATTAAATCTAAGGGTGGTGGGGTATTGATTGCGATCAATAAGTGTTTAAAATCATCAGTTGTTTTTATTGGTGAATTGATGGAAAGTATTTACTTGGGTCTTAAATTAAACGACTTCAACTTTATTATTGCAGGTATTTATATTCCTCCAAATTCTGATTTTGATGTATATAAGTCTCATTGCAAAGATATTGAACTTGTAGTTGGAAAATATCCAGATCATAAATTTATAATTGCTGGAGATATTAATTTACCTCGTATTAATTGGACGGGAAACGATATGGATAGATCTGGTTTAACTGGTTTAAATCAAAATTGTTATGACATTATTTTCAGTACTTATTCTTTTCTTAATCTAGATCAAGTAAATAGAATTCCTAATCAACGAAATGTCTTTCTGGACTTGGTCTTTACAAATGTGTCTGATTTAGTAGTTAGTTCTGCTATTGATCCCATATTCGACAATAGCTTGCATCATATTTCTTACTCCTGGTTGATTTCGGTTGTTCATAATGATTTCTTGGAAACGGAATTTTTGATATATGATTATAGGAATGGCAATTATATTTTATTGAATGATTTTCTTGCTTCCATAAATTGGGACAGATGTTTTGAAGGAATAGGGTTGGATGAGATGATATCGATTTTTTATGAGATTTTAAATGTTGGTATGGAAGCTTATATTCCAAAGAAAGTTATAATAATGAAACCATCTAAATATCCAAAGTGGTTCAGTCCTGAATTGAGAATACTTTGTAATAAAAAAGTTCAAGCTCATGTTAAGTATAAACAATCAAATAATATGAATGATTATTTATACTTTAAAAGTTTGAGATCCAAATGTAAGTTACTTTCCAAGGACCTATACAAATTTTACATGACAGAAGTTAACACTTCTGTTATTAACAATCCAAATTTCTTTTGGAAATTTATTCGAGAGAGAAAAGCCGTTAATAATATTCCAAATGTAATGTCTTACTTAAATGAAACGGTACATAGTGGTAAAAATTTGTAAATTGTTTGCACAATTTTTCTCATCGGTTTACAACAAGAGTGATGCTTCTAATGTACATCGGAATATTCAATTAAATGATGAAGTTTCGGACAACGGCCTTACAGTTACTATTAAAGACATATTTGATGCTATTACTTCTCTAGACGATTCATCAGTTGCAGGACCTGACAACATAAGCAATGTATTAGTAAAAAAATGTGTATGCACCTTATCCAGACCATTATATAAAATATTCAGCATGTCATTGAAGGGTGGTAAATTTCCTGAAATTTGGAAGCTGAGTTACATTAAGCCTATTTTTAAAGCGGGACATCACAGTAAAGTAGAAAATTACACAGGTGTTTGCAACTAGTCGGTTGTCCCAAAAATTTTAGATTCCATAGTCGCTAAACAACTGCAATGGATAGCTTCAAGGATACTTACAGTTCATCAACAGGGTTTCCGGTTTCTGTAAGAATAAGTCAACATTATCCAATTTACTGGAGTACTATTCCTATCTCAACGATGCCTTTGCAAATAGAAACCAGGTTGACACAATCTATATGGATTTTGCGAAAGCGTTCGATCGTGTAGATCACATCGTTTTGATATTAAAATTGACTAGTACGGGTTTTAGACAAAATACGATTGATTGGTTGACTTCGGTTTTAACAGGTAAGTGGCAACAGGTAAAAATTGGCAATTATCTCTCCGATCCCTTTAAAGTTACTTCTGGGGTACCTCAAGGATCGCATTGTGGTCCAATTTTAGTTTTTTGTTCATAAACGACTTAAGTTATGATATATATATATATATATAAATGTTATTAAAGTACTTTCTCTAATAAGAATTCTTCGATTAAGTATGATTATCGTATTGGTAATACCACTCTGAAGTCTGTTAGTGAAATTAAGGAGGATTTGGGTGTAATCTTTGATTCATCACTTTCAGTCAAAAACCACTATCATTATATATCTAATAAATCTTTACGTATGTGGGGTTTTATACAACGACATTACATGGATATGAATTTGTCCTCATTAGAGACGTTATATTGTTCAATGGTACGCTCTATTTTAGAATATTGTTCTCCAATATGGTATCCAATATACAGGGCTTTTATAAATGATTCTAAGGGCGTAGTTGGCCATGGATTTCAAAAATCCCGCCTCGTTGAAATTATGCCCGTGCATGGCCGACTAGTATAAAGATTATGGCCTGTCCAAGAGGTACGATACGTGTTGCCATCTATTAATAATTACACTTAATAATTTCGCAAAATTTTAATTTGACTTGACATTATGGGACTTCAAAACGTGTAATGGTGGTTTGTTTCGGTATGAATGCCTTTGTGCCTTTCAAAAAGTGTTAATAATTCTTTTGTCGTGTTTGAATTATTAATAGATGGCAGCACGTATGGTACCTTTGGCATTCCTTTGGACAGGCCATAATCTTTATACTAGTCGGCCATGGCCCGTGATTATGCATCATTATGACAGTTCTCACTTGTCACATTAATGTCTAATGTCATTTGTAACCTGTCATTTAAAGTCGTCGTTTTTATTATTTTAATGTTTTTCAAGTGCGATTTACAGTAATTCTCGTTGATCGAAGCTCAAAACAACAAAACAATCATTTTCAGTACTCTTGGTGGTTGCGTACGAAAATTTTGTGTTTGTGCTACGAAGCGAAGACTATGAAAATGGTTTATCCTGTTGAAAAAGACACTTTCATCGTTATGTTTTGTTATCGCAATAGGATTTCGTAAACGAAGAGTGGGTGTATCTGTAACAGCTTGTAAGCAAGAATATCTGGCCAAATACCGTGATTTAATAATTCAAGAAATATCGTTAGAGGCTCACATTAGAGATGTAATCAACAGATTTGTTCGAACTGGCAGTGCCAACAAAAATAAATCTCGTGGAAGACGTCATCTGGGACATTGTTGATGATTTGAGACGACTTGAGCAGAATTGAACAATTGAACAACAGGTCCAAAGTATTGACGAAAGGATGTTACAGAACATTTTTGTAATTAAAAAGAGAGTGAACATGTGCCTTGAACAGAATTCTGAACAATTTCAACATTTACTGTGATGTTTAACTGCAATAAATTTGTTTTTTTTTATCGTAATGACTTGGTTTTGTTTTTTAAAAACGTGAACCGTTTAGGCAACCAGTTATACACATGTGTGTGGTCCATGCGTGATCTTTGTCATGCGTCCTTGGGCATTTAGTACGGATCTCCGTAAAATTAAATCGGAGAGGCAGCACGTTTACATGACCTACTGCGACCCTATAATCATTTATAGAAACCCTGTATAAAAACGACATCAGTCTTTTAGAACGCGTTCGAAAAAAATTTCTTAGGATCATTGAATTTAAGGAACACCACATACATCATTATGGTCAATATGAATGGGCAATGAATCTTCTTAATATGAAATCCTTATTGGCGCGAAGGAACCTGGCTGATTTATGCACTCTACATGCTATACTAAACGGTAGAATAGATAGTAGCAATCTGTTATCTCAGTTCTTCCGTTTTTGTTGTATCGAGATGCTACTTGAGCATCAACAGTTACCTACTGAAGTATTAGCATCATCTAGAAAAACTAGAAATATTTTATTTGAATAGAGTATGAGCATCTACTGAGTTTTATTTATATCAACCATTGTTAAAAAATTGATCGACCGTTGTTTCGACAGAACTTCCTTCGCACCAAAAGTATAATGAAACATATTCAGCATTTCGAGTTGAGTCTTTTCTTCACACAATTTTCTGATGACCTGATCAACATTTACGATCAACACGTATACCACCTTGGATTGGTGCAGTGTAATACTAAAAATAACTGTATTGTATTCCCAAAATTATCTGCGAAAATCGAGTGAGCCGTTCCATCATTTTTTTGGTGGGAATAAATAAATATTCTTAACAATTTACCACGCTTACAATAACTTTAAAACGTCTGCAAGATCTCAAAGTATTCATTTCTGCAACTCTTGAGTTATTCAATAAAATAAATTGACTAATCTATACATTTTTTTGAGTCACTGTAAAAGCAAATCTAAAAAATATGAATGCAATGATAAATTACGAAAATATACTGATAATATTTTGCACATTTTAGATAGGATTTATTCGGCAAAATCTTGAGATGAGGTCACCAAGTTTTTGCGCTTGTTAAACAGATATATTTTGATTAAAAACGTATCATGTCAAACAGTAACTTCAAAACGTCTGCAATATTTCAAAACTCAGTTTTGCAATTCTTGATTCAATCAGTAAAATAAATCAACTCAGTGATTAATTTTTTTGAGACACCCCCTATAAGCAAAACTAAAAAATATGAATGGAATGATAAATCACAAGTATAATTCATTTGGCAAAATTTTGGGCTGACGTCATCAATTTTTGAAGTAAATATATTTTGAATAAAAATTTATTATGCTTATCATATGATTAAAACATCTACAAGATTTCAAAGCATTCGGTTTTGCAGATTCAAAATTAAATTGTAGATGAAACGAGGTTCACGAGGTCAGCTAGTTACATATAAAGGAAACGAAAGATGTCGATTATTTGCTAGTATGATTATCTTCTAGGACATATCATTATGAGCCTGCCAGTGGCGGCGCAAACTCAACAGACTGGCAAAGGGGTGCTTGAACGTCCCAGACTCACAAAAAAGCGGTGTTACACGCATCGTCAACGGACAGACATACGGAAATGGGTAGGTGCTACCTTTCATTTAAATTAAGCGTTTCTGTATTCAGGCTACTTTTTAAAGCAAGAAGTACACCTCCTCGACGTTGTTTGTTGATTAGTAAACATTTCCTATCACAACGAAAAACGACATAATTATTATCGAAATATTTACAGTTAGAAACCTCATTAGACAACCAAGTTTCGGACAAACCGATGCAATCAAACTCACAACCAGTAGCAGCAGGATAAAAGCTGTGAACTTTAGTTATCATACCGCGTACATTTTGACAATAAATACTAAACGTTATTTCGGAAGTAAAACAGTGCAGTTTGTTTATTCCCCCAAAAAGTTGATGACGTCATCTCAAAATTTTTTCTCTTGCACTAATAGGCCGTGACTACTTTTCTTCTGTGCTGTGTCTAGTATTATCCATGTTGATGACGTTGTCACAAATTTTTTATTGGTCAAATTAAGAATGAGTCACCCCATTTTCTCGAAAATGTGAAGAATACGCGCGTCTATATATGATAATATAAAAATAAGAGTTATAATATTCAAAAAATGTTGTTCAATTGTGGTTTAATTAATAATTTTAGTTATATGTTTTGAGAAAACAAACTCATTCAAATCAAACTATTTTCTACGTGACATTCTTTCGATGTAAGCATAAACGTAAATAAACACTTGATTGCTACTACTTAGTGTTGGATGACAAGAGTTGTTAGAAATGGATTATTTTAAGTTCAACATGATCAGTCATCAGAATCTGACAACGGACTGTCAGTCAGTAGCTTAACATGCACACTTCAGAAGGGGGTGGTTTTTAAATCGCAAACAATAACACGCGGAAACATAAACTTAAGTGAACTGGTCAACACGCTTTATCTCGTTACTATGGAAATTTGAAATTTAACGGCCCTTAAATTTAACAAGTTTTTACAGAATTGCCCGTATTAAGCTTAAGAGGACACGGAAATTTGAAGTAGTTTTATGTTATCAGTTATTTTGCGAATTATATTTTAGTGATAACCCCTATAAGTTAAAAATAAGTATGTTTGGCTTGTTTACTTGTACAGATAAGGAAGCAAATACGAGTAGGGTTTTTGCTGCAAACCAATAAACTCTTTATCGTGGTTTTTCCCACATCAATATGATGATGTTATCAACATTTTATCAGTTTATCAGTTTGTTTAGCTACAATGTATTAATAATAATAAAGGTACAGTACTGAGTCACCCTGCATAAGTAATTTTAAAAAGTATGAATCATAAACGATTAACCACAAGTATGATGTAAAAATATTTTGTCTATTTTAGGTAGAAATTATTGGGCGAAATTTTGATTGATAATGAATTTTTTGGGAATGGATAAACAGATAAATTTTAATTAACGGTTGAGGAAATATTTGTAACACACTAAACAGGTCACATTTGACAACAGTCGATCTGTCAATTTCAGAGACTGTATAACGAAAATAAACGCAGATTGCGAACAGACAGACAGAACAATTATTAAAAAAAGGTAAATAAATAATGAAAAAGTGAATGAATTAATAAATAAATAAAAAAAATTTTAACACGCAACAGAACTGTGTTTCACTTACTGGACAATAACAAATCATCTTACTGCAAAATCACTTAAATTAACAAAACTTTAAAAATAATACTTATTCTAAATCAATACTGAACAACCACTTTTTGATATCTACCTACTTAATTAATAAGTTAACTCAATAAAATTTCTCCCCTTGATTACGCTATGTTCGAAGTGAGATAATTTTCAACTGAAAATATCGAGCGAACTGTTTGTTTCAAATTTGTACAACTAATAGTACACAATATACATTTCTCCCACGATTCTTTTTATGTGTTTGTAAAGATAAGGTAACTGAGAAATCTAAACTTTGTTATTCCTATTTAAATACTGATCTAAAGAACCCAAAATAACGAAAAATCGAAGTTCCAGAACGAAAAGAAACATTCAAATAACTGGGGTTTTATGAATCTGCCCTATTGATTATACGAAAACTAAAATCACACTCAAGGAGCAATATCTGGCAAGATTAAAATTAGTAGCAAATACATTCTGTGTTCCACTGTGACAATAATTAAATGGTCAAAAACTGATTTGGAAATGTTGGACACTTCAATATAAAAATCATTCACACAATATAGAAAACATCATCCCAAGTCATCGATTGAGAGATTTTTATTATCAAGACAAACAGAGGAAGGGGATTCTAGAACTTAGAAAATTTATACAAGAGACAAGTTTTGAAATTGAAGAAGTATTTTCTGAGACGAGCAGAAAGAAACGAACAAGGGCACACACCCTTAAATCTATCCAATACCGAAGAAATCCCCACACCCCACAATCTAGACCAAATAATAAGTGGGCTGAAACAAAAACAACTGCATGGAAAATTCGTCAAAGAACTAGACAAAACTCACATCAGCAAGAAAATGTCATTGATTTGGCTAAAAAAGTCAAGCTGATATGTCGGAACAGAAGAGTTTTTGTTTCTTATTCAAGACCAAGTAATCAATACCCAGAATTACAGAAAATAAATAATCAAAGATCCAGATATAAGAAACGATTGTTGTCGACTTCGTAAAGAAAAACCCGAAACGATTCAGCACATAACTTCATCCTGTAGCATCCTGGCACAAACTGACACTGAAATGATTCAATAATTATCAAAATGCAAAAAGCTGTTTGGTTAGGAACATGGCATATTGTTCATAAGTTCCTCGAACAGTCTGATGTCAGTCAGATCGGTAGTTACGCTAGGCTTTTGGGGATACAGTGAGATTAGAGAATAATAGCAGACGAATTTGTATGCCGTAATTCTAGGAGCTGAAAAGTTTTTTTTTTATTATTAATCTGATTAAGGCATACCATTACTTGATCTTAGTACCCGTAATTATAGAAGTCTTGCCTGAATGCCGATCATTTCCGGATCAGTAGTGGGTCCAAATAAGTTTATTGGTGTTTTACACTATAGAGTGCATACACAAATCGAGTATTACTACACGATAGATTTGTCTTCCAGAAATTCGTCATAACTGTAGTAGGCACTGCTTATTAACAATTTTTTTATTGTTTTATTAAAATTCTTTGCGTTATATTTTTAAGGTAATGTGGAATCTTATTACAAAACTTTATAGTGAAATAATTAACCGCATCCTGGGACTTCTTTAGTCTTATTTCTTTGGGACACAAATTGTTTTTATGCCATGTGTTGTATTCATGAAAGTCACTGTGAGCGGAAAATTCATTTTCATGTTTTTTAATGTAGTTTAGGCAAGAAAAGCGAACACCGTCCGGTCTCCCCACCAACGATGACATCATCACCGTACATACTAGAAAACCCTCGAGCCAACCCATAGGCGTCCTACCGGGGCAGCGTATAGGTTTATTTCGTAACAATATGTTAACAGAGGCGAAATATTCGTCAATTGTATAGAAACATTTCCGTAGGAAAATGTCTGATTAAACATTTAAATAGCAGTACTCAGTAGTTTAATTGAGGCTGGTAGAATATTAAAAAGTTTAATACCTACGTAATTAGGTGACTTTTGGTTTCGATATCCATGTTCGATGAAATGGTAGATAGAAATGTGTTCGTTTGACTGTTCCAACGACTAAATTAGGTACAACAATTGATGCCATTTTCACACGCTTTATTACTCATTTAAGAAGTGTTATTTATATCACTCACTTTAGTTACCATAGGCCACTAATAACTGTATTAAATGATAGGGATAAAGATACCGAAGGCGATAAAGCAATTATTGAACAGTAATTTGTATTTTAAATCCAATGAGTTATAAATACTGCTCTAGCATTTGTAAATAATTACTTGTTACTTTAGTTGGTAAATTACACACACATTGTACTTTAATTTTTTTTTTATACAATATTGTTATAATATAATAAACAACAATTGACAATACATGGATATTCACTTTAATTAATCCAATCATCATCATTAATCATCATTTTGTCAAAAAATACAAATGCAACATATTTTTGGTTTTTATTATTTTTTAAGAGAAAATTAATGACTTCGTATACGTGTTTAATTTATATAAATTAACAACGCAGAGTTAAAACGCCATCCGTACGTCCCTGGGTCGTCACATTCTTTTTTTACACTGTACAGAATTAGCAACTTTTGCACTGTACTTGGCACAGGTTGCTGAAGACATTGTGTTCACCTCTTCATTTAGACGTAAGAATTAACATTTTCATAATATCGATCACTTCACAGAAAAAGGAAAATCGATTGATCTAAACTTTTTGTAAGCCACCCAGGATGTAAGAAACAATTTATACCTTACACTTTTCTCATTTTATTCAAGCAATTTTTAATAATTGCTAAAGCTACATTCGTTTCATTTTTGTCAGTAATGCGCCTCATCAAAATTCTCGTGAAATCTTCGATAGTTTTTAAAGAACCAATGTCCAGTATTAACTACTTTTCTTATCCTCAATTTGATTTGAAATTATTTTTAGTCTACGGAATTTTTGTTATTCGTTATCTTTGTGGCTGTCCTGATTTTCCTTTCGATAAGAGTTTGTTTATTTTCAAAATTTAGGCCAAAGTGGGACGGAATTTATGAAAGTACCGTTTATTTGCTATATATTTAGATAAGGTCTATAGGTACTACACATGTGTTTATTAAGATTAAGGAATATTTGATCACCTTACTATCAGTAACTTATTTTATTTTAAGTATGTTTGTGTTTAGTTTTAGACTCTCAGAACTCTCAAACCTGGTTAACAAGTACGACTTTGTCTGCTGTAAATGTAACAGTTTCTGTTCCTATATGACTTCGATTTTATATTTATACCGCAAATATCTGTTGGAAACTCTTGTAAAATTTGATGTTCTTTAAGCATATCGTGTAGATTAAGCATGTATCAAAATTAGTAATTACTTAATTATGAAGTGTAAATTGACATAAATGCGTTAATTACTACTTATTAAAAAAATTGTTTAGAGGGAATAATTCGCGTGGACCTTAATAATCTTAATAGAATTTAACGAACAATTACAAAGGGACCTTCCAATATAAGTATGCCTTAACTTAACAACGTTCTTATCGCGCTCGCGCGCTGTCACCCTCCTGGTTCATTTTTTCCAGTGTTGCCGCTGCCAACTTAACTAACAATCTACTACACCATCCCTGAAATAATCTTTGTAAAATTCGGTTGTTAATTGTTCAAGTTTTCCACATTCATTGGTGTTAAGTTTTGATGGATTATGAATAAGAGCAGCGGACAGTCGTTTTATAGTTTTATTAAATAAATAACAAGTGTGTTCTATAGCGAGTATGATATTATGACCGTTAGGTCCAGAGATTGAATATAAAGACTATTAAGTTAACCGCTTGAAGAGTGCTTGAAGAGTGAATGATGAATAGTGAAATGAATGTTCCCTGTATTCGAAGGTGGTGGTGGCCCTGGCTCCCACCCTTACGGGTGGAGAGGGGTGAAACAGGTCCCCGCCAGAGGCACTAACATACCCCCCACCTTGAAACAATTACATTGTTTTAATACCAAAATAATAGAATGTTAGAGTGATAACATGATATCGTAATGATCAATTCGAATCAGAATACATGAGTAAGATTTACTACAATTAACATTGTATAGAATGGATTCACAGTGATTATACAATGTGGGCAATAAACTAAGAATAGCGATTTACAACACTTGCCCACATACAATAAGAATGCATTACTTATACATGGAATACACCTTAAAGAGAGATTTACAACTCTTTATCAGGTACAATACGAGTGGACAAACTTTATTTACAATAGTGTGTAGATAACCAGAACCCGAATTAGTAAATGGAAATGCCGTTTCCGAATTGGCGCACTTTATGATGCAATTTCGACACTGCACAAACACTACGCGAACAAGATCGTCTTTGCCGCGATGCACTTGCACTATTCGTTGTAATAGCCACCGCAACGGGAGCCAGTTGTCTTCTTTGATCGGTAGTACCAGCGCTCCAGTGCCGGGAACGTTTCTTGAGAGGGTTTGCCACCTGGATCTCCCCTGCAGCGTCGTATGATATTCCGCGGACCAGCGCTTCCAAAAATGTTGGCGGCAGGATTCACTCAATTGCCAACGGGAAAGGATGTTGACAGGAATAGTAGTGTATTCCTTTTCTACTGGAGTTGTCAATGGATGGCCAACAAGACAATGGCCCGGTGTCAGTGCGGCTGAATTAGTAACGTCGCTGGAAAGCGGCGTCACAGGGTGCGAATTCAGGACAGCTTCAATCCTGACCAAAAGCGCATACATCATCTCGTACGTTAGATGGTTGTACCCGATAACGCGCTTGATGTAAGTTTTTACGGATTTAATCCACGCTACCCACAAACCACCAAATTTGGGCCCACGCGGGAGAATTAAACTCCATTTGATATTTTCTGGTTTTAGCTTATGTTGTTTGTCAGTTATTAAACGATTACTATTGGATGTAGCCTGAGTGCATTCTTGTATATCGGGACAATTAGACGACCATTTACTTATCTTGAAACTTGCCTTCGCTAGAACGGTCTTTAACTCATCTTTGGGCTCGATTAATTTGACTATAGAATTTGAAAGGAACAATGCCTTATCGACATAAAAACAATGATTGCGTTCAGGAGATTCTAGCCACATGATTTTTTGATAATTGCGGTCGTCAGAGTGAAGCCAACCGCACCGGTACATCTTCGATATATCACATGTGATGATAAATTGTGGCAAGCGAAATTGAATTAGAATTGTGAAAAGTTCGGACTGCAAAACGGGGGCTGTTAATGAGTTGTCATTTAGGCTTGAATTGTTTGAGCTAAGATTTGAACGGTCAACAACCTTGCAGAATTTATTGGAAGAAACGTGGGGATTTGAAACACAATTGTGTGCCAGGTAAATAGTATTATTTAAGGAATTTCCGTTAAGTACCTTCAGGTGTACAAGGTCTAGGTACTTCCTTAGAAAGACAATAAAATCCTTGGTAAGTTTATGGTCACGACCCTCTGTGAACAATAACGGTTGGAGAACCCCTTCTTGGGAATTTCTTAATTGAGGTGGATTTTTGAAATAAGGGACTGTGGAACGACCCAACTTTTCCGAAAAGAGGAGTTTAATTACGAAACGACCATCGGGTGAATGGCCGGTGGTATTCTGCAAAGGGGTTGCAAAAACAGGGGTTTTTAAGACCTTTGCTTAATAACCTGCTTCCGGTTTTGACAGTCTCAACTTCAAACAAATGAGAAATAATTTTATTCAAACTAATATTGCGATGACTGGAATTTCTTAAATGCCCAAAACTGCCGTTAAGAATCAACCCCAGCGCGGTATTTTGATGCGCCGGTGGATTTTTAATAAAATGATTTTGTATTTTAAGTTCGGCATTTTCTGAATGTTTTTTCTTATCGAGTATTGCTACGATTGACGTGTCGATGCTATGAATATGTAATTCCAACGCCTTGCCCAAATTTTCGGTGATGAATTGAGATTGACTCCCGATGTCCAAGAAAACGCGACATTCTTTTACTTTACCTGATTGGCCCATTACGCGAATCAAACCGGTGGATAAAAGTACACTAGACGGAATAGCTAAATTACATTTCGAGGTGTCTTCAGGATTATCGGAATCCTCATCTGGTTTATTTTTGATTTCATTTTTGGGAAGGTTAATGTTTGTTTCTACGTGCAAAAGCGTGTGGTGCTTCTTATGACATTGTTTACAATGCCTTGATATGTAACAATTTTTCGCGACATGATTACTTCTTAAACAATTGAAGCAACGATTCATTTTCTTTATTCGTTCCACTCTATCGTTGGGCGTTAAACTTAAAAAAGTTGTACAATTGAATATGTTGTGCATTTGGGAACATATAAAACACGGGATTGATTGAATCAATTGCTTACTTGTACCTTCTTTGTGTTTGATTTTAATGATTTACCCAAATATTTGGTTTTGGATTCACATTGTTTACCGGTATCCAATAATGAGCTACAATCTTTCAAATTATCTGTAGGACTTTTTATTGGAACTAACGCGGTGTCTGATTTTGGATTGGATGTGCTATCTATCTTAGTTTGAGACATGCCCACAGAGTTGCAAGAATTATTATCAGGATTATTTTTCGGTTTGTTGGATATTGAATTTGATAATAATTTGTGAGAATTCGGTATTAACTTATGCGTTTCTGAAATAATGACTTTTTTGTTATCGATAGTTTTATACTTAATGAATAGTGCAGGGGTAATCCGCACATTAACCCGAGCATTGGTAGTCTTATGAAGTTTAATGGGTTCTCCATTTAGCATGTTGTCCACTTTTATGGGTTTTAGATTTTCACAACGTTTTTCGAGATGAGCATTGTTAGTATTTACATTAAACGAATTCGGGAAAGGAAGATGATACAACAAATCGGCTTTTTGATTAGAGCAGTATATAATTCCGATATTTCATGGATGTAACTTTGCACGGGTCCGAGATTATAAACTGCGGGTTTGTTAGATTCTTCGCTACTCGTGTCATCTAAAAATACCACGATTTCCGATTTATGTTCAACTATAAGATTTTGTACGTTAGATTGTACCCGTTTCAAATCTTCCAACCTGCATCTTAACTCGCCGATTTTTTGGTGGTTTGTAACTTCCGAGATGAACTCCGCATGTGAATGTATATCATTAACAAGAACGATAAATTTCCAGAGAGATTCGTTATTCGACATCGTCAGTACGAGAATAATGCACTACGCAAAATGGACAAAACTAAAGCCTACCTGAGTTTCTTGATGAATGACCCTCGATGATTTGCACTGCACTCGCGGCCGTTACCGATTTTTGAATACTTGATGATTTAGGTGGAATGTTGAATTCCAAGCGATGATGATTTATCGAACTACACTTATCACTTATCACTGTTACTGATTTTCTGTCGCTGATCCGGCTCGAAGGACCATGTTAAGTTTTGATGGATTATGAATAAGAGCAGCGGACAGTCGTTTTATAGTTTTATTAAATAAATAACAAGTGTGTTCTATAGCGAGTAGGTATGATATTATGACCGTTAGGTCCAGAGATTGAATATAAAGACTATGTTAACCGCTTGAAGAGTGCTTGAAGAGTGAATGATGAATAGTGAAATGAATGTTCCCTGTATTCGAAGGTGGTGGTGGCCCTGGCTCCCACCCTTACGGGTGGAGAGGGGTGAAACAGGTCCCCGCCAGAGGCACTAACAATTGGGTTTGGAAAAGAAAATTTTTCCTAACTAGAGTGGAAAAATAAAACAAAACAATATCAAAATCTAATTTTATATATGTTAACTACAAAATTAGAGCAATTTCTAATGAAATTAACAGGTGAATTATCGTTCACATCGAAGACATTTCCATCATGTTCTTGTATTGATAGTTCTGATACCTTCTTAAATGTTTCACCAGTTTTCGAACTCCTTGTACGCTTTTTTATATTTTTCCTTTGATTTGTTGGGCAATAGTGAATTGGGTGCCAGTGTGGCTAACTCTTCAAACATCAAAAAATACTGATGCAACATCATCTTTCAACATTTTTACAGCTGGAAACACTTAAAACCCTTCAAACGTTAAAAAATTGCAAAATGTTGCGTTGTTTGTTTGTATTTTCCATGACAACAAATTTATTGCGTTGAAAGGAGTTATTTACCTAATTTTACAAAATCTTGTGTGCAATTTGATAGGAGGTGTTTTTCCACATTCACGACATGTTTTTGATCTCGACTTCGTCTCGATAAAAAAATCTCATGTCTAGACTGTGGAAAAAAAACTTTTCCTATCTTATTGCAGAAATATCTATTTTTTAAAGGTGAGCCAATCACTTAAATATTGCCAATTTGCTAATTATCTGATTAATATCTTAAAAAAATAAAGTTTACAACACCTCAATGAGAGCAACAAATTTCTGAGAATCCTATAAATCAAGATCTATAAAGTAATTTATTGGGAAATAATAAAAGTTTTACATTTGATACAATAATTAGTAAGAACTATGCAGTAATAGATACGTATTTTGTTTTTCTGTCGCAACTTATTGTTTCCTTTCAAATTTTCATCACTTTTTATTTTACTCAACTGAATTCTTTTATTAGATTCCCAAAATTAAAAAAAAAATTGTTTCCATATGATTAAATTTAAGGTTACCAAAAAAGTTTAACACAGTTTGTTTAACCGTTTTTTATTTAAACTATAAAATCGATATTCACACATTATAGAATAAACATCCGCACAAAACTATTAACAACTCAAAGTAAGTAAACACCGCTGGGACTCAACATGTTTGTGATAATCTTAAAATGTGTAATATTTATTTATTCAACTG
This sequence comes from Zophobas atratus, assembly GCA_022388445.1. Lineage (NCBI taxonomy): Eukaryota > Metazoa > Arthropoda > Insecta > Coleoptera > Tenebrionidae > Zophobas > Zophobas atratus. Next base: position 37,709,558 of record CM039446.1, read on the forward strand.
GTGAGTCTGAGAAAAATAGAGAAAAAAATCCTTCTCACATTTTGGTGGAGTTCTAATGATTTTAAAATTGGTTCTTTTGCTACGTTTAACCACTAAACAACTCATTCATTATCACAATAACTAGTAATAAAACTTTTAGTTAATATTTTTCTCCCCCATGACCATGTTTAATTACCAATGCCGAAACTAGAGCTTATTTGAAACCAGAAGTACATCGAGCGGAAGGGATGAATGCGCGAACCGCGAAAATGGGCGAAGAGTATGGACGACTCAGTGGCGGACCATTAGTGTTGTTATTGGGGTTTACACGTTGCACGCGTTAGTATAAGAACGTACAAAACAGGTCCAAAGAGTAAAGGAAGTTCGTTCTCGACGCCGCTGATTCTGAGAAAGTAGTGCTCATGCGTACTGAATGGTGTTTCAAATACTGGTATCTGCGCTCTTTTATTGCTGTGTACTTCTGCTTTCAAATAAGCTCTAGCAATAGGCGAAGTAGGGGCGCCAACGATAAGGGGCGCCAAATTCGTCCAAAAATTATGTTGTACTAACCAAGAATGATTTTCTTGTTTCTTTTATTATATTTTATCATACTATCTGTTTTGTATATTTACTAAAAAATATATACATATAAATAAAATTGTTCTGTAAAATTGCATTTTTTATGTGTAAAGGAAGGGCGCCTAACGCAAGGTTCGCCTATACCTAAATATTCTCTAGTTTCGGCACTGTTAATTACCATTTCACCTAGAGTGCACAAAGATATGGTTGTGTTGTTTTTGTAATCTATTCTATCTATCTAGCTATATAAATAAAAATGAATCGCCGAAATGTATGTACGCGCATAACTTCAGAACGACTGCACCAAATTGGATGATTCTTTTTTTTATGTGTTCCTTATTGTCAGGACAAGGTTTTTATATAAGAAAATTTATTAAAAAACGAACAGATAAAAAATAAAAAAAATCTACAAATTTTGTATGGGAATCGGCACTTCGAATTAATTTCAATAGTTGGCGTTCCTGACGGACCTGTCGTCTAACTGACGTGTCATACACAACTATTGCTTCCGTGCGATTGTGAAAAGTATATTGCATTTCAAATCGTTCTTTGTTTTTCGTAAAAAAAAAACGTCGTTTATTTTAAGAAAAGTCGTGGTTAAAGTGAATTTAGTTACACATTGCGAAAGTTTCTTATTAATTTTGATCTGCCATTCTAGTTACCTATATTCACTTTGTTGGTTTCGACAAAACCTCAAATTGTACCGTTATTCGAGGATTTAATTTGAAGTTTTCAATATTTTAAAATTCTCAAGATAAAATTTACAGATCTGATTGACTGTGAAAATAATTCTGTGTCGTTTTATGAAGTTCATTACAATGCCGAGAAGACGACAAGTCAATCAAATGTGCGACGAACTACCTCAGGTGCAAATCGTAATGATTTATTTCATGGGTAATTCGGATACGGAAGTTGATCAGCGTTGTGCTCATAATCAACATAATCAAAATTTGAAGCGAGACATTGGGTAGTATGAATAAAACTGAGTAGATACTCATATTCGAAGTACGAAGTACCTACTTCATTATTACTCTTATATACCTGAGCATCTACTCTATGTAGAGTTCCCTCAAACATATAAGGTGTTTATGACTTCACACCAATTTGACTCCCATTATAATTCAATAGGCCGTCACAACCGGGTGTCTTAAACCCGCTCACCGATACCTACCTGAAAAGACCTTTTGTGGTAAAAGCACAGGGCAGGACTGAGTTTTGCATTTACCGACAACTGGGCTTTTCGATTTTTTTATTTTAAGTAAAAACTTTGTACTCAATCATTTTTTATTACAGCAAATTAGTTAGAATTTTGACATACACAACTATTTACTTATTAACTACTACTGCTTATTTATTGATCGAAATAGTCACTGTCATCATCATTCGACTCTTCTAAATTAACAATTAACGGTTTTATCAACCGTGCCCTGTACTGGTCTTTTCCTGAATTTATTCTTCAAGAAGGCACTGTATTTTGTAGCTTCTGCTACAAACCGCATTTCTATTTACAAATATATGTTTTCGAATCATCGGCAAAATTTTTTGCTACAATATTTAGAAAAGTATTTAAAAATAAATTGCTACAAAAATACTAATTAAATGGCCTATTATTATTAATTTTTATTTATTTGTCACAATTTAGTGTAAGACAATAATTTTTAAAAATTTTATTTATCTATATATTTTTTATTAAAAAAATTAAGCTTGATAAACCTACTGATTTTATAATTTGTAAATAAATTTAGTTGTGTTATTACACTTCTTTTCAATTTTTGGAGGATATGCAACTGCATATCTCTGCATATATTAATAAAGTTACAGCATATTTGCATAAATTTCATGCACATTACATGATCATATTTCTCAAAATTTTGCTCCATACTTTTCGCTCTCTAGTCATGTATTATTTTTAATATAACAGCAATATGAATGTACCCTCTGGATTTTAAACAAAGGACGGTGACATCGTCAAAATTATTTGCTTTATCAAAAAACTTACTGGACCAGTTTTCTATGATTGCGATCGTACTTATTAAAGTTTATATGTTTTTTGCTTTCACTATCTTAATAATATTTTCAAATGTGCAGAATAATGATTAAATAATTAAGGTACGCAAGAAACGTTAAAAACAAAATTACTCTTAGTCCGGTCCTTCGCGTCCCGGCCGTCCCTGGCACGTGGCATGGTTTACATTTATAGTTTCCTCAAACCTATAAGGCGTTTATGGCTTTGACGTTTAAAGTACTTTACAGCCGACCCTTCATAAAGCTTAGTAAATGTAAACCATGCCACCGAGTGTATAATATGCCTAGGCAAAAATTGTCAGGTGTGAACAGATAAAATGAACACCCTGTATAAACTAGTTGAACATTGTCAAATTCCATCTATACTTTATACCGTTTCGATGGTAAGACATCATTATGAATATTGGTGTGTTCGGGAAAAGCGATTCTTAGTAAAAATGTAAACAGCAAAACACACGCTAGTTCTGCGAGAATCTGACTTTTATATACGTTTGTTCTACACCAGTTGTACAACGTGTTTCAAAATGATTTTCATCTAGTCGCCTATGGTTGCAAATTTTCATTAAGGGAAATATAGGAATTGAAGCGATGTCAAAGCTAACTAGATGAAAATCATTTTAAAACACCCTTTATTTTCCCATCGCATAAAGAATAATAATAATTATATTTCATAGTAAAAATAGTAACAAACAGAAGACATCAAATGTTTAGAGACAAAATTACAAATATAGACAACTTTTTGGACAATAACGCAAACATACAGTACAATCGTACTTAAGTACTTATACAAGTTAAAAACAGTCGCAGTGTAAATCAACAATGTCACTATCAAAAGACTAAATAAAAGTTAAGTACTTTCGCATACATGTGTCTCAAAATAATAACTAGCACTAGGAAAATTGTCCTAGTGTGAAATATATAGTAACAATAATTTACAGTTAGGTACGTCAGAAATTATAAAATACACATGGGATCAAATCCAACCGCGGAGGGTGGAATATTCTACCCTCCTCGAATCCAACGGAAAAAAAAAAGAATAAACATCTAAGTAATAAGTACAACATATCTAATTACTTATATAAAAAAAATCGTCTAAAGTTATTTTAGACAGAGCTTCCTTCGCCCCTGTAGAAAATTTAATTTTTCGAATTTGAATTTTAATGATAACCCCTATCAGTTAAAATAAATATGTGTGTGGTTTGTTTAAACATAAATGCTCGTATGTTATGTTTCAAGTGGGTTTTTCCTGCAAACCAGTAAACTATTGATCGTGGTTTTTCGACATCAAAGTTTTTTCACGACCTTATAACAGTTTATCAGTTTGGATCGATCAAATGTAATACTAATAATAAAAGTAAAATACTCGCCTCTGCAAAGCAAAACCTGAAACGATCCAGCACATAATCTCTTCCTGTAGCATCCTAGCACAAACTGACTACAAAGCTAGACACGACAACGTCGCCAAAATCATCCACAAAGAATTAGCAACACTTATGAACTTAATCGAAGATACGACACCGTATTACACTTACATTCCATCTCCGTTCCTTGAAAATAACAAATACAAATTATACTGGGATCGCACAATACTTACAGACTTAAAAATTACAGCTAACAGACCAGACATCATACTTATCAAAAAATACACAAACGAAGTCATTCTCATTGACATTGCTGTTCCTAGCACAAACAACATTATTCAAACATACCACACCAAGATTTCAAAATATCTACAATTATCGATAGAAATGAAATCCATGTTGAATCTTAAAAAAATTTCAATTCGACCCCTAGTTATCTCTAATGTAGGTGTAGTTTCAAATAGCTTAGTTGAGAATTTAAAATCTTTGCATTTGAATGATTCAATAATTATCAAAATTCAAAAAGCTGCTTTGTTAGGAACATGTCATATTGTTCGTAAGTTTCTTGAACAGTCTGATCATGTCAGTCAGATTAGATTAGCACCAGTAGGTCAGAGTAGTGTAGGTCACTTTCCAAGTGATGCGCGGATATATTGGTCGGTAGTTACGCTAGACTTTTAGGGATGGGGTGAGATTAGAGAATAATAGCAGACTAATTTGTATGCTGTAATTCTAGAATCTCGAAAGTTGTTCTGTTAATCTAATCAATGCATATCATTACTTGGTCTTAGTACCCGTAATGATAGAAGTCTTGCCTGAATGCCGGTCATTTCCGGGTCAGTGGTGGGTCATAATTATTATTATTATTATTAAGACCCACCACTGACCCGGAAATGACCGGCATTCAGGCAAGACTTCTATCATTACGGGTACTAAGACCAAGTAATGATATGCATTGATTAGATTAACAGAACAACTTTCGAGATTCTAGAATTACAGCATACAAATTAGTCTGCTATTATTCTCTAATCTCACCCCATCCCCAAAAGTCTAGCGTAACTACCGACCATTTATCCGCGCATCACTTGAAAATTGACCTACACTACTCTGACCTACTGGTGCTAACCTAATCTGACTAACATGATCAGACTGTTCAAGAAACTTACGAACAATATGACATGTTCCTAACAAAACAGCTTTTTGAATTTTGATAATTATTGAATCATTCAAATGCAAAGACTTTAAATTCTCAACTAAGCTATTTGGAACTACACCTACATTAGAGATAACTAGAGGTACAATTGAAATTTTTTTTAAGATTCAACATGGATTTCATTTCTATCGATAACTGTAGATATTTTGAAATCTTGGTGTGGTATGTTTGAATAATGTTGTTTGTGTTGGGAACAGCAATGTCAATGAGAATGGCTTCGTTCGTGTTTTTCTTGATAAGTATGATGTCTGGTCTGTTAGCTGTAATGTTTAAGTCTGTAAGTATTGTGCGATCCCAGTATAATTTGTATTTGTTATTTTCAAGGAACGGAGATGGAATGTAAGTGTAATACGGTGTCGTATCTTCGATTAAGTTCATAAGTGTTGCTAATTCTTTGTGGATGATTTTGGCGACGTTGTCGTGTCTAGCTTTGTAGTCAGTTTGTGCTAGGATGCTGCAAGAAGAGATTATGTGCTGGATCGTTTCAGGTTTTGCTTTGCAGAGGCGACAGCAGTCGTTTTTTATGTTCGGATCTTTGATGATGTATTTTTTGTAATTCTTGGTATTGATTACTTGGTCTTGAATAGCAAACACAAATCCTTCTGTTTCGGCATACAAACCTGATTTTTTTAACCAAATCAATGACATCTTCTTATTGATATGAGTTTCTTCTAAGTCTTTGTAGAATTTTCCATGTAGTTGTTTTTGTTTTAGCCCACTTATTATTTTATCTATTGTGTGGGGGGTGTGGATTTCTTCGGTGTTCGACAGATTTAAGGGTGTGTGGTTCAAATCTGCTCTTGTGATGGTGCGAAACATTTCATTTCTTTCCGCTCGTTTCAAGAAATACTTCTTCAAATCTGAGATTTGTCTCTGACATAAGTTTTCTAGGTTCTGGAAACCCCTTCCTCCATTCTGTCTTGGTAATGAGAATCTTTCAATCGACGATTTTGGATGATGCCTTCTATACTGTGTGAAGATTTTCCTTGTTGCGATGTTTAAATTTTCAAGATCAGTTTTGGACCATTTAATGACTCCAAAAGAATATGTTAGTAGTGGAACGCAGAATGTATTTACTGCCTTCATTAAATTTTTTCCATTTAACTGTGTCTTCAATATTAATTTCAATCTCGCTAGGTATTGATCTTTCAACTGTGTTTTCGTTTTGGTATGATTGATGTGTGATGATTGACAGAAACCCAGATATTTGTATGTATCGTTTCGTTCTTGTGCTTCGATTATTTCGTTATTCTGGGTTATATGTGGTACTTGGTGTTGGACGCCTTTTCTGATTGCTTGGGTCTTACATTTCTCAATACCAAAAGACATACCAATATCACCGGAAAATTGTTCAGTCAGATTTAATAGGTTTGTTAACTGATTTTGTGTACTTGCATATATTTTTATGTCATCCATATACAGCAAGTGACTTATTCTGTTTTCTCTTTGTTTGTTAATTCTTATATTGAACCCATAATTGCAACTGTTCAGGATATCGGAGAGGGGATTTATTGCTAAGCAGAACCATAACGGACTAAGAGAATCGCCTTGAAAAATTCCTCTTCGGATCATTATTGGATCTGACTGAATTGTTTGTTCATTTAAGGTTATTTGAAGGGTGGTCTTCCAAAATTCCATGGAACATTTTAGAAAAGTGCAGATTTTAGTATCAATTTTGTATAATTCCAGAATTTTGCATAGCCAGGAATGAGGGACAGAATCGTAAGCTTTCTTATAATCAATAAAAGCAGTATATATGTTTCGGTTTTCTTTTCTAGCTTGTTCACAGATGATGGAATCTATGATTAATTGCTCTTTGCAACCAAAGGATCCTTTAATACATCCTTTCTGTTCTTCATTAATGATGTTAGAGTTAAAACAATGTTGATAGATTTTTTGTGTAATGCATGAGGTTAATATTTTATAGATTGTTGGTAAACATGTGATAGGTCTGTATTTTGATGGATTTTTTGTGTCGTTATCTTTAGGTTTTAAGTATGTTACACCATGACATAAGAATGTTGGAAAGGAGGATGGGTCAAGAAGGAACTGATTTAAGTGATTTAGTAAATGAATATGTACACAATTAAATTTTTTTATCCAAAAATTATGGATTTTGTCTGGTCCTGGTGATTTCCAGTTGTGTGTCTTATTGATGGTATTTATTAATTCGGCAAGTGTTATCTGATGATCATTCATTGGTGTAACTGTGGATAGTTTATGGGATATATGAGGAATCCATTTGGCAGATTGGTTAAATTCAAATTCTTCAGACCAAAGTTTTGACCAAAATGTTGTTACATCCTGTGAACTTGGAAGTTCACCGGATAATTGAGTTTTGTTTGAATTAGTTAAATGTTGATAGAATAGTTTTTCGTTGTTTAAAAATTTAGTGTTATGAATTTTTCTGAGATGTGATTGTTTGTATCTTTTAAGTCGTTTGCTATATAAGGAAAGTTTTTGTAATAGGGTATCTTTAATTTGGGATAATGTTGTGTTGTACTCATTGTAATCAGTTTGATGAAAATTATTGTTGGTCAGTATCGAATGCATACATGTCATGATATGTGGTGTTTTAACTCCTCTAAGGTACTGTGTTATTTGACCTAGTTGTTTTCTAATGTTATTAATTTTATAATTTAACCGTGTTTCCCAATGAGGGGTCGAAGGTATACGATTGGTGTTTGTATTTATTATGTTATCTTTACATGTGTTAATTTGAATACAAGTTAAAGCTACACAGTAGATAATTGTATGAAGTTTTTCAAAAGAGATCGAGTTGGTGAGATATTTTGGTAAAATGAAGGAGTTCATTATTTCTACAATTGCTAGAAACTTTTTAGAATAATACTGGCGGGGAAGTGAATGTCTATCATTTGGTTTTAATTTGGAACATGTTTCGAAAGTTAATTTAAATTTGTCTTCAATTTCATTTTGGAAATTAATGTGAAATTTAAAATTGTTGTTTACAGTTTTGATTAATGTGTCTTCGTTGTTGTAGTATGTGTTTTGTAGATTATCTGTGATGTTAATTTCGTTTTGGATTGTTCTTGATAAATTGTTAAATGATTTGTCAGTTAATGTTTGGGATCTGTTTGATATTGTGTTTGTAATTTGTGTTATGGTTGTGATCTTATTTTGAGGTGTTTTGTTTAATAAATCTTTAGTAAATGTGTCAGTCGGTGTCTCTGGTGTATTTGATAGACTACTGTTACTATTTTGTGGTATAATTGGTATCTTATTTTGAGATGTTGTTTTTGACAAATTGGTGACAGATGTGTCAGTTAGTAATGTATTTGGTGGTGTCTTGTTGATATCTTCAGGAAGTGGATTAATGGTTTTGGAAACTTCATTTTTTAATTGTTCTAGAGTAAGTTGAGGTATGTAGTTATTTTTAACAATAGCTCTACGTTGATCTGCTAAATTTTGAATGGTAACTGGAAAATTTGGGTACTCACGGCTGAAGGCTTCGTGTAGAGCTGTACGATAATTACTTACATCAGTTTCATTGTTTGTAATTTTATAATATAAGCGCATAATATGTAAATTCATGTCTAGAGACCACTTTTTACGCTTTTTTGGTTCTTCTCGTCTTCTAATGGTCTGAGGCTGATTTGTCTGAGAAACATTAGAGACCAATACGTTGTTAATTGTCCTTGTGGTAGTATTTCCCGAGGTGATGCCATTAATATTAATAATAATATTAATGTTAATATTAATATTATTATTAATATCATTATTAAGAACAGTGTCCAACGGGTAAAAAAGACCCAATTACAGGACACAGAATGCAGTTATAAGGGAATTGGAAAATTACATTTGGAATAATTTACATGTGTAAAATACCATAACATCCTCTGATATGATTAAGAGTACAGTTGAAAATATCTAGATGATTTCCTATATCCACATAGTTTCAAAGCATCTGCACAAGAGAACCAGCTGTACCTACCGTTCGTCTGGTGGGTAAATAAAAAGTGTTTTTTGTGTACATTAGTTTTATTGACTTTCTGAGAGAAATCACAATCTTGGGTTCGTCTGAGAATTTTAAACAGTAATATCACTGAATGCTCTAAACGCCTTTTCAATAAAGATGACATCTGTGATGTCCTCTCTTGAAGCCACGACGGTGGTTGGTTAATAACACCACGACATAGTTACTATCAGTATTGGGCAGTATCTAGATACTTGTATCTAAATAAAGTATCTAGATACATTTTTGGGGATCTAGTATCTGTATCTAGATAAATCGAATTTAAGCACAAAATATCTGTATCTAGATACAAAATTAATGGCGCAGATACAGATACATTGTTTTATTTCACTTTTTTTTTTCAGTAGTTATTAGTTGAGTTATACTAGTAGTAATTTTGATACTTCATGTTGGTGGTTTTGGTCACATAAACAAAAATAGAGGTAAGAGGTCCACTAATAGTGTTCTTTCACGGAAATTTTCATATTTTAAATACCATCATTTCCTACATTGTAGCCTTCAGTACTTATACGTCTTTAAATATAATCCTGAGGGGTAATAAATCTAAGCAATGGTAAGATGGTATTTTAAAAATCATAAACCACAATTCACTATTCACTGCGTTTTAGGCTTATCGGGGCAATATATTTTATCTGTGTACCTGAGCAGCCCGGGTCCGGTAGGCCCGCCGGTTGTATTTGTGTTAAATATGTGTAATTGGTTGCCTATACTTATCACACGCACAGTATAAAGACCATTCTCTATACTATACTGTGGCATAACTGAAAACCTAAACCTAAACTAGAAAAATTGGTCTAAAGAGTTTAGACAGTACTTCCCTCGCTGTCGGAAACTTGACGACTGCGTGCCTATTGTGTTTTTTTTTTTCATTACATTTTTGTAGTGGGAATTTAAAAAAAATTGCGATGACGTCATCAACATTTTTGCAAGGACACGTATATCAGTTGGGATAGATGTAGTGTAATACTAAGAATAAAATTACTGTATTCCCAAATTTTCGGGAAAATGAATTGGGTCGTTTTGAATATTGATTTGTTATAATCAATAAAATAACGAAACAATTTATTCACGCATACGGCGCCGGTGAGAGGCAACTGAAAATCGTTTATGTATAAACATTCTTAATTTAAGATGACAGGCGTAACAGCATACGTGAGAGTCAAACAGAGAAACTGTAAACAAAACGACCATATTGCTTCGACTTCCGCTTATTATAAAAACATTGGGTTTTATTTTAATTTTTGACGATGGAATTCACAATTGGTTGATTATAAACATGTCTATACCACATTCGCGGAACCTAGTCAGCGCACAAAACAAATGCACGTCTGTAATATTAAAGTAGACGTAAATAAGCGTGTTACCCTTATGTTTCAACCGAGTTACTACTTTAAAAAATTTTGTGTCTACCAAATTGGGTTGGTCCAATGTAATACTAATAAAAGTGTTGCCTTTAATTTAATCAATAAAATAAATTGACTTCATCAATTTTTTTGAGCCACCTCTTAAGAAAATCTAAAAAATATGAATGGAATGATAAATCACAAGTACAAACTCATCATCTTTTTTGCATTTTAGATAGGAATTATTCAGCAAAATTTAAGGGTGACGTCATCAATTTTTTTAGGAGGGATGAACAAATACATTTTGAACAAAAGTTTACCATGCTTATAATAACTTTAAAATATCTCCAAGATTTCAAAGCATTCGGTTTGGTAATTCCTGATTAAATCGATAAAATAAATTCACGCATTCATTAATTTTTTTGAGTCACCCTACATATGCAAATCCAAAAATATGAACGGAATGATAAATCACAAGTACAGACTCATCATATTTTGTACATTTTAGATAGGATTTATTCAGCAAAATTTTGGGGTGACTTCATCAATTTTTTAGGGGGGATGAGCAAATACATTTTGATAAAAAATTTACCATGCTGTGGTGACCGAATTTAAATCAAAGTTTTCGCGCTGAAATTAATTAACAGCGGCGCCAAATCACATTTGAATAATTTGAATTTAAAAAAAAAAAGAAAAAGTTCAATCACGAAAAGGAAATCCTTAAACATAGGCAACCAAATATGCATGGATGGTCTAATGCACGTAGCGCTTAGGGGTTAGTTTGCATGATCTTTGAGTTAGATGGCAGCACATAACGCTAGGGTAATTTTCAGTTAGAGGGTTGGTAGAGGGAAGCGGCATGGCGTAGAATCTTTGAATATGAATGTGGCTGTGTGTGTGTAACCACGTGGTAAGAACTAGGTTTAAATTAGTTGGTAGTTAATAAAACGGGAGGAAGCCTTTGTTTAACGACAATCAAACGTATTTTTCATAATGATACAGTTGTCCCCAACCCGCGCGGTTAATTCTTGCGCCCTTTTAATCAGAGAAATCCGGACTTCCGGTTGAACGCGAACACGTGCTGTAGATTTTGTTTCATTGTTTGTAAATTCACCAATCAAGCTAGTTTTTCTTAATACTCAGCTAGAGCAAACACAATTTAACAATCAGGATTATTTAAGTGAACCATTTGCTAGAAGATTTCATAAAATTCACTTATTAGTCAGGAAAAACGCCTTATGTTTAATCACGAATAGGTCTCTGGATGCATATACGTAAGTGTTACATTATAACACTTCTAAACTCTTCACACAAGATTGCTAATAGTTCATTTACGGCAGTTAAACAAGTTCATTATACTGCGAACTGGCGGGGGGTTATGATATTTTCTCCCCTTAGGTGGTTATCATCGTTATCACGATTAATTCATCGGGACATGCTTCACAACGCCAGATTGATTAATTGATCAAGGCATGCCCCCAACGCTAAATTTACATTATCGAGACGCTTTTTCCTCGCAACGATTTTGGAATTTACATCACCGAGACGCTTTTTCCTCGGAGCGATGATTGGATATTTTTGTGTTTGTTTATTATGTGTTTTGTTGGGGTAACCAGTTCGTAGTACTTTAAACTCTCAAAGTAAATTATTTTTGAAGTAACCAATCATTCAGATCATGATATAGTATGGCATAATGTAAACTTTTTGTTTGAACCGTTGATAAAGTGTGGCGAATATTAATCTCCTGTAAATTATGTTAACTGTGCAATTTTCCACCTCATACTATATTTCTTAATCTCACAATTTTCACCTCAGTAATTTTATTTGTTGTATAGTTTTAATGGAACGTAAATTTCATGTTCGACAGTTTTGACCTCACATAATATTTCTATTTGTACAAGTTTATTTCACACCAGATCTTTGTTGCATAAATCCTTACTAAGTTTTGTTTTGTAAATACTTTGTTGATGAATGTTTCTACCATATAAATTATTTGATGTCCAACTTTAATCTCACAAGAATTATTTGTTGTTTAAAATTTCACAAGATTGTATGGCGAATCTAAACGTTGTTTATTGCTCTATGAAACTTTAACCCTTGTTCAGTTGTTGTTAATATCAGAGTTATAAGAGATTGAATATTTAAAATGGAATTGAGGTTAAATGACACAGAAAACGTGGCAGAAGCGAGGTTCGGTTCCTAGTCGAGCTGGCGAGATTTATCGTGCCACCTGTACAAGTCCACAGGTTTGGATAGATTCAGGGGCGGCCGCCGACGTTGTAAATTTCTCGATTTGGCCCAATAGTCGAGATCTCTTGCGGGTTGGAAGACCGTAATGGCCTAGTTCCGCAGGGCACGTTAGTAATGGAGATATGCTGGGTAGGCTTTGCGATAGATAGAATCACCGTCGCGGGGGGAGAACAGTTCCAGACCGGTAGCCCAGACTCCGCTTATGCTACAACGCTCCAGGGGTACTTTTGTCGTGCTCCTGTTAACTGCCGTAACCTAAAAAGGAAAAAGAGATCGGCCGCCACACGCCTGTAATAACTTGTGTATTTGCATCCAGTTACGTGATTCAGTTTTGCTTTGTTTTTATTAAATTTGTGATATTCAAGTATTTGCATTGATTCCAAACAGATGTATAGAATTTTCCGTTTGTTCGTTTCTCATATGTGTATGTCTGTCAATTCGCGAGTGTTTTTCTTTCATATATCTTAAGGTGTTTGAAATGTAATATGTCGTCTGGGAATAAAACCAAAGGGGGTTTTTGCGCTGAGGGGTAAATCTTCGCAGCGTCTTTCCTCCTGTGAGGGGTGCCGTACTCCCCCCTCCAAAACAATTTTGTCCATTATTTCTTGCGCTCTCGACAGTGTATGCACTTGTATGAAAGAACGTCTTCCCGCCATTTTTCAAAAACAAAAAAAAAACACACAACGTAGGTTCTCATTTGTTAGACGATCACAGCCAAGGCCAAACTTTGAATTTTTAAATTTTTCGCGGGCCTTTCAAAACTGTTTCAAGGTCAATTTCGAGGCGGGAAGTTTGGGTTATCACAATGCTTATAATAACTTTAAAATATCTCCAAGATTTCACAGCATTCGGTTCTGTAATTCCTGATTAAATCAATAAAATAAATTAACGCATTCATTATTTTTTTTGAGTCACCCTGTATATGCAAATCCAAAAAATATGATTGGAATGATACATCACAAGTACAGACTCATCAGATTTTGTACATTTTAGATAGGATTTATTCAGCAAAATTTTGGAGTGACGTCATCAATTTTTTAGGGGGGAAGAGCAAATACATTTTGATAAAAATTTTACCATGCTTATGGTAACTTTAAAACATCTCCAAGATTTCAAAGCATTCGATTCTGTAATTCCTGATTAAATCAATAAAATAAATTGACGCATTCGTTAATTTTTTTCAGTCATCCTGTATATGCAAATCGAAAAAATTTGAATGGAATGATAAATCACAAGAAGAGACTCACCATATTTTGTACATTTTAGATAGGATTTATTCAGCAAAATTTTGTGGTGACGTCATAAATTTTTAGGAGGGACGACCAAATACATTTTGATCAAAAATTTACCATGCTTATGATAATTTTAAAACATCTTCAAGATTTCAAAGCATTCGGTTTTGTAGTTCCTGAGTAAATCAGTAAAATAAATTTTGCGCATTCATTAATTTTTTTGAGACACCCTGACGGCAGACAGACGGACAGACAGACGGGAATGGGAGACGTATTTCTTCGTCTTCTGGGGGTCATGAAAGATCGAGAAAACGTAAAAGTAGAGAGTCGGCCGACGCGACGGACTCGATTACAATACTTCCTTTGCTTACGCTCGGGAAGTAAAAAACAGACACTGTAATGAGAGATTGTCGAATTTTTCATTGAAATTTGTACCATGGAGTTGCGGCACCTCTAGTAGGCAGTGCAAGTTGGCGCAATTTATCTCGAAAAAGTGCGTTTGTTTATTCCATCACCCCTAGCAACCAGCATTTGATACCCAAATCAGCATTATAAAGTTGCGCTGCACCAGTGACTTGCGCCACCAACTTGGAATTGGCCCCTGAGTCACGAAAGAGAAATATTTCGATTTTGTGTTTTCGTTCCTATTGTCTGTTCTTTCCTTGACAGAATTTGACAGCACATGAATAGCCCCAGTTGCTGCCTTTAAAAGTTCGTCTTTTTGCACTTCGTAAACAGAGCTAGTGCTGGCACCTTGTATGTCAACAATAGAACACTGACTTGCATCCTGGTTGCCTTCCTAAAATATGAGCATTATTAGAAAATATATTTATCCCTGATAATTCTACATACTGTAATTTGACTGTCGAACATACTTTCCTCGTCTTCATTTAATTCTGCCTGTATAGTCTCTTCCATTAATTATTTATTACGATGGCAATGAGAAGTAACACTATGCAACAAATTAAAAAAAATAAAATTCACAGAATGCACAGTATGTAGTTAAAATTTCTTACCTCAAACTCAATTGAGGTTTATGCTTGAAAGAATCGTATCACATCAGGTTTCAGAATGAAAAGTGTTTATTGAATTTTTTGAAATCATACAAAATTAATAAAACAAAACTTCATTTTTCATTGAAAAAGGTCTTTTTTTTCGAACGATTGGCATTCCTATTGTCGCCAGATCTCGCAGTATCCCTCTGAAGACACCAACAGAAGTTTGAAAGCATGGGTGGATACATAAAAGCGATATTTTTACGATTAACTGAAATCAAGTGTCCCAAAAAGTAAGAAAAACAAGACACCCGTTATCTATGTTTTGTGATGTGATATAGGTATAAAACATTTTTTTCTTTAGCATATGGAGTATAGGTACCCAACCTATCACATCAGGTTTCAAAATGAAAAGTGTTTATTGAATTTTTTGAAATCATATAAAATTAATAAAACAAAACTTCATTTTTCATTGAAAAAGCTCTTTTTTTTCGAACGATTGGCATTCCTATTGTAGCCAGATCTCGCAGCATCCCTCTGAAGACACCAACAGAAGTCTGCAAGCATGGGTGGATACATAAAAGCGATATTTTTACGATTAACTGCAATCAAGTGTCCCAAAAAGTAAGGAAAACAAAACACCCGTTATCTATGTTTTGTGATGTGATATGGGTATAAAACATTTTTTTCTTTAGTATATGGAGTATACCCAACCTCAAACACTATCTGAACTTTCTGTGAATTTTTTAGTGTTGCATAGTGTAATCAATTACAAACCTCATCATTTCCCATCCCACTGTGCAGAGATTGTAAATGTTTTTTGTGGTGAAGGAAAAAATTCGTTTTCAGGCCATGAAATTTTGCCTTCACATCTTGTAATGAAACAGGAGGTCTAACCGCTAAGGCACTGGTTATTGCCTCAGGTGCCACCTTTTTTGCATGCCTGTTTTTGTACTGGGCAGATTTCACAACGTACAGACAGGGATGTTTTCTCCATTTCTCAATTAGGCACTGTACTTGTTCCCGACTCCACGATAAGGTTATTTTAACTTACTGTCACTGAAATTACACGTGAACTACACTAAACAGTCCGCCTCTGCATTTAAGGTTATGTTCTGCCGCTACGAGAGTATCGCATCTATGCGCATGACTGCGTAAATTGTCTGGGCGTCGATTTCTCAATATATTTACCCAATATTTAGAACACGTTCTAAATAATTTTCATGAAAATTTACAAAATATTTTGCTACATTTTTCACTTGTATGCAACGCTGAATTTTTTTTTACAACAACTTTTCTCGTAAATTTTCATGTAAATTTTGCATCGTGCCAAACGGGCTTAATAATGTAGCAACGTCACATCGTAATTTCAAAAATAAACTGTGGTTGTGAAGCCTAAGAAGAAGTCAATTAAAATATGTAAAGATTACTAAAGATATATGGATGTTTCATTGAAAAAAAAAATTAAGTTGTGTGTTATGCCTTAAAACCAGGACACTCCCTACACTTATAACATTACTGTGATTTAAAAAATTAAAACAAGATTCACTGTTAATTTTTATTCGTATCTATATCTTTTCCTACAATTTGTTCGTATTTGTCATAATTTGCGACATAATCCTTGATGCATTCATATATAAATGTTAACTGCTTCTGAAATAAAAAAGAATTAGAAATGAAGGAACACTTTTCTGTTTATTTACGATTATTATTATATTCAGGCGAATTATTCCCTCTAAACTATTTTTTTTTAATGAAATCTAATTCCTCCAATACTCGTTAGTTATTATTCAAAGCTTTCGCCTATCTAGTAACTAAAACTAACACGTTTTCTCTAATTTTGGATTCATATTACTCACCGTTCTGTTGACGAACAATTTTTCGCCCCTCCTTGCAGTTCGCAAGGCACTACAGACATCAATTTCTACTTCCTTTTCATATTTTTCTATGATGTACGAGAAAGCAACAAATACACCACAAGCTGTAAATCCATCACTGAAAAATACGAAGAGATGATTAAATGTCAAAAAGAGAATCAAGTAAGTAGTAAAAAAAATAGAGAAATCCAATTAATGTTGTTTGGTCTAAAAACTAAGTATCTACAATTTACCTGCAAGAAACTAACACTAATTCATTCTCAGCTTTGAAAGTGTGTATATAGTTAACCATAGAAATAAACTTGTGCACCGACTTTGGTACGAACTGATTGACTTTCCAATCATTAAATTGAAATATATGTAATCTGTCGTCATAGAACTTCTGCAATATTTAAGAAACATGTTAAGTGTTTGGATTTTCAAGTTGGTACATATTTTTACCTCCTTCGAAATTTTATGATATATCAATAAAGACGCTTCCGTTATCTTGCCGTATGTCGTATTTATGATTCGTTCACGGGTAATTTTAACAACTTGCGTAGGTCCACTTATGACGGTCGTCAACGGGAATTTCTAAATTAAAAAATACATTGTAAAAAGAAAGAAATAACTAGTTAACCAGCTTACCTTATTAATAAACAAAACACAAGAGACCGATTTTCTTGCAACCATTTTCCAGAATTCCACAAGCTGGTCCTCTCTTGGTTCTCTAGAAATTACATATTTTCTTTTCTGTCCATATCGTGCAACTAAAAAATATTCAAGAATATGTGAAATGGAAACTTCTTGGTGTTGCTATTTAGCACTAACCTTTTACGCTTTGAAGAGAGCATGGACGAATACAGTACTGATAATTGATGTCCTGAAAAATATTGTCGTATCGATGCAGAGTTTCTAGAAACTGAAGCTCTTTTCTCATATCATCACGGTTTGTCTTTTGTCCAGTGGAATACTGAAAGGGACTTCTACGTTCTAAGAAATATTCAGCCACAACCAGGTGCGAAAATATGTAATGTTCCTACGATTGAAGCAGAAATTAGTCAATTATGCATAAAAATCAAGTGTGTAAATTATTATTTATGAATTTTCAAATTTTAATTTTTTTTTTATTATTATAACCATCAAAAAGTTACCACACTGCTAATCATAGCCATTCGTTGTTCTCGGAGTGCTTTAGTTAAGCTGAAAAAGTCAACTTTCTTGTCAGTTTTGATCATCTGTAATGCTAAATCGCACAAAATTAAAATTCCACTTTGATTGGTACCATATCTAGAAATCAGTTAATGCATTACAATCAAAAACCTACAATAATACATTAACTACGAACCCTGAATGAAAGACAATTGGTCCATGTGATTTGTCATACAGTTGTGTTATTAATTTTACCACAGGTAAAACATGATTCGGATAAAGCGTACTAAAATTGTCCAAACTCCACTTGACATGAAAATGCTGTATACTTTTGATTTTGTCACCATAAACTGCTTGGAGCTCGTGGTAAGTATATACTTCAAATGTAGTTTTTTTAAGCAATTTTATTATAATTTCACCACATTCATATACCTCTGACAATCTTTGCGGCCAATACTCCGCGCACATTGGCTGAAAACGAAAAATAAAATTTTGTAATTTTTATAGGTTTTTACTAAAGAATTTACCTCCTTGCGTTCAAAAAATTCAGTTGCCATTATTATAACACTAACGTCTTCTTGCCATATCATCCTCCAAAAATCTTTAACAGTATAAAATTTCGGTGACTGACAGGCAATGTAAGCTTTTGGACGATCGTAACCCTGAAATTTTGATTTGACTTATCGTGTTCTACGAACAACAAACAACTTACATCAATGTAGCTAGCATTTATATAGTCTTCAGTTCCTACGCCATCCATTGGATTAAGAACAACTCTGTTGGAATCGACTGAAAAAAGTGTGTCATTTAAACAACTTGATTAAAATTATAAAATATAGTACAAGGAACAATTGGACTTCGATCTTTGTTCTTGTTAATATTCTTCGATTGTAAACCAGTGCTAGAACTGGAGGGCACACTGTCTGAAAGAGACTAACAAATGAAAAAATTAGTTTCATTGATTTCATTGTTCATTTTCTTCAATTTATACAAATTTTTGCTTTCCGAGTGCTTGTAATAGTTATTTATACACCAAGTGAGTTAAATACGTTTTTATTCACAAGAAGATGTTGAGATCACGAGCACGCAGTGCCGGTGATCTCATTTCTTCGAGTGAATAAAAACGTTAACTCACGTGGTGTATACAAAGTTTTATTCAATTTCAATAAAATTAAGCCCGCATAAATCAAGAATTAAAATTTTACACAGAAAACTAGCAAAATCGAGGTTGCAGAGGTTGGCGTGTTTCGTTGCCCTGGTGCCAAGTTGTTTATTTGTAAATTGTAAACAACAGTTTGATGTGTGAAAGTTTGTGTGAAATGGGGGAAAACTTGAGAAAAAAGAATTTTGTGCCTGATTCTATTCTACAGAAAGTAGAAAAGGCTGTGTTGAAGTTAGTTCCCCAGAAATCAAAAGATTTATACGAAAAAGAATACAACATAAGGTAACTCAACTCAATATGGCCTAGTACCCAATATGGCCTATTGGCTTTTTCTCATGTTTCAAACAAATTGTGGTAGATTGCCACTGAGATACATTCTGGGACGTTTTTATGTAAGAAATACGGACACGAGGAGTGCGTGGATCTCACTAAAAATGATAAAGATATTTTTATTTCTCCTTATTGTGAAAATTAACAATTTGTTTGTCAATAACCTTTTTTTCCGTGCTTATTTTTGTTTTTTTTTTCGATTTTTTAAAAACAGACCATATTGAGTATCTATGTACTTAATTTGGCCTAAAGACACACTTCAATTAAACCGGGTACTGTTGGGCTCTACAATTTTGAAAATGTCTGAAAATTGAAGTTTATGTTCAAAAATGTAACCTCTTCAACTCCCACCATTACTCTTCCATTTCAAGTTCTCACAAAAATTTAAAAAATTCTCAAAGCTTAGGTAGGCCATATAGGGTACAGTGACCTTATTTTGTCGATGGAGGGATCAAAAGCAAGCGAAAAAGGTGGACGAAAATATCATCTTGGCTTACATCAACAACAAAAGTAAAATCCTCATCATCATGGTCTTACCATTCGCAACTTAAAAAAAATGTTGTCAGTGAGGGAAAAAATTGATTGTATCAGGTTTGTTGACCACATTTACAGATTTGCAAAGTTTATATTTATGTATTTATAGGTTCCATCAGGTAACTGCATATCTGAAAACAGTATCTACAGTATATGTTTCGAAAAAATTTTTGGATACTGCTCCTAACGAGAAATATCTACTATTAAAGGTATCTAAGAGCTCAAATATTTTGTTTTTACTAACAATATTGTGTTTTAGGTCGTGACTATTATAGGAATTACAGAAGGATGTAAAATTGGAGAACTGGTTTCCATGTCTGTAGAGGATATTGAGGATAGAGGAACTAAAAACCTATAAAAAACGAAAGTGGATGCTCCGGTGAAGCAAGCAATAGTACTCCCAGAGAATTTAGCATTACGACCACTAACAAAAATCACACCAGTAAAACGACAGTTTCTGCCGAAAATGTATCTGCTCTATTAAATGGTGGGACCCAAATTAACTTTAGTGGTTTGATAAATTGCCATTTTTATTTTAGTTGTGAAAATAAAACTTTGGAGGATAATTAGCAATAGTTGTTAGCATTGTTAGCTACCTATGTATTATTATTATTATAAAATTAATAAATTTGTGGGGGCTGTCAAGTTCCACACAAAATTGTATAGCGTTTGTATATTTGTATATACTCTGTATTTAATTACTTCCCAGTATCACCCCGAAACTTTCTCTTCGTCCACCTGCATGTCGTAAAACCTATCTTTTATTCATCCTTCTCAGTAATACTTATCCTTTTCCAGATTTCAAAATACCTTCCAAGAACCCTTTAGACACAACTGTTTCTACCGCTTTCTACCGACCTTTCCTTTCATTTCAATTGCACAAACTCCAAGACTCTTCCTTCAACCGCCGTACCGACAACATCAAAATAAATACGCCAAAACGCAAGTACTGTTTCAATTACCTGATCACCCCACAAATTAATAAATAAAAACATAATTATGATTCAGTGATTTAAATTTTTTTTATTTCACTAGTGATTAAAGAATCACTTGTCACAGTTGCTATGAAGTCAATAATTGCCGTTTAAAATGTAAAAATTGGATAAATGTATTTACATAATACCAAGTTTATAATTACGTAACAATGTACCACAAATTCAAAGTGATAATAAAAATTAACACTCACATCGAACTGGGTTTTTAAAGTTGTAAGAAACGTGGGTTGCAAACAATAGTTTTCAAAAGTGTTGACTTCGATCACTGTGGTTTCAGGAGTCTTATCCAACATTACAGTCATTTCTTCTTCTTCTTCTTCTTCTCGAACAATAATCGCTTGATTTTTCCGTCTTCTTTTGTACATTAAATATATTAGAATAACTATTACCGGAAATAGGCTCATTAATACTGCTAGTGAAATAATAGTGGAACCAGAACTAGCATCAGAAGCTGTAATTGTTATAGGATAAGCAAGAATACAACGTATATATATTATTTGAAATGTGCTTGGGTTTAAATGTTTGTGACTTTGTGAAAAAAAAAAAAAAAGATTACCTGTTTGAAAAAATAGCAGCGCGCTGTCATTATATGTTTGATTCGTCAGAGCTCTTACCATTAACCAATACTTGGTATTAGGTTTTAAAGGTGTATTATAGCAATGTACTTTACAACAACTACTGCTGGCCCCTATTATAAAGTTGCAAGTGTGTTGTCCATCTACAATGCCATAAATTAGAATTTAATTGAAGAGTCAGTTGTTAATTACGTACCTTTGAACGGATTCCAAGAATCGGGTGTAAGCTGTAAGGAATTTTGAGGTGAAGAAGGCCAAGTTCTGAAAGTTCCATCCCAAAATCCATTTGTACTTTTAATGTCTACGTCCCCTTCAAATAAGAATAAAGCGTACGCAATGATTTCTCCTGTTGAGTTTATAAAATTCTTTTTAGATAGCACAAAATAAGCTTTAGTTGAGTCATTTGATATTGGCGGTAGTATGTTTGAAAATGTTATTGTGCCTAAAACTGACAGTATTGTCTTGACGTTTTTAGTGGAATTATGAAATAAACCTTCCATTGAAGATTTTGGAACAACTGGTAGTGTAAAGTTATTAGAATTGCTTGCTTCTGACAAAGTTGTAGTTTTTCCTGTAGTTGTTTCAGATGTAGTGTGATCTACAACAAAAATTAAACAAACTAGCTTTGTAATTACAAGCAGTGAATTTAATTTTGGTATTATTCACACGGAACTTTCCTCGCTAAAAGACAATCCATTAAACAAATACAGTTTTTTTAAGAAATTATAAAATTTAGGTCCCCAAACTGTATGTATTTATGATAGCTTCTGGGAGTTCTGGATGTTCAAATAAACTTTGGAGTGGCTTTGAAAGCGAGATTTACATTGAAATATTTATTTATTTATTTAGTTATTTATTTTTCGATTTAGGTATATTTATCATTTTTTAATTATTACTTACCCTTGCTACATTCTCCTGTCTTTTTATCACATATTCCACAGTTGATGCATTTATTTTTACACGATAAACCCCACAGTCCATCCTCACATGCTGAAATTAGTTAATATTACTAAATTTCAGTTGAAAAGATATATTACATGCAAATGAAATCGCACTGTACAATAAAATATTACAATCTTTGTTCATTTTCACAGCCTGGAAAATTTTTATGATAAAATAAAATTGCCAATGGTTTTTTGGCTTTATTCTATTGATGTATAGTTTTGGAAATGTCATTTTACCCATTATATTGGAAATAATGAGATGGACAGTAATAAAATATCAAGAGATATTTACAACTTAAAGTTGTCGGGTATCGGTAATTCCCAGATGTTAGAAAGCAGAATAATCTGGACCATTGTTATACTCACGAACGAAAATGACCATAATTTTATGGGTACAACTACTGTAACCTCATTTGACATACACCTGTTAAAACTTTTATGACTTAAGCAGCTTAAGCCAAACCACCCTTATAAGTCAAACTGGCTATTGTATTACTTAACTCAGTTCACAGCTACATTATGCCAACAATGGACAGTAATAATCTTGCGGTTCGGGTCCACAAAGCTTACAATAGAAAATTTGACTTATAAGGGTGCTTTGGCTTGAAGTTACAGTACCTGCTAAATGTTCTTCGAGTGAACTGGTGTGAGCCGTACTAAATATTTCTTACCATTGTACGTACCACTGTCCGTTTCGTTATTGTCAATAAAATTTTATAGGGTAGAATGAAATTTCCAAAATTATAGTTTTATTTGAAATATTTAAAATTACTTCAATAAAAGTTTAAAACTCTTTGGATTTCTCGATGAGCAATTTTAAAATAATTTTTATTTTACTTTTTTTTCTAATTTTTTGCAAAATTCACACTAAAACGAAACATATAGAGTCAAAAGTCTAAAAATTCCATTAAGTATATATATTTTGTCGATTAAAAACTGAATTAAAGGAAACATTGTTGTTACCTATTCTCTTATATTTTGATTTTATGACAAGCGTTTTGTTTCTTATACAATTAAATGCTATTCACCATTGACTTGAATTGACCTTTTTAAAACGATTTTTGCAAATTATTTTTTTTATTTACTATAATCTTTTATTTCCTTACGTTCAACGCATGACGGCCCCTGAAATCCCCAGGAGCACACACAGCTTGGATTAGATGAACTTCTTCCACAAATTGTGTAATTTTCGCAGTAACTTGTCTCTGGTCCCAACAATTCATCACAGCGAAGATCGCATTTGTGTCCCAAAAATCCAGCTGTACAATTAATATGTGGAAATGTCTCTACGAGCTCGGTTTCATTCTCATTTTTTGGAAACAAGAGTTCGCACGATCTTTTTTCTTTAGTCTTGCTCAACTTTGTCTTGTATATTGCTGCAAGAAAAAAAATTGGTCTAAAGAGTTTAGACAGTACTTCCCTCGCTGTCGGAAACGTGACGACTGCATGCCTATTATGTTTTTTTTTTCGCAATAGATTTCAAAGCATTCGGTTTTGTAGTTCCTGAGTAAATCGAAAAAATGTGAATGGAATCATTAATCACAAGAAGATACTCACCATATTTTGTACATTTTAGGTAGGATTTATTCACCAAATTTTAGGGTGACTTCATCAATTTTTTTAGGAGGGATGAGCAAATACATTTTGATAAAAAATTTACCATGCTTATGATAACTTTAAAACATCTCCAACATTTCAAAGCATTCGGTTTTGTAGTTCCTGATTAAATCAATAAAATAAATTGACGCATTCATTAATTTTTTTGAGTCACCCTGTATATGCAAATCCAAAAAATATCATTGGAATGATAAATCACAAGTACAGACTCATCATATTTTGTACATTTTAGATAGGATTTATTCAGCAAAATTTGGGGTGACGTCATCAATGGTGAATTTATTTGATTGATTTAATCAGGAACTACAAAACCGAATGTTTTGAAATCTTGGAGGTGTATTACAGTTATCATAGGCATGGTAAATTTTTAGTCAAAATATATTTCCTGATTCCCCCCCCTAAAAAATTGATGACGTCACCCCAAATTTTGCTGAGTAAATCCTATCTTAAATGTACAAGGTATGAGCAGACAATACTGGTCATATATCATTCCATTCATATTTTTTGGATTTGCATATACAGGGAGATTCAAGAAAATAAATGAATGCGTAAATTTATTTTATTGATTTAATCAGGAACTACAAAACCAAATGCTTTGAAATGTTGGAGATGTTTTAAAGTTATCATAGGCATGGTAAATTTTTGATCAAAATATATTTGCTCATCCCCCCCTAAAAATTGATCACGTCACCCCAAATTTTTTTCGAAAAAATGCTACCTTAAATGTGCATTGTGCAAAGTATGATGAATCTATAATTGTGATTAATCACTGCATAAATATCTTTTAGATTTGCTTATACGGGATGTGTGAAAAAAATTAATGACAGAGTCAATTTATTATATTGATGAAATCAAGAATTGCAAAACTGAATACTTTGAAATCTTGACGTTTTGAAGCTATTGTAAGCATGGTAACTTTTTAAAGAAAATGTATCTGTTTATCAATCCCAAAAAATTTATTATGGTGTCTCAAAATTTTGCAGAATAAATTCTTTTGCAAATGTGCAAAATATGAATAGACGTTTAATCGTTGCAATCGTTAAAATTATGACAATAAAGTAACAATAAGGTAAGAATTATAATAATAACATATTATTTCAAAAAAATGTTCTGTGTGGCCAAACGGCGTACACGATATTTTACTTACATATATTGAGTTTTATGTTGGGACACTTTCGTATATCTATTGCCCAATAAGGTTTTTCGGCTCCAGAAAATGTTTGTCTAACTAACGTGAGATTAGTGTTAACTTCCACTATAACTTTTTGACTTTTGAACAGTTCATTCTCCATCATGGAATCAGGTGTATTTTCCACTGTGCGGTTCATTCCTCCAGATGTGTAGATTTTTAGAAGACACTTCGGGCAAAGATAAATATAAAAGATCAAACAAGAAACACCAGTTGAACCAGTTGACACCACTGTTTCTGTTGGAGAACTTTCATTTGCGACTCTAATTTTATCTAAAAATTATATTGGTAAAAGGCGTTAAATACAATAATAAGAAATAACATATTGAGAAACACAGACGTATTTTGCTAATAACTTTTTGTACAGTTTATTGCAGAATTATTTCTTACATTTTTCCATTTTATGATTTATAAATACATTCCCAACTTGATGAAATATTTAAATAACTTTTAAAACTATCGTTTCCACAGAAAATAAAGTATACTATGAACAATAATTGTGAATACTCTAAATGGAAGTACTTAAATAAAGATTATAAGTATGAATATTGTTGAAAAGGCAGGTAACTTCGGTCCTTTAAATAATTTACTTACAGTTGTGGATTTTCCATGCTGATCGACATGTTGTTTCGACGACAACTTCAAAAAAATTCGAATACACAGTTATTTTGTGGAAACTGATACTATTTTCATAAACTGTTAAAGTTTTATTTGTATAATGTAGGGTGTAGTGGATCCAAGATGCAGAAGTTATATTTTTTGGTTTAAAATTCTTAGAACGACTTTCACTCGTATTGAACATTATCCTGCAAGGAATATTCGAAAAATAAATCGAAAACGACGCTGAGACGACTTGAGAAAATTTGTACTTATCGGTATATATCGTTCTGAAACCTGGAATATGCAGAAACCATTAATTACCTAAATGCAGTACAGAAACACAGTTTCAGAAGTAATGGACTTCGTGAATAGTCTTATAAATTTTTATTAGTTAAATAATAAGTAAATAAATAAATTTTCGCATATCGGCTGGTCCTACCATACCTAAATTCTAAACCTGTGACTTTTTTAATCCACTGAAGCGACATAAAAACACTCCACATAAGTATTCGATAATCGATCGAGTCGATATTACATATCATAGAAAAACACCTTAAAATAAAATATTTCATAAAAATGATGAAAATATACCTTCCCATCTTTTGTCGATAACTGGCCCATGTTCTACATGTTCAGACTGTTTTAATGTCCAGTTATAGAAGAAGTCCTTTTCAAGGAGAACTTCTGTATTTTCAGGATCTTCAGCGACAGGTGGCTTCGTGTATATCACCAAATCTTTGTCCTCCACTACGCATACAAAATCGGTCTCGTTCTGTAATGTAATTATTTCTTGACTGTTTGTACCCGCAAGAACTACTAGCACCAAAATTAGGAAGATCATCTTTCATTTTCGCTGGTGACCTGATGATGTAAATAAATTTGGTAGTATTAATCCAGTGCGTGTCCTAATATGACGTTTAATTCAAAATCTTAACAATAAATTAAGTCCACGTATAAACATGGACACTGACAGTAATTAGTAAGCGTAATCTATACTTCTATACTTATATAATAAAGCTGAAGCTTTTGTTTATTTGAACACGTTAATCTCAGAAACTACTGGTTCAAATTCAAAAAATCTTTTTGTGTTGGATAGTCCATGTATCATATCTACATATAGACTATATAACATGACGCTATGATCAATAGGAGCGAAGTAGCAATGAAAAATTCGGAAAAAGGGAAAATTATTCCTCCTTTGACAGCTTCCGTTGCTTACGCTGCTTAAACGGTTAAAGCTACGTAAAAATATATGTAGGACGAAATTGTTCCCCTCTAAAAGTTCTAAAGAAAAGTCCGCGACAGCATATGTCTATCTTTTAAGGTCGAGTCAGTATGACCTTTTTTATGGTAATGAAATTTGTTCTAAAATAATAATGCATTATGTATAAAATTCTCGCGTCACAGTGTTTGTAACCGAACTTCTCCGAAATGGGTTGATTGATTTGTATGAAATTTTTTATGTATATTCGGTAGGTCTGACAATAGGTTGTACACTATTTTTTAAACCCCTAAGTGATAAGGGTGGCCCACCCTAAAAAATGTTTGTCTATTTTTTGGCCAAAATTTTTTATCTTTATTTTTTTAAGATTTGGCATCAAAAAATACACATAACCGTAAATTTTCAGCTTTCTACCACCAACCCCCATTTTTTAATCGTCTATAAAATAAAATTCAATTGCTGTTCCTATTAGTCTCGCTAAGACTCAAAAACGGCTTGACCGATTTGAAAATTTTTTTATATTACGGGGATGGTTTATAAATAAAAAAATAAGGGTAACTTAAAAGAACAGTTAAAAAATAAAAAAATTCTAAAAATTTTGTATGGGAATCGCCACTTCGAATTAATTTCAATAGTTGGCGTTTCTGACGGACCTGTCGTCTAACTGACGTGTCATACAAAACTAATTCTTCCGTGCGATTGTGAAAAGTATATTGCATTTCAAATCGTTCTTTGTTTTTTCGTAAAAAAAACGTTTATTTTAAGAAAAGTCTTGGTTAAAGTGAATTTAATTACACATTGCGAAAGTTTCTTATTCATTTTGATCTGCCATTCTATTTACCGATATTCACTTTGTTGGTTTCGACAAAACCTCAAACTTTACCATTATTCGAGGATTTAATTTGAAGTTTTCAATATTTTAAAATTCTCAAGACAAAATTTACAGATTTGATTGACTGTGTCGTTTTATGAAGTTCATTAAAATGCCGAGAAGACGACAAGCTCACATAGGTCCACGAAGTCAATCAAATGTGCGACGAACTACCTCAGGTGCAAACCGCAATGATTTATTTCATGGGTAATTCGGATATGGAAGCTGATCAGCGTTGTGCTCATAATCAACATAATCAAACATTGAAGCGAGACATTGGGTGGTATAGATAAAACTGAGTAGAAGATACTCATATTCGAAGTACGAAGTACCTACTTCATTATTACTCTTATGTACCTGAGCATCTACTCTATGTACTGAGTACCTACTTGGAAACATTGTATCTCCCCGGACACAAACTGAACATCTACGCGTTTTGTGAGCATTTAATCTAGAAATGAGCATCGGCGTGGCAAATAATTGAGCTGTCTGTAAAGCAGCTTAGAAAACCAGTAGGATCGTTGTAAGAGTGAATTTTAATTAAACATGGTGACTTTCATGAACGTGGAACGTCGTCAAAAGGTGCATTCAGTTTGAAAAACACATTAGGAGCAGGAATATCGAAAACTTTTCATGTAATTAACTTTTATTTATGCATAAATTGTGCAGTGCGTTTTTTCTAACACTGGCCATAGAGATTCCCATCTCAAGGTGTCTACCCCCTACTAACTTATATTTTGGTGACTCGATTTTTGCCTTGATGGTTGAACACTGTCACTGTTGTCCTTTTTTGTTGTATGGAGATGCTACTTGAGCATCAACTGTTACTTACTGAAGTATTAGTATCATCTAGAAAAACTAGAAATATTTTGATTTGATATTCGAGTAGATACTTCGTATTTCGAGTATGAGCATATAGTGAGTTTTATTTATATCAATCACTGTCAAAAAATGATCGAACGTTGTTTCGACAGAACTTCCTTCGTACCAAATGTATAATGAAACATATTCAGCATTTTCGAGTTGAGTCTTTTCTTCACACAATTTTGTGATGACCTAATCAACATTTACTATCAACACGTATACCACCTTGGATTGGTGCAGTATAATACTAAAAATAACTGTACTGTATTCCCAAAATTGTCTGTGAAAATCGAGTGAGCCATTCCATCAATTTTTTGGGGGGAATAAATAAATATTCTTAACAATTTACCATGCTTACAATAACTTTAAAACGTCTGCAAGATCTCAAAGTATTCATTTTTGCAACTCTTGAGTTATTCACTAAAATAAATTGACTGATCCATATATTTTTTTGAGTCACTGTAAAAGCAAATCTAAAAAATATGAATACTAAATTATATATGATAAATTACAAAAATATACTGATGATATTTTCCACATTTTAGATAGGATTTATTCGGCAAAATCTTGAGATGACGTCTTCAAGTTTTTGGGCTTGATAAACAGATTATTTTGACTGAAAACCTACCATATCAAACAGTAACTTCAAAACGTCTGCAATATTTGAAAATTCAGTTTTGCAATTCTTGATTCAATCAATAAAATAAATTGACTCAGTGATTAATTTTTTTGAGACACCCCCTATAAGCAAAACTAAAAAATATGAATGGAATGATAAATCACAAGTATAATCTCATCCTATTTTGGACATTTTAGATAGGATTCATTTGACAAAATTTTGGGCTGACGTCATCAATTTTTTGGAGGGGATAAGTAAATATATTTTGAATAAAAATTTATTATGCTCTTTATGACCTTAAAACATCTGCAAGATTTCAAAGCATTCGATTTTGCAGATTCAAAATTAAATTGTAGGTGAAATGAAGTTCACGGGGTCAGCTAGTATTATCTATAATTAGAATTACAATTAAAATGAAAAACCTGTACCCTCAGCCGTTCCAAAGTTATATATACAAGAAAGAGAAATGACTTTAAAGCCGTACTGTATTAATCACATATAGTTATTTCATCATAACACTATTAAAAAATCCTGTTTCTTAGATGAATTATAAAATTTAATAGTGTAAATGGTTTTTTTAATCCTAATATGTTAAAATAACGGATGTTATTATTAAATAGTAAAATATGTGGTATGTTTCAGAACCCAGGGACTTCGTATTATATATCAAAAGAATAGCATTTACTACGCAAATTTTGAGGTGACATCGCCAAATTGTTAGTGGGGACGAACAGACAAATTGTGGTTTGCGTTTTACCATGTACTCAATATTTGTAAAATCGACAGTTAGCAACAAACGTTTGTGATATAAAGCTATAGAATCCGAGAAATATAGGAACAGAAATTGTTGCACTTACAGCAGACAAAAATCGTACTTCTTCGCCACCTTTCACAGTTTTGAGAGTCTGAAATTAAACATAAACGGAGTCGAAATAAAATCAGTTACTGATAATAAGTTAATAAACATATCTTTCGTAATCTTGTTAAATACACTAGCGATCGTAAACTGGGCAACATTGAAGAAAAAATTTTATTTATAAAAGTACCAAAAATAAACAGATTTATCGAAGTGTATATAAAATATACAGTGCTTTCATAAAATCCGCCCCAATCTCGCCCAACTTTTGAGAGAAAACAGATTGTTATATTAAAGAGTATCAGGCCAGCTCCAAAGACAACTCGAATAACAAAAAATGCGCAGACAAAAGTATAGTTGAAAGTGAAATCGAAAACAAGAGAAGTAGATGTTGATTTGTGCGAATATGAATTAGAATAGCGGACAGTCGATTTACAAATTTTATTTAACAATAACAAGTGTTCTAGAATATGACCGTTAGATCTACAAAGTGAATAGAAAGTGAATGAATAATGTTAACTGAATGAGTAATGATGAATGAATCAGTTAAGAATGATGAATGGATGAGTTGAGAATGATGAATCTTGGCTACCCTGTGTTCCAAGGTGGTGGTGGCTCTGGCTCTCACCCTTAGGAGTGGAGAGAGGCGAAACAGGTTCCCCGCCTGAGGCACTAACAGTAGATAAGAAGATGTTGTTTCTTTGCGAACTCTTGATAATTTCACTCAGGTTTTGATAAAACGCATCATTGATACATTTTAATAAGTATGAAAGGAATGTTGCTTTAGCAATTAAAAAACTGTTTTAGTAAAATGAGAACAATCTGCAGATCTGAAAAGGGTATATCAATAATAACACTGGTCAACAAAATTCAATTTTTTCTCTCTAACTTTGACATAATTGTAATGTTTTCGTTTAATTTGTCTCTGTGTTTGTAACAAAGGGCATAAACCTTACAACTTAGCTCAATTAAAAATAAAAATGCATATTTGATGTTAAAAACAAAAAAGCAGGTAAAACAATTTAATTTTTGTATCTTTAACCGCAAAAAGTGATGTATTAACAAAAGAACAACCATAATTAAGAAAAAAACAACGATTGTGGTTTAAAAAACGAAAAAAACAAAAGAAACAGCTAAGACCGACGTTTTTTCGGTTGCCTCCTATAGATTTCATTGAAGATCTCTCGCTTGATGGTCCCGCAGTATTCTGCGAGCATTTAGGTGTTCCATCGACCTTGGTAACGTTTTTGTATCCACAAAATGCCCAGATGGAAGTGTTCACTATGTCCGTCACTCACGTCGTCATAATTTTTGGGGAAAAAATCAAGATGCGAATACATAAAATGCACTTTTAAGAATATGTTAATTTTAAATTTTTTATATGATGATAACATGTTTTCTACTTACTAAACGTAGTTTTCTTATTGTTTCCCAAGAAGTTTGTAGCAATTTGATCACAAAAAAATACACCTTATAGAAAGTTTCCTATTACTTAATAGTACGATTTTTGTATTTTTCAAAGGATAATATTTAAGATTACTTTTAAATGAGAGCTAAGTTTGGGTTTAGCCGTTTATAGTATCATTTAAAATTGTTAATTAAATAATAATTGGCTGTTATAATAAAAGTTAGAGCTTAGCTGTTGACCAGTGTAATTTATGCTAGCGTGGCATGGTTTAAACAAATCTCGCCACACTTTGAAGAAAGGATTTGCAATAAAAACAACCAATATGTTAATTTTTGGAGATACATTCTTAATAATAATAATAGTTTATTAACGGAAAAGTAACTCCTATTACATAAAACAAGAAAGCAATTCATTAAATAACTTATAACTAAAAATTTAAGATGTACATGAAATAAAACTAAAACTAAAACTGGATATAACATTCTTTGATACAGATATTAGCACACCACAAACCTAATGTCGATAATAAAATAATTTGATTCTTAAAACCGATTTAGAAGACCTAAATAAATAATTTTTTGCGGTTGATGTAACCACTGGTAGCATCAGTAATACTTCTTAATAATAATGATAATCTATATTCACGGGCAAGTAAGTATCCCATTTACAATAATAATGATACAGATTACATTTACAGTAACTTTAAAAACACAGTAAATGATGGACACGATTTTTAAAAACAGCATAAGATTGACAATTAAAAAAATCCAATGAATCAGAGAACTCATTGCAAGTACGGAGTGCTGTGTTCAATGGAGAATTTAAAGTATAGTTTCTCCTACAGCTTTCTATACTAAACAATGGACTTCTCCTCACAGCGAACTGCGGAACATAAAAAAATAGGGAATGCAGAATTTCGTTACAGTCCAAAAGATTGTTCATGACTCTAAAAACAAAGCAAAGTTGAAAGTATTTTCGTCTAGTACATAATGTTGTCATTCCAAGATAGCTCAAACTTAAATTGTAATTGAAGTCTATTTGTAAATTGTTGGGCAATTTATGCTTAACACAATTAAGAAATTTTCGTTGTATCGCCTCTAATCTGTCGATATGGATTTTATATTGAGGTGACCAAAGTATACATCCATACTCCGTTACCTATCTAACTAGTGTAACATACAAAGTTTTTATTGTTTGTAAATTTTTGAATTCACTACCGTATCTTGTTACACACCCTAAGATTTTATTAGCTCTACACACAATTTTTTCGTAATGTGGTATAAATGTCAACTTCGAGTCCAAAGTGATACCTAAGTCTCTAACTTCAGAAACAAAGTTAAGTATTTGGCCATTTAAAATGTATTTAACCTTGCATGATACAATTTTCCTACTAAAGTTTATTGCGTGACATTTATCTTCATTTAGAAACATATTGTTAGAAACACACCACTCTTCCAGATGACCAAGATCTCGTTGTAGAGTTGTAACGTCATTTCTAGAATTTATAATTCTAAAAATTTTTAAATCATCAGCGAATAGACGATAAGGACTTTCAAATTTGTATCCTATGTCATTAACAAATATCAAAAATAATAGAGGCCCCAGAATTGACCCTTGGGGAACTCCCGAGGTTACATTCACCATATGTGACAGACAATTGGCTATCTTAACCTGTTGCGATCTATTGGAAATATACGAGATAAACCATGTGAGTAGGGACCCTGATACACCGTACTCTTCCAATTTATGAATAAGGATGGAATGGTTCACTTTATCAAATGCTTTAGAAAAGTCCATATATATTGAGTGAACCTCGGAACCTCTACCTAACGCTGTTAAAATGAGGTTGACGTAGCTGAATAAGTTAGTAACTGTTGAACGTTGTTTATAAAAACCATGCTGTTCAGGAATAATTAAAGAATTAAAGATAGGTGTTTTACTTACAGCAGATAAAATAGTTATTGGACGATAATTGTCAACTTTGTTGGTAGCACCTGATTTGAAAATAGGTATGATAAAAGTGTGCTTCCATTTAGTAGGAAAAATACCCTGATTTAAAGATTTGCTAAACAGTAACTGTAATGGCCAACCTATAATTGATTGAGTCTTTTTGTAGAATAATGGAGGTATTCCATCAGGACCAGGCCCCTTGTTTGTATTAAGAGCACTTAAACAACGATCAACATCTTCCACACTGATGTCAATAAAATTTGTATTAATTTTAATTTCAGAATGAAAGTTTGAATTGGGACAACTAGCTTTATTATATATGGATGAGAAATAAACAGCAAAAGCATCAACAACCTGTTGTAAATCTGACAAAAGTGTATCATTATAAATCATAGGAAGTGTGATGGATGCCTTAGAAGATTTATTTCGAATAAATTGCCAAAAATTTTTTGGATTAATTAATAGGTCACGTTCAATATGACAAAGGTACCTATCATACGCCTCAGAAATTTTGTATTTACACTGTTTGCGTAAATTAGAGAATTCTAAGTAATCTTCGATACTTCGCGTGTTTTTATACCGCTTATGAGCAATCTTTTTATGTCTTAATAGTTCTATTAGTTCGCTGTTAAACCAGGATGGGAAGGTTGAGGAACGCTTACATCTAAGTGGAACATACATATCAATGGCGACATACATAAGTTCATAAAATTTACAAATTGATTCATCAAGCAATTGGCAGTTGAAAAGATCTGCCCAGTTGATATTTTTGAAATATTCAACAATACTATCATATCTGGCATTTTTAAAATCATAATACCACACTTTATCATTAAAGATGGCGCTATTATCTAAGATGCTGATATTAACACTAAAAGTGGGATCGCATATATCAAGTTTAGTTAAATTTTCACAGCATTTAACTTCAACATTGTCACAATTAACAAAACAAAGATCTAAAATATGATTTAGTAAATTTCTAATATTATTTAATTGGTCAAAACAAAGACTGAAATAGCTGTCACAAAGATATATCTCACTTTGGAGAGTTAACCTATGCGGAATCAGACCAGGTGAGTTTTCAGATGTTATCCAGCTAATATTTGGTAGATTAAAATCACCGAGCACCACGATGTCACAATCTTTGTGCTTCTCACATATAGATTTAAGGGTATGAATGTGATTAGTATACCTACAAATTTCACTTCGTGGAGGTATGTAAACGCATCCCAGTATTAGATCACGCACTCCCGTAAGCACTTTTACCCACACTTCTTCGACTGATGATATAGGAGAGGTTAACTGGATACACTTATATTTAGCGCTTACCGCTAAGATTACACCGCCTCCTAATTCCTTTGTGCTGTTAAGACTACTCCTATCGGTTCTAAATATCAAGTATCTAGGATATAAAATTTCGTTATTGTGAAAATCAGATGATAACCAGGTTTCTGTTAAAGCTATAGCGTCATACTCATTTGCTAATGCCCCACAGTTAAAGTCCTTTATTTTACTGCGTAAGCTGCGTACATTTTGGTAATACACAGAGAACGTACCATCCTCTAATTTGGTGGGCTTATCGACTTTTCTTTCTTTTCTTTTAGGTCTAGTCTCTCTCCTTTTTTCGCTAAAAAATATTTTTTTTTAACAATAACGTTCTCTGACCAAGCACTAGCATCCATTAAATTCTTGACAATACTACTATCCACGATGACCTTGTATGCAATGCTCTTGGCATTCTCCGTTTTTGGTAATGATTCAACTTTGAAATTGTCACAACAAAGTTTGTTCTCTAAATAAGTAGACAAATCAGTCTCTGAAGTACCAACATCAAGATTTCCAACATAAATATAACTACTACGGGGTGCAGCTTTAATTACCAAGTTTGAACTGTGTATCGACCCTCGAATAATATTTCTTTTTTTCTTATATGTGACTGGTACAAAATCATCGTCCGCTTTAAGGGCATTAGCTTCAACAGTTATTTTAGAAGCTGGGACATAGGGAGTGGTTGCTGTGTCTAACTGCTTACTCGATTTTGATGCAAGTTTGGCAGCTTGTATATTGGATGAAGACAAAGAATTTTTAGGGAGCTCGAAATTAAAATTATTAAAAGAGTTAGAACTAACCGTCTTTTTTGCAATGGTTCCACAGTTATTGTTCTGAACGTTGTTGAATTCAATGACCTCCGAAAAAGACTTAGGAAAAACAGTTGCAGGTGCGCTCACCTCCTGATTGTGTTTTTTCAGACTTTTTATTTCGTCTCTGAGATTTTTATTCATAGATAACAATATTTTCACATCTTCTTTTAATCCATTGACTGAATCAATTAAACTATGCACAAGTAGTATAATATCATCTCGATTGCAATTGCTAGTATCATTTTCACTTTCAAAACGAAACCTTCTTGTTCAAGTGTAGTTTATTTGGAGTTGTTTTTCCGCTTCTTGAACGTGTGAAGATTTTCAGTAGAAAGCAGCTTGATTACAACAACATGTTTCGACTTTATTGAATATCTAAGTCATCTTCAGGATATTACAAGCTGGGATATGAAAAGTAACATAGATATTTCTAAAAAACTGATGAAATTACAATAATTAAATTATTTAAAAAACCCAAAACTTCCACAAAATGGTGTGTGCTTCAATTGATTCATCGTCATCTCGCTCCTGTGCAGATGTTTGTTCATAAATAAAATGTGATTACTGTTTATTGGATCTTACATTCTTAAGTTCAATCTAGCTAGCCATGTGTCGTCGCAAAATTACAGAATCTGATCTCTTAAAAGCCGGTGCATGGAACATTCTGATCAGCATACCGTACTTGCGATATGCAAAATCGACTTATTTTGCGAAAAGGAGACCTTTGGTTGACAGTGTTTCGTTGACGAGTATATTGGGAAGAGATTCTAAAACCTTTTATTAACCAACTTGTTGACGAAGAACATAAATTTGAATACTTTCAGCAGGATGAGGCTACAGCACATCAAACGGATGCGACACTAGCTTATCTGTGGCAGTTTTATGACAATCGTATAATAAGTTCAAATTGTTTGTTAAGTAAATGCGCTTTGTTTTATGCAACCAAATAAATAATTAAAGCACTTATGCCTCTTGTTAATGCAACCAAACATACATATCTTTATTTTAACTTATTTATAATGGTTGTCATAAAAAAAAAGTAAAATTCGCAAGAACAAATCTTTTAATTTTTTGCAACAGATGGATTTGATGTAGGTAGCGCACTTTGCGGATGAGGAAAGTCCTGTCGAAATAATATTCGAGCAATTTTTTATAAATGTATTTCTCTGAACACTTCTCTATAAGAAAAAAAGACAAAAGTTAAGAAAAATAGGAGTATTTTTTTTATTATCAGAAATTGTCGTAATATGGAGTATATTAACAAATACACCATAACAATATAGTAGTAACAAAATATTTGTCAAAGCAATAACTCTTAAATTAATCAATAATTAATAGAAAATAGGCAATGCTACATAAACATAATATCACAGACGAAACCTAATATCTAACTAAATTACAACACACTGCAATATTGTCTTAGAAAAACTGGATAATACATACATACTTCACTCAACTTCACTGTAATCTGATCAAAAATTAGTTTATTAATTTATTTTAATTTGTGTCAGACAGTCAGCTTTATTTTTTTATTGCTACACATAAGAATTTTTTTTATTCAATAAAAAAAAACAAGGAATAAAAGAAGGGAACATCTATCAAAGTTGTTCAAAATTGCCTCTCTGCTCTCCTAGACTTTATAGACACCATTTAGCAACACCATGGCGCACTTTTAATCACTGTTATAGTTCATTTTCGATAACTATACTAAGTGACAAAAGTGAAAGAACACCAAGAAGAAATCCTGATTTTGTAATGAAATTTTATACAAAGGCTAAGGATTTTTAGAATAAGAATTGATTAGAATTTCAGTTTTATCGGTCCAGTAGTTTTAAGAAAAACATTTTATTTCTTCTACACTAAAGAAGTACAGTAATATTCTCTGAGACGTCAAAACATTGACATTGACCATTGATGTCATTAACAGCACCATGATCACATGAACCATGCGTACCATGAAGTTTTTTTTGAGCATACAAGAAAAATTCTTAAAACTACTGGACCGCTACCATTCAAATTCTAATCAATTCTTATTTTAACAACCCTGAACAACACATCATGGAATGAATGGAATGAATGGAAACCGTTAAATATCTTGAGAACCAATTGTAAAAATCAACTGAAATTAGATATAAGGGTACAACAAGTTGTGCTCTAATTATTATTCGTCAAAAAAATTGGCATTACGTTGACAGTTTTGAAATTTAGTCAAAATACCAAAACTGACAGAACCAAAAATTTCCAATACTAAGACAGAAGATTTTATTAAGAAGTGTAGTAATACTAAGTAAAAAGTATACTCGTGTTAACGATGAAAAGCAAAGCTTGTTTCTTCGAATAATGTAGGGCTGAAGTAGATTTAATTTTGAATCCACTTGATTCATTTTCAACCCAATCCACGCGTCAAAAGTTAGGGATATCAATTACAATTATCGAAAATTATCAAAAACTAATAATAAACATGTCTTTTATCAATATCCTTTACTTCTGACGCGCAGTTTATTTATTCATAAATACTCGTGTAATAAATCTTATTAAACAGAAGTTAACATTTTTGTTGTTATGGAACACACTATTGTTTTAAAAGTTGCTGGTAATTTGGTCCGGTATACAGAAAAACAGTAGATGTTACAAGTCCTTAGTTCTACTTACAGTCAGTCTGCGTTTGAGCAGAGGCTTTACTCCACTGACGTAAACTTTCATTATACTGCGTCGCAACAGGTGTGTATTTAAGACATACTCTAGACAGTAGAGAATGTGGTCCAGTACACCAAGCTCCGGTACGCCTCTCTACTTTGATTATGATCATGCTTAATACTACCATCCATAAAAATACGTTAGACCAGAACATCAAGCTGCGTGAACTACCTGCAAAAACAAAACAAAATTAACAACGGATATGTAAATAATGTGAAACAGCAATTCAGTAAGAACCATTACAATTTCGATGCAAAATTTCTGCCTGAATGATCTACTAAACTCTTGTAGTAAACAAAAGCGCATTCCGTTAGCAATTAACGAAATTGTTTCTTTTATTTATAAATGTGACAACACTATTGACATGACTGGAGTAATTATTATTGTTATGATTCCTTCAAAATAAAAAATTTCGCTGCATCAACGTCAGTTTGCTGCTGGGAGATTACGAGTGTCTGAGCGGTTCCTCAACAGATTCACTTTCATCTCGATGAGCTTTTTCAATTGCTAGAAATATATACATCTAATTATTTTCGTCTTTTTTTTTTGCTTTTGGAGTAATCGCGTTTCGCTTTTCGAACCGCCTTTTTCTCCTTTCTTGTTTTTGCTTAGTAATTTTGGTGATGAAACTGGTTCATTTGACACGAGATATTGTACGATTTTTAGTCTTGTTATGATAACATTTACTAAATGACATAACATCATTCAAATTTTATTTTAAATATATTTCTCGAAGACTAAAGTAAAGGAAAGGAATTTATTGAATTATACATACATATAACGCTGTATTCAGTTACTAAATTAGAGAATTTGTTGCAGTCTAGTCTTACTATGTAGTATTTTGTATAACTAACCATTTCTTGGTGTTGTTTATGTTCTCTTGTTAAATATTTAGGTAAAATTAATACCGAGTTCAAACATTCGTGCTTTTTTAATCACATGTGCGAAACGCTAATAATATAATTTTTTATATATACCTTCTTTCATATTTTCTGAGTAATCCTTATTGTGCTCTGGACACTGATTTCCATCATCCACCTCTGTAATTTTAAATATTATTCATGACAATATATATTGTTAACGAAAATTTTAAAAATACGTACTTTGTTCACACCAAGGCCCTGTATAACACTTCACACACCCACAGTTTGTTGAATCACAAATCTGGTGCCCCTGACAGTGCGGATATTGCTGTCCTAGAACCTTCGCACAACTTATGTCACAATTCGCGCCAACCATGCCTAAAGGACAATTAGTATCTATAGAAGATTTTGATGAATCCACATTTCTTTTCGGCCTATTTTGTTTCGCAATGTCTGATGGTTGTAAATATTTACACTCTATCTCCACGGGGTTGATGGAATAATTAATGTTGTACGCCGCTGAAAATAAACTGAATGCACTATTTTATTAATACTTAGGTTAAAAATTAGTCGAATACATGAATAGATCCAAAAATCACAAAGAAATATTATTTTTGGTAGCGAATTAGTAAGTGGTATAAGGTTTACTAACATAATACTTAATATTTTTCAGCAACTTACCAACATTGTATTCATTTTCATACAGTCTTGCATCTAGTCTCCAGTATCCGTCTTCTGTTTGATTGTTCTTTGTTCTAATAAAAGTCACTTGACCTGCTGTTGAAGGATTATTTAGATCGATTTTATATGTCTGCCATTCTTCGAAATCATCCGTTTCCTTAATGGTTGAAGTGATATTTTTACGATCACCACCATATTCTACTTCTAGTACACATGATCTACATAAAGAAATGTAAAGAACCAGAAAAGAATAATTACTGATGGTAGGAATATTCAAAGACGTAGGACCATGTTTTGTATTTGTAACATTAGTTGCTTCTTTATATTTATCTGAAAAAAAATCAAGAGTGATGATGATAATAAATAAAGCAACTGTTTCTTAAATTGAAATAGGGAACAACTGCAGGTATATTACATCTATAAATTATTTGTAACTTTAGTGTTACATGACATGATTACGAAGTATCTATTTTTATTTTTTAGTTCAAAGTATACATTACAAACTGGTGCCAAAGTAATTAAATCCAAAAACGGAACTGGAACCAACATGTAAGTGAAAATGGGAGATTAGAAAATGCGCACTTTTTTTAATAGGATCATATCAACTTTGTGACATTTTTAAACGGTAATTGTCGACATTATCGTTACTATTCCCATATTAAGTACTCTCGATTTTAATAACTTTTCTATTACTTAACAATTTTATCTGACTAAAAATTAATTATCAAGAAAGTGACAACATTTTAAGTACACTAATTCAGGATTTTCAATTCAGTAGTTTCAGGTAAACTGCTTAAGAAAAAAAAAATTAAAATTGATTTAAATGTTAATTATAATTTTAGTACGTAACATGGTTAAAAATTATTATACAATTTTATTCAGAATCACAATGAAATCTGTAATTATTTCAATTAATCGAGTTTAGAAAACAAAAGCACCTCAACAACATAAATCATTGTTACACTCATAGGTGACGTTTTTTATTCTGTACATTTATCATTATGTTTAGTAATATTCAGATAACCTTTCATAGTTAATTTTGTACATTCATTATAAATTTAATATTTAATAAAATAAATGCATTCGTAACCAAATAAGATATGAAAACCACCGATAAATTATTATACTTACAACTGTGAATTTTAAAATATGCTTCGTTTTTAGTTTTCACCCCAATAAAAGTAGGTTTTAACAAATATCTCCGGATCAAATCATTATCCATGATGTAATTTATGTTGTTGTCTTTGAAAAAAATACTAAACGTGGTCCATCCTTCGATATTTTTGAGGTCTCTGTGGAAATAATCCATTGCTTCTCCATCGTTCGCAAACAATTCTATTTCCGTTGCTTGGTAAACTGAGAAAGCTACAGAAGTCATTACATCATTAAAGGCTGTGTAATTTGTTTTGGGCGAATTAAAATCTGAAAAATAGTGTACATCAGTCAAATTTTACTTCTACACAAATTTCTTTGTTAATGTATGCACAGACGGTCTCAGATTGTGCTCTCAAACCAATAGGTTTCATAATATCTACTTGCGATATCTCTATGTGATATACTTATGCTAGATTTATAATAAGTTATTACGTAGTATATCGCAGTAGAATCAGAAATGGCATGACCATAATCACGCTGCCAATTTGTATTTTTAAATGCACCGTCGTCATCATCTCCCGAAAAGAAAAAACTGCCAGTCAGTCTAGAGGATTCTTCCAAACTATCAAACTGTGGCATGATTTTGTGTGAGCATATTTTCAATATATCGATAAATTTCAAACATTTTGTTAAAAATATGATTGTGCTAATAATCACATGTCACTTGAGCATAACATAACTAAACATTCAAGTATAAAACTAAATTATTTTTACACGGATACAGGCGCAATCACTGAATCTTGGGTAAGTTTCTTCTGCGATTTTCAAAATTCTAAATGTAAATGCAGCTAAAAAAAGCCAAATGAATTTTGACACGTGTCATTTTATAAATTGACATAATTAGGCAGTAATGACAAACAAAAAAAATGAGTTAGGAGTTTCTAAAGGATGTTTTAAAATTTATGACAATTCATTAACCACCTTGCCCAAGATTCAGTGATTAAAACTGTACGTGAATGAATGAAGAATAATTATTGTGCATTGTAAATTTTTCGTCTTGTCTGTGTGAAAATCATCAAAAAATATATTATACAGAGACGAGGGAAATTGTCGAAATAACCTTCCACTAGTACTTAATTGAAATTAAATGTTTAAATTAAATAGTTTATTAATCAACTGCGGAAAATAATATTTTTTTATTAATTAAACAAATAGATTAATTATATCTGTTTAATTTATTATAGAATATGTCTGCTATTTTTAAGTTTTGAACATTTTCTTTCTTGGGTCACTTTTTTAAGATTTACGCTATTGTC
The DNA here is from genome assembly GCA_022388445.1 of Zophobas atratus. NCBI lineage: Eukaryota > Metazoa > Arthropoda > Insecta > Coleoptera > Tenebrionidae > Zophobas > Zophobas atratus. The sequence continues at coordinate 37,752,066 of CM039446.1, forward strand.
CTTATATAAATATATTTTTTTCACTAGCAGCCTGGACGCATGCAAATGTCGACTCATTTAGAGGGAGCAAATTCAACTTTTGCTACCACGGGTTCAAAAAGAAAAATTGAGGTTATGTACGCAATGTTTGATGTGATTATTTCTTAAAAAATGAACAAATGTGTGCTACAAACATTACTTGAGTATACGCATGGTAGTTGGTAGACGGTAGAAGATAAAATGATTAACTCAGCGACAAGTATAAACGGTTTTCTTTGTGTTGAAGATTTAGATCAAGTTTGATTAGAAATCAAAACAAAATCACGTTGCGTCAAAAAATTGAACGTTTATTTTTCAGTTTATTGTCTTATAATAATAATAATAATAATAATAATATATTTATATGGTTATGGTTTCTACTAGTGAAAAAAATAGTATATTAACCACGGTTGCAAAGCCACTTCTAGACCTCGCACTTAGAGCCCTCGACGCTGCGCGTCTCGGGTTCTAATTTGCGCTCGGTCTAGAATGCTTGGCTCTGCAACCTTGGCTAATAATATACTATTATCCACATAGGTGATACAACCAAAAATATACCTTATTTCTCAATATTCGCCATTTCAAATTCCCCCACGATTGTTTTTTTAATATCAAATTTATCAAATATAATATAAATTTACAAAAAAAAAAAAATGGAATTTTACTAATAAAAATTGGTCTAAAGAGTTTAGACAGTACTTCCCTCGCTGTCGGAAACTTGACGACTGCATGCCTATTGTGTTTTTTCTCATTACATTTTTGTAGTGGGAATTTAAAAAAAAATTGCGATGACGTCATCAACATTTTTGCAAGGACACGTATATCAGTTTGGGATAGATGTAGTGTAATACTAAGAATAAAATTATTATATTCTCAAATTTTCAGGAAAATGAATTGGGTCGTTTTGAATATTGATTTGTAATAATCAATAAAATAACGAAACAATTTACTCACGTATACGTATCCCAGGCACCTGAAAATCGTGTATGTATAAACATTCTTAATTTAAGATGACAGGCGTAACAGCATACTTGAGAGTCAAACAGAGAAACTGTAAACAAAACGACCATCGGTTTTATTGCTTCGACTTCCGCTTATTATATAAAACATTGGGTTTTATTTTAATTCTTGACGGTGAAATTCACAATTGGTTGATTATAAACATGTCTATTTCACATTCGCGGAACCAAGTGAACGCATAAAACAAATGCAGGTCTGTAATGTTAAAGTCGATGTAAATAAGCATGCTACCCTTATGTTTCAACCGAGTGTTTCCTTTAACAAATTTTTTGTCTACCAAATTGGGTTGGTTGGGGTGTAATACTAATAATAAGTGTTGCCTTTAAGTTAATCAATAAAATAAATTGACTTCATTAATTTTTTTGAACCACCTCTTAAGAAAATCTAAAAAATATGAATGGAATGATAAATCACAAGTACAAACTCATCATATTTTTTGCATTTTAGATAGGAACAAATACATTTTGAACAAAAGTTTACCATGCTTATAATAACTTTAGAATATTCCCAAGATTTCAAAGCATTCGGTTTTGTAATTCCTGATTAAATCGATAAAATAAATTCACGCCTTCATTAATTTTTTTGAGTCACCCTGCATATGCAAATCCAAAAATATGAATGGAATGATAAATCACAAGTACAGACTCATCATATTTTGTACATTTTAGATACGATTTATTCGGCAAACTTTTGAGCTGACGTCATCAGTTTTTTGTAGAAGATAACCAAATATATTTTGACTAAAAATTTATTATGCTCTTTATAACCTTAAAACATCTGCAAGATTTCAAAGCATTCGGTTTTGTAGTTCCTGATTAAATCAATAAAATAAATTTACGCATTCATTAATTTTTTTGAGTCACCCTGTATATGCAAATCGAAAAAATTTGAATGGAATGACAAATTACAAGAAGAGACTCACCATATTTTGTACATTTTAGATAGGATTTATTCAGCAAAATTTTGTGGTGACGTCATAAATTTTTTAGGGGGACGACCAAATACGTTTTGATCAAAAATTTACCATGCTTATGATAATTTTAAAATATCTTCAAGATTTCGAAGCATTCGGTTTTGTAGTTCCTGAGTAAATCAGTAAAATAAATTTACGCTTTCATTTATTTTCTTGAATCACCCCGTATATGCAAATCCAAAATATCTGCACTTATCTGGCAACAATTATTGTAACTTGGTCTAATTTTTAAAATTTGGAGATATATATCCTCAATGACACTCACTCTTCAACAGTTTTTTTTCGAATTGACTTCGCATTTCGCAATCGCAACTGTTTCGTCTCGCCACCCAAACAAGTGATTCCCCCGCGCCCCTCGTCGTTACCAACTTCCGCTTTTTGCTATGGCTGGGAGTTTGTTTATATAAACTATGTCTCAACGTGCGATAAAGAAATGACACGGTCAGTGGCGTAACTGAAGCAAATGCATATGTACTTTTTCTCTGCTTCTCTCGATGTATAAACATTAACAGTCGAAGTTAATCATGTATTGACAATATATGAAATGATTAAGAGATATTCTTCCGATCACAAAAAAAAATTTCAACATTTGCTATTTATGGTGCTTATTCACGAACACACAATAACAAATAAATAAATATTATAACATTATTGTTGCGAAAATCGGAAGTGCTGTTCTTGATTTGATGGGCGAAAAAAGTTGGAAGTGCCGGGATCTGTTACCGGAACTTCTAATTGCACTGCACACTCCACCTCCACTAAACCACAGGCCACAGTTGCTTATGTTAAAACTCATCATATTTTGCACATTTTGAGTTAAACTTTTTTGGCAAAAATTGTAGATGACGTCATGAATTTTTTCGGGGGAATAAACAGATATATTTTCATTAACAATTTACCATGCTCACAATCAATTTTAACCATCTGCAAGATTTCAAAATATTCAGTTTAGCAATTCTTGATTTATTCACTAAAATAAAGTGACTGATTCATTTCTTTTTTTGAGTCACCCTGTATAAGCAAGTTAAAAAATTTGAATGCAATGATTAGTTACAAGTGTAGTCAGATCATATACTTTATTCAGTAAAATTGTGAGAAGACGTAATGAATTTTTTTTGGGGTTGATAAAGAGATACATTTTGATTAAACAGTTACCATGCTTACAATAACTTCAAAACGTCAAGATTTGTAAGTATTCAGTTTTGCAAAATCAATTCACTCCGTCATTAATTTTTTTCAGACACCCTGTATAAGCAAATATTAAAAATTTTAAAAGTATAGTCAGATCATATACTTTATTCAGCAAAATTGTGAGAAGACGTAATGAATTTTTTTTGGGGTTGATAAAGAGATACATTTTGATTAAACAGTTACCACGCTTACAATAACTTCAAAACGTCAAGATTTCTAAGTATTCCGTTTTGCAAAATCAATTCACTCCGTCATTAATTTTTTTCAGACACCCTGTATAAGCAAATATTAAAAATTTTAATGCAGTGATAAATCACAAGTATGGACTCATCATACTTTACACATTGAAGATGGCATTTTTTCAGCAAAATTTTGGGGTGACGTCATAAATTTTTTAGGGGGGACGACCAAATACATTTTGATCAAACATTTACCATGCTTATGATAATTTTAAAATATCTTCAAGATTTCGAAGCATTCGGTTTTGTAGTTCCTGAGTAAATCAGTAAAATAAATTTACGCTTTCATTTATTTTCTTGAATCACCCTGTATATGCAAATCCAAAAAATATGAATGGAGTGATAGATCACAAGTACAGACTGATCATATTTTGTGCATTTTAGATATGATTTATTCGGCAAATTTTCGAGCTGACGTCATCAAGTTTTTGGAAGGGATAAGCAAATATATTTTTACTAAACATTTATTATGCTCTTTATAACCTTAAAACATCTGCAAGATGTCAGAGCATTCCGTTTTGTAGTTCCTGATTAAATCAATAAAATATATTTTCGCATTCATTAATTTTTTTGAGTCACTCTGTATATGCAAATCCAAAAAATATGAATGGAGTGATAAATGACAAGTACAGGCTCATCATATTTTGTACATTTTAGATATGATTTATTCGGCAAACTTTCGAGCTGACGTCATCAAGTTTTTGGAGGGGATAAGCAAATATATTTTGACTAAACATTTATTATGCTCTTTATAACCTTAAAACATCTGCAAGATGTCAGAGCATTCCGTTTTGTAGTTCCTGATTAAATCAATAAAATATATTTGCGCATTCATTATTTTTTTTGAGTCACTCTGTATATGCAAATCCAAAAAATATGAATGGAGTGATAAATGACAAGTACAGGCTCATCATATTTTGTACATTTTAGATATGATTTATTCGGCAAACTTTCGAGCTGACGTCATCAAGTTTTTGGAGGGGATAAGCAAATATATTTTGACTAAACATTTATTATGCTCTTTATGACCTTAAAACATCTGCAAGATTTCAGAGCATTCGGTTTTGTAGTTCCTGATTAAATCAATAAAATATATTTACGCATTCATTAATTTTTTTGAGTCACCCTGTATATGCAAATCCAAAAAATATGAATGGAGTGATAGATCACAAGTACAGACTCATCATATTTTGTACATTTTAGATATGATTTATTCCACAAACTTTTGAGCTGACGTCATCAAGTTTTTGGAGGGGATAAGCAAATATTTTTTGACTAAAGATTTATGATGCTCTTTATAGCCTTAAAACATCTGCAACATTTCAAAGCATTCTGGTTAGCAGATTAAAAATTAAATTTCAAAATGTTGTTTTATAATTTTGATTTTTTTTTCCAAAAATCTGGACGTTTCGGGTGAAAAGTCGATTCAGAGTTGTAAACTACATGTATAGGACTATGTTATTTTATACAATTGAAAACCCATTTACTATGTACAATTTTGAAGTGACGTCATCGCTTTAGTGGTGGGGATGATTCGACAAATTTTGGTTAGCGTTTTACCATCTACATGATATTCTTAATATAAGTACAAAATTTCACAACAATCGGTCGAGTACTTTCGGAGATTATCTGTCTAATAAAAATCCGGGACAACAGACGGACAGACGGACAGACGGACAGACGGACGGACAGACGGACAGACGGACGGACAGACGGACAGACAGACGGAAATGGGAGACCTATTTCTTCGTCTTCTAGGGGTCATGAAAGATCGAGAAAACGTAAAAGTAGAGAGTCGGCCGACGGACTCGATTACAATACTTCCTTTGCTTACGCTCGGGAAGTAAAAAACAACTTCTTTAAACATAATAAAGTTCGACAACCAACAAAATAATCACTAAAATATAGAAAATAACATTAATTGTTTTATTTAGTAAATACAATTATTGTTATTAATTTAATTTTAACAATTTCCTCTTTTGGTTTGAATATTTGAGTTTTTTGAATGCTTTAAGTGTGCTTATTACTATTTACTACAATGGGCAAAATAAGTTTCTCCAAAATTGTGGTATTTACAAAAAATTTTTAAATATGAATTACAATTAAATATGGGGTCATCGCAAAGATATGAAAAGATAAAATTATTTGTAAAATAATTATAAATAGTAACATAATTTGTATTGAAGGACTTCGTAAAATTTTAACAATAATTTCTACTATAAAAAGTATTAAAATTACAATCGTTTGTAATTCAAGTATGCAACCAACCTTACACCTTTGGTATTTTCTTTTTCTCTCAATAGATGGCTCTACGCTACTACCACTAAATATCATACAGATATAACGATAAACTGACTCCCACCACTCATTGCTATCTTTTGGACGACTATAAAGTGCATGTAGTGGAGTTTAATCGACAAACTCTCACTTTTTTTCTGCCTAATAGTAACAAGACTAGTGATATAGTGATGTGCCATACACAGAAATTTTTATTACTCGCACGCCCGTATAGATTGAAAGTCTGTCTTTCTATCAAGAAGGCCGTGCTATAAATAAATGTGAACATGAAAATTTTGACCAACCTTTTTTATTCTATTTAACCCATTGAACAAAAATCCCCCCTTTTTAATTGAAAATTCAAAATTTAAATCAACACACGACATACTATGGACAGAAGTAGTACCAGCGGACCAGCGGAGACATACACACATCTGCTGGACAAAAGTTAAAACTAGAAACCACTCTATACGAGTATATTTTTACTTTGCTCATCAACAACCGATAGAAACGAAAGACCTACAAATTTTCATGTTAACACAACGTTGCTACTGGTTGGTTACAAATTCTTTCAAAAATCGATAGAAAACATACAGTCTACCAATAACTAATAGAAAAATACCATAAAAAAAACCCAGTTTAAAAAAAATGAAATCTTGAATAAAATGTAATGCACAATCATGTATCGTTAGAATTTTCCCACTTAAAAAATTTAAGCCAATCGGCCTTAACACACCCAAACATTTTTATCTTAGTAGGTACTTATACTAAAAAAATCTATCACTGACTTCTTGAATTGTGATTACTGATTATAATTAGATTATAATATTTTTATGGACATACAAGAAATACATACCTTCCCATCTTTTGTCGGTTATTCTTGATATCAAGTGATTTGAATCTTTTATTATCCAGTCGTCGTTTTTCCAGATTCCAGACTCTACTAAATTTTTGCCTTCTCCAACCTTTTCTAGTGGTGGATTCGTAAACATCGCCGAATCAACATTTTTCTCGTCCACACAATAAATGTGTGTTTTATTTACAAGGCGTATAATTCCATTTTCTTCTTGTACGGTAAAACCGAATGAACTCAGTGATAAAGTAATTGTTAAAGCTAACACAATTTTACTGTCTTTTAAAATAATCATAATCAAAAATTGTGTTTTACTTAAAACTCGAACTATCGGTTGTAGGTGAAAGAGAATAGTGTTAGACCTAAAACAATAAAAAAATATATATATACTAAGTGCAATACCTATACATAGCTCACATTTTGAAAAAAATACTTTAATGTTCTTTTCAATTTATTTAAGGTCTATGAGGTAACTCACGTGTTGAAAAAAATCCGTTTCTTTGAGTTTACTGCACTTAAAAAGCTGCTATATATACTTTAGATACAACTATTTTAAGTAGCACAACACACTGTACTTGCTGAGTGCAATTTCCTTTGTACCAAACTAACACGTTTTTAAAACTCGGCTCTGTTGTATTATCATTTATAAAATGATATTTTATCGACCTGTCGTGTCTTTAAATTATAAAGACCTATCGCTTATCTTAAGTTCGGCGATGGAATACCTACTGTTCTCTTTCTTTTTTTTGCTGATACGGTGTATACAATATTTTGATTGAGATTAAATTAATCACGCATTTAAAGCTCAATTAAATACATATTTCACACATTTAAATTTTTTATATGGTGTTAAAGTACCACATGACCGACACTACGCCAATCAGACGTTGCTAAAGGCCTTGTTAAATGGTAACTTAATCTCAATTAAAATATTGTATAAGCTGACCCTTAGTTGACATAACTAATACATATTACATTACTGACTTTGGTATTATCTATTTTTTTATTATATCCCCACAAAATTTTTGTTTAAAATTGGAAAAAGTTTGGTAGGATTGCTGTAGAGAAATTTAATATTCCTTCCTGTCATTTTGACTTTCAAATATTCAGTATCTGAAATTTTTGTCATGTGTTAAGAACTTGTTCTTCAGTTACGAAAGGGACACAAGCGTAATTAAGTATTCACCAGAAGAGTGGAACCGACAAGCAATTTGTCAAAAATTAGTCTAAGGTTATTTAGACAGAACTACGCTCGCGCTTGAAGTACAATCCAACAAATTCAGCTTCTTCGAAAAATTATAAAATATGATTTTGTGAATTTAATTATTTTCAGTAACTCCTATAAGTTGAAATAAAGATATGTGTGTACTATTCAAATAAAAGTAAAGAAGCATGCTATGTGTTAACATTTACTATACTTACTATAACCGTGAAGCGCTTGCAAGGTTTAGAGATTTCGATTTTGAAATTTTAAAATTAAATTGCTAAATGTCGTTATACTGTACGTCAGGGGCGAGGGAAGTTCTGTCGAAATAACATTCGACCAATTTTTAAAACTAGGTAACATAACTTCACTAATATCACCTAACTAGGCTTTAATGTTGGCTGTCAGTATTTCTCGACATTTGTACAGTTTGTTTTTAATCAAATTTGTAATTTCATACTTTCAATATACCTATTCAATATTAAGTATTATTACTTCCCGAGCGTAAGCAAAGGAAGTATTGTAATCGAGTCCGTCGGCCGACTCTCTACTTTTACGTTTTCTCGATCTTTCATGACCCCTAGAAGACGAAGAAATAGGTCTCCCATTTCCGTCTGTCTGTCCGTCTGTCCGTCCGTCTGTCTGTCCGTCTGCCGTCCCGGATTTTTATTAGACAGATAATCTCCGAAAGTACTCGACCGATTGTTGTGAAATTTTGTACTTATATTAAGAATATCATGTAGATGGTAAAACGCTAACCAAAATTTGTCTAATCACCCCCACCACTAATGTGATGACGTCACTTCAAAATTGTACATAGTAAATGGGTTTTTAATTGTATAAAATAACATAGTCCTACACATGTAGTTTACAACTCTGAATCGACTTTTCACCCGAAGCGCCCAGATTTGTGTAAAAAAAATCAAAATTATAAAACAACATTTTGAAATTTAATTTTTAATCTGCTAACCAGAATGCTTTGAAATGTTGCAGATGTTTTAAGGCTATAAAGAGCATCATAAATCTTTAGTCAAAAAATATTTGCTTATCCCCTCCAAAAACTTGATGACGTCAGCTCAAAAGTTTGTGGAATAAATCGTATCTAAAATGTACAAAATATGATGAGTCTGTACTTGTGATCTATCACTCCATTCATATTTTTTGGATTTGCATATACAGGGTGACTCAAAAAAATTAATGAATGCGTAAATTTATTTTACTGATTTACTCAGAAACTACAAAACCGAATGCTTTGAAATCTTGCAGATGTTTTAAGGTTATAAAGAGCATAATAAATGTTTAGTCAAAATACATTTGCTTATCCCCTCCAAAAAATTGATGACGTCAGCTCGAAAGTTTGCGGAATAAATCCTATCTAAACTGTAAAAATATGATGAGTCTATACTTGTAATTTATCACTCCATTCATATTTTTTGGATTTGCATATACAGGGTGACTCAAAAAAATTAATGAATGCGTAAATATATTTTATTGATTTAATCCGAATGCTCTGAAATCTTGCAGATGTTTTAAGGTCATAAAGAGCATAATAAATGTTTAGTCAAAATATATTTGCTTATCCCCTCCAAAAACTTGATGACGTCAGCGCGAAAGTTTGCCGAATAAATCATATCTAAAATGTACAAAATATGATCAGTCTGTACTTGTGATCTATCACTCCATTCATATTTTTTGGATTTGCATATACAGGGTGATTCAAAAAAATTAATGAAAGCGTAAATTTATTTTACTGATTTACTCAGAAACTACAAAACCGAATGCTTTGAAATCTTGCAGATGTTTTAAGGTTATAAAGAGCATAATAAATGTTTAGTCAAAATACATTTGCTTATCCCCTCCAAAAAATTGATGACGTCAGCTCGAAAGTTTGCGGAATAAATCCTATCTAAACTGTAAAAATATGATGAGTCTATACTTGTAATTTATCACTCCATTCATATTTTTTGGATTTGCATATACAGGGTGACTCAAAAAAATTAATGAATGCGTAAATTTATTTTATTGATTTACTCAGGAACTACAAAACCGAATTCTTTGAAATCCACTGCGAAAAAATAAATATAATAGGCATGCAGTCGTCACGTTTACGACAGCGAGGGAAGTACTGTCTAAACTCTTTAGACCAATTTTTTTTAAGAAGTATGGTACACAGTGAACTATGTATCCCTCCCGAAATGCGATTATAGCAGGTAGCATTTTTACATTCCTTGTGCACGCAATTTCAAAAATTTGGTGCTTGACAATTTTCGTTTGTCAAGCATTACATAACCTCAATCTTTTTTGTAAACCGTGGTCTATAACGATTATGGATCAACTTCACTACCTCTGAACAAGTTCATAACTGTATGTGTCTAGGTTATTAGTGAAAAAATAATATATATAAACTAACAAAAATTTGGGAGACCAATCAATTCGATCATAAAAATATATAATTATTTACATTTTACGGGACTTTTCTAAGGACAACGTTACACCTTATCTACCTTATCTTCTTGCAGATCGCATAAGAAGTCGAAGAAATCAAAATTTAATATAAAATAATAATACTTGTTTATTAATTTTCAAAAAATTCTTAAAGCATCTCCACTTACAATTCAGAAACTGCTTATAGTAAAAAATATGAATGTTATTATTAACATTATTTCCGCCGAACTAAACGTGTATTTTCACAGTGAAGTGTATTTGAATAGTTTGAATTTTAATATTTTATATCAATTTGTCACATCAGTGATAATTAAATGTAGCAAATTTGCCAGAGTTTCTTTGGATAGTCTGAACCAGTAATAAAATCCTTGGTTCCATTAAAATGATCTTTGTGTATCTATATTCGTCCCAAGCGTAGATACGCATCAATAAAGTTACTATCGCTAGAAGAATAAATATTCGTACTTTTTTTCACGACTCAACCTTCGAAAAGATTGTACGGAGGTTTAAAAATTTTGCCAAAGTTGATGGCGTGCGACTGAAAGAGTTTTTTCCTACAGGTTTTTTCACACGTCTTCCCTTCTCGCATCTTAAGAAAAATCTCTTCAAACCTCTGCTACGTATTGTTACGCAATAAACCCCTACACCGCCCCTGGTACGGCGCCTATGAATTATCCCGAGGGCACTCTAGTATACACATACGGAGATGGTGGGTGACGGCAGCTGGACGGCGTTCGCTAAAGAAAAACCTGGAAACGAAAGTCGCAATGAGGTAGATCACGGAATATCTAGAAGGGAAGTAAGGGTTTAAATAGAGGCCACCTTCGAGAACGATTTCATGGAGTCAACGAGAGAATCCGGTCAAGTTGCGCCGGAATCATAATTTATACCTAATCGTTGTCTAATTAGTAGTGTAAATTTGAGTTACTAAGAAATAGATTGTTGAATTTTACCACTTTTACTTTAATCACGCCGATTTCAGAAACATGCTGATCAACTAAAATTAAAACTCTCGTGGCTACCGCCCATAGAAGGTATATCTCAAATATGGAACTTGTTGTCTCAAGTGACCCAAAAAAAATTTGGTCATTTATCGAGTACAAGAAAGGTAGAACTAGGATTCCTGGGTCAATGGAGTTCAATAATGTTAAATTGGAAACACCGCAGTCTATAGTGAATGTTTTTGGTGAATACTTTAGTAGCGTGTATGTGAAATCAGACCCTAACAACTTACCATCTACTTTACACTTAATTCAAAATTTAAACCTAACCATCTCATACATATCGGAAGATGAAATAATAGAAGCATTAAAGTCCTGTAAAAATACTATGACATCTGGACCTGACGGTATTCGGCAATCTTCGGTTCCATCTCAATGGAAAAATGCTGCTATTTGTCCAATCTTTAAAAAGGGTGACAAAGCCAATGTAGAAAATTATAGGCAAGTTTGCTTAATATGCAATTTTGCTAAAGTTTTCGAGTCTATTATATATAAGCGGACAGAGGACGGTGAAGCTTTACAAGAGAACCTTGATGCAGTTTTGAGATTATTATTATTATTATTATTATTATTATTATTGTTCACCACCCCTACAGATAAACCAATTATTAGGGTGGTATATTAGGGCTAAATTAGATTGTTGGAAATGCATAATTAAATAGTTAAAAATTAGTAGACTGTTATAGATGTGCATTTTTGATCTGGCGTAAACTACAATTGAAAATATCAAATTTATTCCGATAATTATTATAAATTCTGCACATAGTTGTAATGGGCGAGAACACATGTACATTAGTTCTAGAAATTTCAGTATAAAAACATAAAGGGTTTCTAACGTTTGACCGGGGAACTAGAAAGCACAATTTTTCAACTAAAGCATTTGAATTTACAACACCATTCACCAATTTAAAAAGAAAACAGAAAGACAAAGTTTCTCTCCTCTTTTCCAAGCTTTGAATGGAAAAGAGTACCAAAAGCTCATTTTGAGGAAAACCTCTACAAGCGTAATAGCCAAATGATTTGAAATGGAGGAATTTTAAAAATTTCCTTTGTAACTTTTCTAATTTGAGACAATGAACATCATACCCTGGGGACCAAATAACACAGCCATACTCTAGTTTTGATCTAACAAACGAAGTATATAAACTAAGGAGAGTACTATTAAGTTGAAAGCTTTTGCAATTACGAATGATAAATCCTAACGCCCTAATTGATGAGGAAAATATCTCATCATAATGATCAATGAAGGATAATTTTTAATCAAATATAATGCCTAAATCTCTCACAGTGGAAACACGTTTCAAAATGAAGCCGCCAATTTTATACTCATATATACTATTGATATGCTTTAGAGAATATGTCATTACACTACATTTAGGAAGATTCAGGGACAACCCTTTTACATTGAAAATGTTGTTATTTTTCTAAAGATTTTTAGGTCGTCAGCATATAGAATACACTCAGAGCTAAAGCCATACTAATGTCATTAATAAACAAAATAAAGAACAGAGGTCCAAGAATGGACCTTTGCGGTACACCAGAAGTAACATGTACCTCAGTTGACTGAAAACCGCCAATGGTAACAACCTGCGTCCTGCCAATTAAATAAGAACTAAAAAGTTTAATTAGGAAATCTGACATACCAAAACTATCCAACTTGGCAATCAATTTAGAGTGGTCTAATCTGTCAAATGCTTTAGAGAAATCAGTGTATATACAATCCACCAAACATTTAGCATCAAAAGACTCGGAAACAAACTGAGTAAACGTACAAAGATTTGTTTCTACAGATCTGCCATTGAGAAAACCATGCTGTAAATCAGATATACAGGGTGCCGCATCCAAGTCTGGATATAGGGAATTAACATGGCAATTGGTTTTGACGTGACAACGTCTTATAAATCGATGGAGCCGGCTGCACGCACGAAAAAGCATGACTCATGCGGCGTTACCTCGCTCTGAGACGTCCCATGTAAGGCTTGAAGTGCAAGCGAGAACGCGGAACGAGCGACAAAGAGGCACAATCGGCCTTCGCGTTCGGCAGCGTTCGCCATCCGTCTCTCTCCTACTTGAGTGAGCGATGCGTCTGCGTGGACAGCTGCTATATTATAGTACATTGACATGTTTTGGTCGAGTATCAAGTGCAGTGAAAAGTGAATGTAGTGTCAATGTTTTCAAGACACATTAAACTAAAAAAATTGACATAATTGTATTTATGCGTATAAATAAATCTAACTTGATCAATTTCATTGTGATTTCTAATTACCTCCTTCTCTATATACATACAAATCTATTAAACAAATGAAATTAAAATTTTCTTTTGAAAAATGCTACCATTCCATCAGTATTTTCTTAAGACGTTGTCACGTTCAACTATCGTCAGTAAACCGACTTTACAGACAACCGATTTTTAATTTTTTATTTTACAGGGTGCCGCATCCAAGTCTGGACATAGGGAATTAACATGGCAAGTTGGTTTTTATTTTATAATATCTCCCCAGATCACTTTAAAGCTATTACTGAGTGATGCCTTTGTGGAGGTCGAAGAGGGCTATCGGCCAGTATTTTTTTCAAATCGTTGCATCGCGTTCATTTACTGTAAAAAGGTTTTAAAAATCGTATTTTGAAATTCGCGCCCGATCCGAGTTGTCGCGAAATGTTCCGTCGCACTGTTGAAGTTCGGCGATCGCGTCTTCAGATTAGCCATGCAAAATACAAATGTCAAAGTGAAATTAGAAATTATTCTCAGAAATCAACGAAGAACTCAAACTGATTTATTTTATCCGGTGTGATGATTATTGTAGGACAAATTAAACAGTGGCGGCTCCTCGGGGTGGGCAGGGTGGGCAATGCCTACCCTATTTGATTGTTTATGATACGAAGTAAAATATTGATTTTTTTTCTTTTTTAAAATATTTTATATGTATACACAAATAATTATCGTCGTAAGCATCATTTAAGCCAACAGATTTTTTTCATTACATCCCGCAGTTTCCGCAACTGAGAAATTGCAGTTGTAAAAAAGTGCGTCAGATCTCGGCGTTATACGGTTCATGTGAGGATGGGCTAGTCCACCCTGGTCCACACTCTTGATTGTAAGCAACGACATACGTTCGGTTTTCTATGTACGTAATTGAGAGTAAAGAATTCGAAACGCGCGTCTTTGCGTATCCGTGTTTTCTTGCTGCAAGCGGGGCAGGACGCCCTGGCCTCAACGTATATCTCAAACGCTGCAGAATCGGATCTCTCGATATTCGATTCAAGGATTCACTAAATTAATTTCGATTTTTTACTTCTTCTGTATTGTAAAAGTATAGAGGTAATTATTTTTATTACTCTATTGAAATATGGGTAAGGTACTTTGTAAGGAAAATAATGTTATGCGAAAATTCTTGAATACTATTGTTATAGAAAAGAGCAACACCATAATAATTAATAAATATTTTTTCATATCAAATGAAAATTTGTAATAACCATATTCTTGCATTATGACACCGTGTAAACTTTATAATGAATTATAAATTTAAAAATCCGAATAACTAATGATGAGAATAAGTAATACATTTGTTATTGCAGTACGTATCTGACATGTGTATTTTTTTATTATTACATATGCATTTTTGTTTCATAAATTTAGCTGTAGCAGAGTCAACAAAAGTTAAATATACGCTTAATTTATTATTTAATTCAGACTGTCCGGACAGGTTTGTTAGGCGTTCGCGTTCGCTCTAGCATGAGTGGGCAAATCCACCCTGAAAATCGGAAGCACTCGGCATGGTTCGTCCTCGTCGGAGACACGACTCAATTGAATTCAGTCAGATCAGAAACTGCATTGTGGATGGATAGTGCATTTAATTATAAAATGTAGCTTATTCAAATTATCAAATGATATTGGTACCAAAGTAGGTACTTTCTAGCAATTTTTTTTAATGGCAAATCCTACTGTAACCTGTGCAAATAATATTAGAGAGGTGGTAAAGAAGGCATTAAAGACATTGAGTTTTTGTTTTTAATAAATAAATTCAGTAGTATGGAACTTGATATTTATGAATTATTTGTTTATAAATTAAGATCATGTCCCGAAATGAAACAATTGGTCATCACAAACTCTCGTGGCAGTAATAAAGGCTTTAATCAAAGTTCGGACAATAAATATTAAGTCCCTATTGGTTGATCGGTAGTGAAACAACAAACAAAACTGTTGGAATTATCTGCTATTTAACTTAAAATTAAATTACGAATACTTTAGAATTCCACAAGAAGAGCGATATAAAATATATCGCTACTGCTTTACAAAAACATGACCAATCTGAATAAACGAAAATTACTTGGAAAACGAAGTGAAACTATAAAAAATTCTCTTAAATTCGGCGTTTATTCGATATGATAATTTTCTTGGCTACACAAAAACATACATTTCGGGGACAAGATGAATCGCAAATTTCTCTTAAAGTAAACTCGATGATAAATTTAAAAAGTTTTTTGGAGGAGTCTTTGGTGGTCTTCAGAACGATTATTTTAGAATTATTTTTATTTTATTTGTTATTGTTAACTTTGTTAGTATTTTGAGAATTTATGTTTTGTTTGTTTGGCATTTATAATTTTGCTTTTACAATAATTTTCCAAATTGCTGCTTTTCTAAGTGTAGCTTATCTCAAAGGTTTAAAATTTAATGTTTTCTCGTCATGTTATTTCAAAATCTTTACATGTTGCGATCATTATTTGACTTTATACTTCTATAAACTCCTAACAAATCTATTTATGTGCTGAACTTTTTTGTTTTGCTTCTCTTTCCTCTTCTACCAAGAGTCTTCGACGTTCTCGTTGGTTCTTGCTGAAAGCAATTGTAAGTAACATTTATAAAATAATATATATGTAATATACATAAAATATTTGTTATATTATATTGATTGACATGCAGCACCAAAACAAAAACACGTTCTCACAAAAATGATTAATTATATATGTATATATTTTTTTTTCATACATGTTATAACCTACCTATAATGCTTTGCCCACCCATCAAAAATCACCACGAGCCGCCACTGAAATTAAACGGAATAAATGCACAAATTGATCCATTCATTCGTCATAGTGCCCGAACCCGTCAAACGATTCATCTCGAACTACACTCAGGCTGTATCCAAAAAGCCCGAGATGAAGACTTCGAGCAGCTGGTCTTCCTGTAAACCCCATCGACAGCATTCTGACATGTCCTGGGAGCCCTTCAAGCTATGAATGTACATTCGTACCGAAAAGACGAAGAAGAAGAAGCTAGGGATGTACTCGCGCTGCCTCACTCAGTAATCACTGAACGACTCAAATTGAATTATTTTATCCAATATAACGATTATTATTGTAGGTCAATTTAAACGGAATAAATGCACAAACTGCACAAAATATTTTATTAGGTTATGTTGGTGGTGCTGGTCGAGTCTTTATTACTAAAATCTCATTAAAATGCCATGTTCTACTGCTATTAGATGAAAAAGCGAGGGCCCGCTTTTTTATTGTGTGATGATAAGATTTACCATCAAAAGAGCTGGCGCTTTTGAAGAGAACCTTTTAATGAACCATTTAGATAACTACAAATAACAAAACTTAACAATTGTTGATGAATGAAGTAATGAAATATTGTACGAATCTGGAGAAGTATTGCACTATTTTCAAGAATTGCTCAAAAAGACTGCTCTCAGCAGCCGTACGGTAAGTATGCCAATCTTCAAAACTCCTACGCGTGTTGATTAGCATTTGAGTTGAAATCTGAAGACAATATTGCTGCAGATGCCGCACCCTTCGAGTCCCAGGAAGTGTTTGCTGAGCTAGCATATTGTCCTACTTCTGAGCATTCAATCCGGATTCTATGAAAAACGGTGCAATGACATGATGTCCTAGAAGCCCCAGTCATACACTGACAGTTGCACGCCATTGATAATGATGGTCATGGACCACGTGAGGGTTGTCTAATACTCAAATTTGATCATTCTGACGATTATAACTTCCTTAAGCCCAACTGAACATTCGTCAGTAAAACAAATGTTCCTCAAAAACTCTCCATCAGCCTAGATTCTCTCAAGCGTTCCTTCGTAAAACGCCATACGTGAGAAGTAGTCCTCAGGCTTCAATTTTTTGCCATGATGCTTTTTGAAACTCTTCAATCCCATCTGTTTAAGATCCCTAGAAAACGTCGTGCCCACCTGATTGTATTTAATTTTTATCACCTTTGAAAATAAATGTAACTTTATTTTGCGAAATATTATTTTTATTTTTGTTGTTAACACAATAAACAACTAAAACAGTAATACAAAAGTTTCTGAATCCCAAAACACATCCGTAATAGAGAAAAATACTTTGAAATGTTGATGAGTCAATGTTCTACATTTCTCTCTCAAAAATTTCCTGTAATGAAGATGCTTCCAGGAGGCAAAAATTCCATCCCTGCTTAACGAATGTAAAATCAATTGACTTCCCATCTTTAGTGAATCGAAAAAAAAAGTGTGAAATTTATCCAAATTACCTACTAATTAAATTAACCCCATGCAGGCTCCCGCTTTTCCATCTAATCGCAGTAGAACATAGCATAACCTAATAAAATATTTTGTGCAGTTTGTGGATTTTTTCCGTTTAAATTGACCTACAATAATCATCACACTGGATAAAATAATTCAGTTTGAGTTGTTCGTTGATTTCTGATGAGAATAATTTCTAATTTTGCTTTGACATTTGGATTTTGCATGGTTATTGGAAAGACGCGATCGCCGAACTTCGACAGTACGACGGAACACTTCGCGACAAATCGGATCGGGCGCGAATTTCAAAATACCATTTTTAAAACCTTTTTACAGTGAATGAGCGCGATGCAACGATTTGAAAAAAATTCTGGCCGATAGCCCTCTTCGACCTCCACAAAGGCATCAGTCAATAATAGCTTTAAAGTGATTTGGGCAGATATTATAAAATAAAAACCAATTCCCATGTTAATTCCCTATATCCAGACTTGGATGCGGCACCCTGTATATGTGACAGCAGTTTTATGTTAGGATCCCTAAGTTTTCGTATTCCTTCAACTGGGACAAGGAACATGACTGTTTTTGGTTACCCGCGTTGTAAGGCAAATCTGCAGTTAAAGTCTCCTCTCTATAGGTTAAGTGCAATTGGAAATACTTTGTCGGCGGATTGTGATTTATTTCATGATAAATTACCTAAGTGGTTAGCAACATTTACTTTAAGTCCTAGTTTGGTTGTTTAGTTTTGTTCAATTTATTTCATTTTGTGAAATCTTTTTTTATTACTTCCCGAGCGTAAGGAAAGGAAGTACTGTAATCGAGTCCGTCGGCCGACTCTCTACTTTTACGTTTTCTCGATCTTTCATGACCCCTAGAAGACGAAGAAATAGGTCTCCCATTTCCGTCTGTCTGTCCGTCTGTCCGTCTGTTCGTCTGTCCGTCTGTCCGTCTGTCCGTCTGTCCGTCCGTCTGTCCGTCCGTCTGTCTGTCCGTCTGCCGTCCCGGATTTTTATTAGACAGATAATCTCCGAAAGTACTCGACCGATTGTTGTGAAATTTTGTACTTATATTAAGAATATCATGTAGATGGTAAAACGCTAACCAAAATTTGTCTAATCATCCCCACCACTAATGCGATGACGTCACTTCAAAATTATACATAGTAAATGGGTTTTCAATTGTATAAAATAACATGGTCCTACACATGTAGTTTACAACTCTGAATCGACTTTTCATCCGAAACGTCCAGATTTTTGGAAAAAAAATCAAAATTATAAAACAACATTTTGAAATTTAATTTTTAATCTGCTAACCAGAATGCTTTGAAATGTTACAGATGTTTTAAGGCTATAAAGAGCATCATAAATCTTTAGTCAAAAAATATTTGCTTATTCCCTCCAAAAACTTGATGACGTCAGCTCAAAAGTTTGTGGAATAAATCATATCTAAAATGTACAAAATATGATGAGTCTGTACTTGTGATCTATCACTCCATTCATATTTTTTGGTTTTGCATATACAGGGTGACTCAAAAAAATTAATGAATGCGTAAATATATTTTATTGATTTAATCAGGAACTACAAAACCGAATGCTCTGAAATCTTGCAGATGTTTTAAGGTCATAAAGAGCATAATAAATGTTTAGTCAAAATATATTTGCTTATCCCCTCCAAAAACTTGATGACGTCAGCTCGAAAGTTTGCCGAATAAATCATATCTAAAATGTACAAAATATGATGAGCCTGTACTTGTCATTTATCACTCCATTCATATTTTTCGGATTTGCATATACAGAGTGACTCAAAAAAATTAATGAATGCGTAAATTTATTTTATTGATTTAATCAGGAACTACAAAACCGAATGCTTTGAAATCTTGCAGATGTTTTAAGGTTATAAAGAGCATAATAAATGTTTAGTCAAAATATATTTGCTTATCCCCTCCAAAAACTTGATGACGTCAGCTCGAAGATTTGCCGAATAAATCATATCTAAAATGTACAAAATATGATCAGTCTGTACTTGTGATCTATCACTCCATTCATATTTTTTGGATTTGCATATACAGGATGATTCAAGAAAATAAATGAAAGCGTAAATTTATTTTACTGATTTACTCAGGAACTACAAAACCGAATGCTTCGAAATCTTGAAGATATTTTAAAATTATCATAAGCATGGTAAATTTTGGATCAAAATTTATTTGGTCGTCCCCCCTAAAAAATTTATGACGTCACCACAAAATTTTGCTGAATAAATCCTATCTAAAATGTACAAAATATGGTGAGTCTCTTCTTGTGATTTATCATTCCATTCAAATTTTTTCGATTTGCATATACAGGGTGACTCAAAAAAATTAATGAATGCGTAAATTTATTTTATTGATTTAATCAGGAACTACAAAACCGAATGCTTTGAAATCTTGCAGATGTTTTAAGGTTATAAAGAGCATAATAAATTTTTAGTCAAAATATATTTGGTTATCTTCTACAAAAAACTGATGACGTCAGCTCAAAAGTTTGCCGAATAAATCGTATCTAAAATGTACAAAATATGATGAGTCTGTACTTGTGATTTATCATTCCATTCATATTTTTGGATTTGCATATGCAGGGTGACTCAAAAAAATTAATGAAGGCGTGAATTTATTTTATCGATTTAATCAGGAATTACAAAACCGAATGCTTTGAAATCTTGGGAATATTTTAAAGTTATTATAAGCATGGTAAACTTTTGTTCAAAATATATTTGTTCATCCCTCCTAAAAAAATTGACGACGTCACCCTTAAATTTTGCTGAATAAATCCTATCTAAAATGCAAAAAATATGATGAGTTTGTACTTGTGATTTATCATTCCATTCATATTTTTTAGATTTTCTTAAGAGGTGGTTCAAAAAAATTAATGAAGTCAATTTATTTTATTGATTAAATTAAATGCAACACTTATTATTAGTATTACACCCTAACCAACCCAATTTGGTAGACACAAAATTTGTTAAACGAAAAACTCGGTTGAAACATAAGGGTAGCACGCTTATTTACATCGACCTTAACATTACAGACCTGCATTTGTTTTATGCGCTCACTTGGTTCCGCGAATGTGAAATAGACATGTTTATAATCAACCAATTGTGAATTTCACCGTCAAGAATTAAAATAAAACCCAATGTTTTATATAATAAGCGGAAGTCGAAGCAATAAAACCTATGGTCGTTTTGTTTACAGTTTCTCTGTTTGACTCTCACGTATGCTGTTACGCTTGTCATCTTAAATTAAGAATGTTTATACATAAACGATTTTCAGTTGCCTTTCATATTAGTCTAGACAGCGGATTTTTGTCGGGCTACGTCACGATTATAGGCGGGGACGCGCTGGATCGCCGGGACTCAGTAGCGGCTGAATTTAATCGGTACTAATTCCATAAATATAATTAACGATTTATTAATCAAACGGCTAAGTAAATGAGAACGGGAATTAACAGCAGAGTGCAACGAAACAGCGTTATTCTAATCTCAAATAAACGAAGTGCAGTCCGCAACCGCAATGAATTCGCATCCCTTAACGAGCCGTACCGAGTTTGGCCTTGCCTAGCCCGACAGAAATCCGCTCTCTAGATATTACACACGGGCGCCGTATACGTGAGTAAATTGTTTCGTTATTTTATTGATTATAAGAAATCAATATTCAAAACGACCCAATTCATTTTCCCGAAAATTTGGGAATACAATAATTTTATTCTTAGTATTACACTACATCTATCTATTTTTTTTAAATTCCCACTACAAAAATGTAATGAGAAAAAAAAACACAATAGGCATGCAGTCGTCAAGTTTCCGACAGCGAGGGAAGTACTGTCTAAACTCTTTAGACCAATTTTTTTTTTGTTACTTATGCTTTAACATTCATGGTTGTAACACACGCACATACTTTTTGTTTATTGTTTTACCCTATAAGTGGATTTTCTGTTGGGTAAATAAATCATTATTATTATTATTACTTCCCGAGCGTAAGCAAAGGAAGTATTGTAATCGAGTCCGTCGGCCGACTCTCTACTTTTACGTTTTCTCGATCTTTCATGACCCCTAGAAGACGAAGAAATAGGTCTCCCATTTCCGTCTGTCCGTCTGTCCGTCTGTCCGTCCATCTGCCCGTTTGTCCGTCTGTCTGCCGTCCCGGATTTTTATTATTATTAATATTATTATTAGTACTAAAAGCCAGTCTACAGGTGGTGGAACCCAATTACAGACTAACCGAATGATATGTAAAGATTATGTATTTACATGTGTTACGAAAAGTTGTTGACTATTCAGGCAGCTATTATTACTACCTTATCCTATAGGAAAGTTAAACAATTTTAATTGGCTGATTCTATTATGTTGTATATCAAGTTAGGATAGCTGCTCTTAACACACAATCGTTTACTATGAATATGTCTATGTTGTCATTAACATCATGATAGTTCAGAATCATCTGATATATTAGAGACATTAGCAGTGCATTTGTTCTGGGCGTTGAAATTTCGAACGTGTTCAATTTCCTGCTGTTGAATGATGGGGTTTTGAATAAGATTTTTGACAATAAATAAGGACTATCGATTTTATTCGTTAATATTTGTGTTAAAAATTTTAACGAAAAATATTTTCTTCTTTTAATTAGCTGAGGCAGTTGAACTTCTTGTAGTAAAATATCATGTGGATAACCTCTCTCTGGATATTGGTTGTTAGAAACGAAGAAGATGAATTTAGCAAACCGTCGCTGAACTTTTTCAAGACTAGAGATATGTATTTGATGGATAGGCGACCACAGAACACTGGCATACTCCAGGCGAGATCGAACCATTGTTTTGTATAATAGAATAAGCTTATCGACGCTGTTCAAATATTTACCGTTGCGTAATATAAAACCAAGAGCTTTACAAGCTGAAGAAACTGTATTTTCTATGTGATACCTAAATGTGAACTTGTTGTCATAAATTACGCCCAAATCTTTAAAAGTGTCGGAACGATTAATTATTGTACCATCTACAGAATAATCGAAAAGTAGAACATCAGTTTTCTTAGTAAAGCTTATAGTAAGACATTTTTCTCCATTTAAAAACAAATTGTTTTCAGTACACCACCGTTGAAGTATATCGATGTTACCCTGCAGTTCAATGCAGTCTTCCAGCGTATCAACTTGACAATATATTTTCAAATCATCCGCATAAAGTAAATGAGGAATGTAGTCTCGAAGATAAGTCGTCTATATACGCAATGAAAAACAAAGGTCCCAAAACAGATCCTTGAGGGACGCCCGAAATTTGTTTAAATAATTTAGATTTATAACCCCGGTACTGTACATATGAAGATCTATCATACAGATATGATGATATAAGATTCAGTAAATCCTGTGACAACCCGAAGTGTTCCAATTTAGCTATAAGCAAATTGTGATCGACTCGATCGAAAGCCTTCGACAAATCGGCATACAATACATCAACCTGTTTTCCCTGATCGATATGTTCACAAAGAAATTGCGTGATAGATATTAAATTTGTGACCGTTGATCTTTTTGCCACAAAACCATGCTGACATAAAGAAACCTGATTGAAAATGTGACGGGACATCCTTTCATGCATTATAAGTTCAAAGACTTTACTAAAGTTATTAATTATAGATATAGGTCTGTAATTTTTTACTTGGGACCTATTACCTTTTTTGAAAATTGGACAAACACGAGCAATTTTCCAGTCAGAAGGAAAGGTACTTGTTTTGAGTATTTGATTAAAAATTATTTTTAGAGGATAAGCTAAAGCCGATTTACAGTCTGAGACAATAAAGGCTGGAATTAAATCTGGTCCAGTTATTAAATTAGGTTTTATTTTAGAAATAGACATCAAAATTTCTTCTTCTGTTATATTATTACTTCCCGAGCGTAAGCAAAGGAAGTATTGTAATCGAGTCCGTCGGCCGACTCTCTACTTTTACGTTTTCTCGATCTTTCATGACCCCTAGAAGACGAAGAAATAGGTCTCCCATTTCCGTCTGTCTGTCCGTCTGTCCGTCTGTCCGTCCGTCTGTCCGTCCGTCTGCCGTCCCGGATTTTTATTAGACAGATAATTTCCGAAAGTACTTGACCGATTGTTGTGAAATTTTGTACTTATATTAAGAATATCATGTAGATGGTAAAACGCTAACCAAAATTTGTCTAATCATCCCCACCACTAATGCGATGACGTCACTTCAAAATTGTACATAGTAAATGGGTTTTCAATTGTATAAAATAACATAGTCCTACACATGTAGTTTACAACTCTGAATCGACTTTTCACCCGAAACGTCCAGATTTTTGGAAAAAAAATCAAAATTATATAACAACATTTTGAAATTTAATTTTTAATCTGCTAACCAGAATGCTTTGAAATGTTGCAGATGTTTTAAGGCTATAAAGAGCATCATAAATCTTTAGTCAAAAAATATTTGCTTATCCCCTCCAAAAACTTGATGACGTCAGCTCAAAAGTTTGTGGAATAAATCATATCTAAAACGTACAAAATATGATCAGTCTGTACTTGTGATCTATCACTCCATTCATATTTTTTGGATTTGCATATACAGGGTGATTCAAGAAAATAAATGAAAGCGTAAATTTATTTTACTGATTTACTCAGGAACTAAAAAACCGAATGCTTCGAAATCTTGAAGATATTTTAAAATTATCATAAGCATGGTAAATTTTTGATCAAAATGTATTTGGTCGTCCCCCCTAAAAAATTTATGACGTCACCACAAAATTTTGCTGAATAAATCCTATCTAAAATGTACAAAATATGGTGAGTCTGTACTTGTGATTTATAATTCCATTCAAATTTTTTCGATTTGCATATACAGGGTGACTGAAAAAAAATTAATGAATGCGTCAATTTATTTTTTATTTAAACCCTTTAGACCAATTTTTACTTCCCGAGCGTAAGCAAAGGAAGTATTGTAATCGAGTCCGTCGGCCGACTCTCTACTTTTACGTTTTCTCGATCTTTCATGACCCCTAGAAGACGAAGAAATAGGTCTCCCATTTCCGTCTGTCTGTCCGTCTGTCCGTCTGTCCGTCTGTCCGTCTGTCCGTCCGTCTGTCCGTCTGTCCGTCTGTCCGTCCGTCTGTCCGTCTGTCCGTCTGTTGTCCCGGATTTTTATTAGACAGATAATCTCCGAAAGTACTCGACCGATTGTTGTGAAATTTTGTACTTATATTAAGAATATCATGTAGATGGTAAAACGCTAACCAAAATTTGTCTAATCATCCCCACCACTAATGCGATGACGTCACTTCAAAATTGTACATAGTAAATGGGTTTTCAATTGTATAAAATAACATAGTCCTACACATGTAGTTTACAACTCTGAATCGACTTTTCACCCGAAACGTCCAGATTTTTGAAAAAAAAATCAAAATTATAAAACAACATTTTGAAATTTAATTTTTAATCTGCTAACCAGAATGCTTTGAAATGTTGCAGATGTTTTAAGGCTATAAAGAGCATCATAAATCTTTAGTCAAAAAATATTTGCTTATCCCCTCCAAAAACTTGATGACGTCAGCTCAAAAGTTTGTGGAATAAATCATATCTAAAATGTACAAAATATGATGAGTCTGTACTTGTGATCTATCACTCCATTCATATTTTTTGGATTTGCATATACAGGGTGACTCAAAAAAATTAATGAATGCGTAAATATATTTTATTGATTTAATCAGGAACTACAAAACCGGATGCTCCGAAATCTTGCAGATGTTTTAATGTCATAAAGAGCATAATAAATGTTTAGTCAAAATATATTTGCTTATCCCCTCCAAAAACTTGATGACGTCAGCTCGAAAGTTTGCCGAATAAATCATATCTAAAATGTACAAAATATGATGAGCCTGTACTTGTCATTTATCACTCCATTCATATTTTTTGGATTTGCATATACAGAGTGACTCAAAAAAATTAATGAATGCGTAAATATATTTTATTGATTTAATCAGGAACTACAAAACGGAATGCTCTGACATCTTGCAGATGTTTTAAGGTTATAAAGAGCATAATAAATGTTTAGTCAAAATATATTTGCTTATCCCCTCCAAAAACTTGATGACGTCAGCTCGAAAATTTGCCGAATAAATCATATCTAAAATGTACAAAATATGATCAGTCTGTACTTGTGATCTATCACTCCATTCATATTTTTTGGATTTGCATATACAGCGTGATTCAAGAAAATAAATGAAAGCGTAAATTTATTTTACTGATTTACTCAGGAACTACAAAACCGAATGCTTCGAAATCTTGAAGATATTTTAAAATTATCATAAGCATGGTAAATTTTTGATCAAAACGCATTTGGTCGTCCCCCCTAAAAAATTTATGATGTCACCACAAAATTTTGCTGAAAAAATCCTATCTAAAATGTACAAAATATGGTGAGTCTCTTCTTGTGATTTATCATTCCATTCAAATTTTTTCGATTTGCATATACAGGGTGACTCAAAAAAATTAATGAATGCGTAAATTTATTTTATTGATTTAATCAGGAACTACAAAACCGAATGCTTTGAAATCTTGCAGATGTTTTAAGGTTATAAAGAGCATAATAAATTTTTAGTCAAAATATATTTGGTTATCTTCTACAAAAAACTGATGACGTCAGCTCAAAAGTTTGCCGAATAAATCGTATCTAAAATGAACAAAATATGATGAGTCTGTACTTGTGATTTATCATTCCAATCATATTTTTGGATTTGCATATGCAGGGTGACTCAAAAAAATTAATGAAGGCGTGAATTTATTTTATCGATTTAATCAGGAATTAGAAAACCGAATGCTTTGAAATCTTGGGAATATTTTAAAGTTATTATAAGCATGGTAAACTTTTGTTCAAAATGTATTTGTTCATCCCTCCTAAAAAAATTGATGACGTCACCCTTAAATTTTGCTGAATAAATCCTATCTAAAATGCAAAAAATATGATGAGTTTGTACTTGTGATTTATCATTCCATTCATATTTTTTAGATTTTCTTAAGAGGTGGTTCAAAAAAAATTAATGAAGTCAATTTATTTTATTGATTAAATTAAAGGCAACACTTATTATTAGTATTACACCCCAACCAACCCAATTTGGTAGACACAAAATTTGTTAAAGGAAAAACTCGGTTGAAACATAAGGGTAGCACGCTTATTTACATCGACTTTAACATTACAGACCTGCATTTGTTCACTTGGTTCCGCGAATGTGAAATAGACATGTTTATAATCAACCAATTCTGAATTTCACCGTCAAGAATTAAAATAAAACCCAATGTTTTATATAATAAGCGGAAGTCGAAGCAATAAAACCGATGGTCGTTTTGTTTACAGTTTCTCTGTTTGGCTCTCACGT
The DNA here is from genome assembly GCA_022388445.1 of Zophobas atratus. NCBI lineage: Eukaryota > Metazoa > Arthropoda > Insecta > Coleoptera > Tenebrionidae > Zophobas > Zophobas atratus. The sequence continues at coordinate 37,779,190 of CM039446.1, forward strand.
ATGCTGTTACGCTTGTCATCTTAAATTAAGAATGTTTATACATAAACGATTTTCAGTTGCCGTATACGTGAGTAAATTGTTTCGTTATTTTATTGATTATAAAAAATCAATATTCAAAACGACCCAATTCATTTTCCCGAAAATTTGGGAATACAATAATTTTATTCTTAGTATTACACTACATCTATCCCAACTGATATCCGTGTCCTTGCAAAAATGTTGATGACGTCATGGCAATTTTAAATTCCCACTACAAAAATGTAATGAGAAAAAAACACAATAGCCATGCAGTCGTCAAGTTTCCGACAGCGAGGGAAATACTGTCTAAACTCTTTAGACCAATTTTTACATATTAACTCACTTAGCAAAAAAGCTAATTTGGTGGATAGATTTAAATTAATATCTTTATCTTTATGTTATTCATCAAACGTACATACACAGTTTCTTATCTCCCATTTATAAAAAAAAACAATAAACTACTTAAACTTTTACCCACTTTAATTCTTTCATCAGATATCTTATCTCCCTGTAAAGTTTTGGGGGAACTACTACTTTTTTACTGCACTCTTTCGTTTTATATCTTGGCTGCCAAACGTTGCGAAATTACTCTCTTATTTGTTGCATGAGAGAGATTGGATCGGAGATGTCAACGTCACAATATAGCGGAACTTCGATTATCGTATTCTACTTTTAAAAGTTGCTAGGAGAATTTTGTTGAGCGATAGATATTTACATTGCTCATACAAACTCTTCCGATTTACCTGGGCACTATTACGACACTGTTTGCATATATGCTTAAAGCTATCCGGCATACGTTAGTGAGATGTAAGTGCGGTGACAATTGATCTTCTCTTTGTCTAAGATTCCTTCCTACTCTCCACAATAAAATCGTAACGCTTTCAGATCAGAGATCCCACAATTAACAACATCTCATCACAAAGTTTGTACTTCAAGTTAGTGAGCTTTTTTTTTCTATCTGAATTAATGAAAAGTCACCAAATACACCGCCATAAAAAGTGGTGCCAAAGGCGCTATATTTGAAATACATATATGTGGATTTGAAAATAATGTTGAACTACGCAAAATTACTTTTAATAATAACACAATTTATTTCCAACAGACAATATTAGCTATACTGAAACATACACTTCGAATAACATTCTTTGGACCTACACTAAATGTGTACATACATTACAAAATATAACATAACAACTGTTTCAGTTTGCGCAGCAAAAGTGGTTAACATACTAAATATGTGTATTAAAATGAAATTAATTTATTTGTGCTACTGTCAAGGAACTACAGTCGCCTTGAGTTTGTTTGAAGATTGAAGCAAATGCAGCACAAATAAACAAATTTAACAAAGACAGTTATATTGAAGTAACAACCTCTGTAGAATATCCTAAATTAAAATTTCCCTTATTGAAAAATGAATACGCAATGGCAATCATTTTCTGTGCCACGATATTATCAACCAAAGGCATATTGCACCGGGTTGAAATAGGCTACAAAATATAACGATATATAATTATTGCACAGAATAAATCAACAACTCACTCTTGCATAATTATGAATTTTATTCGTAATATCTTCCCTGCGGTCCATATATATGAAACGTTTTCTGACACAAACAACTTAATCGAACACAAAAAAATTTACCTAAAATGTCCGGTTGGCAATTGTGAATTCAAAATTTTCCAATCTATCGCTGGAAATAGTATAGTAGAAAGTAAGCATCGGTCAACGGAAACCGTTGAACGTAGAACGTAAATTAATTATTGTTAATGTTGTTTTAAACGGAAATGTGAATTTTTAACGATGTTGCAAATATTTGGTTATTGTTTGAAAATTAGCAGTTCATGTTAAGATTTTTAACTATTCCTGGTTCTAACACAATTTCATAGCCATGAAATTGTTTATATAAACCACAAGTTAGAAATTCACTTGTTCAAGTTTGACTCTTTGTTTATCGAGCTATATCTAAGGTTTCTGGACGCTTTTAAGTACCTACGTACGTTACATTATATATTTTATATAACACACTTTGTAATTTCTTACTCGATATCCCTAAAATTTCATTTATAACATTTAAACTGATCAAAAACGCTGGTCCATTTTGAGAAAATGGCCTTGAAAAATTGTGCTTAAATTTATAATCTCGTGGACTCGAAAAACGGATGGGTCTAATATTTTCTTAGAGGTTTAATAATTTGCATCAGGCCTAATTATTTTTTCGCACGTTTAATAATCTTTTCGTGGCTTGAATTAAATTTATTTCTAAGAGCAGCTGATTTTAATCGTATTGAATATGTGTTTGTGTTTTTTTTTTTCTGTTTTCGGTATTTAAAGTAATTTGTGAATGCGAGTTGATATAATTAATAACTTGACATAACACAATGATTTAACATCATGTATATTATTTGTCGTTTTAGATGTTGATGCCGGGCGGATTTTTCTAAAACTTGTGCTACAGATATTCCTACAAAGTCAAAATCTTTCTGTAAATAAGTTAATTTGCATAAGTGACAGTGGGTGGAATTTAAACCATACGAAGTCATTTGAAATGGAATACTTAAAATATATGGTAAAACCTACCACAACGGTTTAGAACATGTAAGGAGAAGATCTAAAAAACTATGGAAGAATCAATAACATAAGTCGTCACCTTAGAACTGGTTTGCCGCATATCCAAATCGCGTCCGAGGGATTTTCGCCTCTACTGCTTGGTGCAGATTTGCCGCATGTCGCACTTGGGCGAAGCGAAACATAGTTTAGATTCAGTGCTGATTTGCCGCATGTCCAAGCAGAAATCGATACAGTACCGTTATCCGTTTTTACGTACTTCCTTGCTGTTTTGCTTTTCAGCGTTAGGTTTGGGGTTGGGAAAGAAATCGTATTCAACTTCACGCGCAGAACAATAAGAATAATGTGAAATAAATAAAAAAGAGACTTCACAATTTTGATGAATCTGAAATTTAAAAAAAACAACTGTAATTTGTGCAACTCTTTTTCTGTTGTTATAGATGTTACAAATATTTTCGATTTTTTTTTTAAGAAAGATTGAGTTTCAAATTATTAGATTCGAAATTTTACAAATTTAAATTTCAAATAGATTTGTTGCTCGTTAAACAAATAATTTAATTTTTTACTTAACAGTAACATTTTTATTTAATGATTTCTCGGAAATGATTGAACTTATTTTCTCTAAAATTTTAGTCAACAAAATTCATAATGCTGCATACCTATATTCGTATTTGTGAAAATGATATTTCCACATCAATAATTATAGATAATAATAGATACATTTTTCAGAGATAATTAAGATTAAGATTTCTTAATCAACTTCACGCGCAGAACAAGAAATACGGCAAGGACTCATAATGTGAAATAAATGAAAAATTGAAACGATATTAGAAATCTCGTGGTGAAGTAGTTAACTAAGTATAACGAACAATGAATGTTAAGTTATTGACGTTTTGATTCGATTTTTTCTAAATATTTTTAAAATAAAGAGACTTATTTTTCTTTATTTTTATATAAAATCTACATTTGATAAAACTCATTGCAGTCATTCATTTTTCCTAAAAACTGTAGAATCCAAATATTGCATTGTTAATTTCCATTGTTAAATGGTGAATTGTGAACGAAATACGGAGTACCAAATTTAAATGTGTTTTACAGAAAGGAACTATTTTTACAAAGGATAATAAAATGATATTTTCTTTGCATTGACGGAGTAAAGGCGGCTCGTTGACTCGCTGCAGTTCTACTAAAATTGCAGCTTAATATGTAATTTTTTTTATATAAAATATTCAAACTGATAAAGAACACTCGGGTAAAAATAGGTTGTTGTCTCAAACAATTGGATTCCAGTATTTTATTAGATTACGTGGATATTGACTACAAGTAGCTATTGTCGGGCAACCAGAAAAATTAGCAGTGATACTGTTTAAAACTGTAAATGCAGTATATTTGGATTTGGAAATAAATCATTCGTTACCATGTCTTATGTATCAGTGACAATTATGTTGACTGCAACCCAAATCTATTTGATTACCCCTAACTCCATAATATCTAGTACTTAATATAGTTATACGCTTTTCAGTTGAAAATGAAAGAATTATTTGTACTGGTAGTTGTAAACAATTGTATAAATCTTTCCGTTGGATTCCTTTGCGAACTCTTTGTCAATTATTATTTATGATACTATGGTATGATCCCAAACTGTTTAGAGAAGAAAGGGAGGCTGTGGTGTGCGCACGTAAACTTCTCCTATTTCTTTCCAATACATTAGCTCTAAATATTAGCTCTCTGTCTATCATCTCCTACGTGCGCTTATCATAGACTCCTTTTATCTAAAAAGTATGCAGTATTTCCCGCGCAAACCAGCAGTCAGATCTCTAGATTGCTTGGCCTCGTGATTTGTCACGTATTTTTAAATAACATACAGTTTTCTAAATTTGCTGAAGTACTACTAAACTACAAAAATAAATAAACGGGTAAATTATATTCTCAAATTATAACTCCGAATTAAACATGCCGTGAACCCTACTAAGTATAAATTAAACGTCATTGTTTGCTAACTACATAATTGATTAAACTTATTATTTTAATAAGGTAAGGTATTAAACTAGACAGAGACGTGAATACTTTTTTTTACTAATTTTAATAATTCTTATAAATGAGTAGATACTTAATAATAAAGCAATACATATTATTATACGCAAAAAATGTATTTGCATGTTTTTGCATAAACTTCCTGCACTTATAATTTATGAACAGTATTTTGGACGATGCTCAATTAATTGATAAATAATAGTATGTTGATGTAAAAAGAGTATCATTACATTACTTCAAATTCTTTTAACTTTCTTTATGTCGTATATCCTGGTTCCAAAATCTCAAGAAATTAGGGTTATGGTAATTTAATTCAATCTGGGTGCTTAGGGTAAAAACTCAATAAACAACAAATGAAAAAGTATGTTATTTTTAAAAATCATATAACATTTATTGCTGTAAAAGTTGGAGATGACGTTATGTGATGGGGGGGATGATTACAAATGTTGGTCAGCATTTTATCAACTGGAAACGAGAGACCTATGTTTTCGTATTATAGGAGTCATGAAACGTTGAGAAGCCATAAAAGTAGCCAGTCGCCCGATGAACTTGATTACAATAGTTCCTTAGCTTACGCTCGAGACATAAAAAAAAATAAACAATAACATTTGGATTTAATAGCTTTTGATATCTGGTATACCTAAACAGTGAGTGAATTTTATGCGGCTATTATTACCATTACATATAACCATCCAGTTAAATTAATTGGTAAAAAAATTTACCCATAAATAAGTTATTGTAAAGTTATTTTTATTTACACGCGTATAATTGCACAACAATAATTGTTAGACAAATAGAATGATAAAGAAAGGCAATGTCATATTAAAAAACAAATTACTCGTTTCGATGTAAGGTACCTTATATAAGTTAACAACATACATCTATTTAGTTATTATAGGTAAAATTCTAATACGGAATTTGTTCTTGAAGTAAGTCGTAAATTGTAAATAGCTATAAATTCGGAAATAATTCTTTTTAAAAGATACAAGTCAAAAATGTATTAGGCATGATTGTCAAGAAACATTCCAATTCTGTTTCAAATTTGCAAGCATTTTATGTCAAAAGCTGATTTTTGTAAACGTTCCAGTAATAAATTTCGAAGCAAAGTCCACCTAAACAGATTTTGCTTCGAAATTTTAATTTTCATATTACTTTTACAACATTTTAATTTAAAAAATTAAAAATGTATCTATTATTTGTGATTATTGATGTAGAAATATCGTTAATAAAATGTTACTGTTTAGTAAAAAATTAAATTATTTGTTTATCGAACAACAAATCTATTTGAAATTTAAATTTGTAAAATTTCGAATCTAATAATTTGAAAATATTTGTAACATCTATAACAACAGAAAAAGAGTTGCACAAATTACAGTTGCTTTTTTTAATTTCAGATTCATCAAAATTGTTAAGTCTCTTTTTTATTTATTTCACATTATTCTTATTGTTCTGCGCGTGAAGTTGAATACGATTTCTTTCCCAACCCCAAACCTAACGCTGAAAAGCAAAACAGCAAGGAAGTACGTAAAAACGGATAACGGTACGGTATCGATTTCTGCTTGGACATGCGGCAAATCAGCACTGAATCTAAACTATGTTTCGCTTCGCCCAAGTGCGACATGCGGCAAATCTGCACCAAGCAGTAGAGGCGAAAATCCCTCGGACGCGATCTGGATATGCGGCAAACCAGTTCTAAGGTGAGGAAGTGTATTGTTCAAGATTCAATCGGCAGCAACATATCGAATATTTTGTATCTTGGAACGATGTATAAATCGGAAATTTTTGGATTTAGTAATGGTTAGAAAACCTTGTTGTCATTGTGAATGGTATCGGAACGTCATGCCGTTTAATATTGATAAAATTCCCTCATAACATAAATCCGAAAATAATAAACACGTCGATATCGAAATAGCGGCGTTTGTTGTTATCTAATTGCACACCATCTTTATCGTATTTGAGAGCAATTATAAAATAGATTTTTGTTATAAAAAAAAACTCTTCAAAACAAAACTTTCTTTATTTCAACCTATAGATCATACTTTATGTACACCACAAAAAAAAATCCGCCGCCTTCTGCCTTTTCGGCACGTTAATCTTCAACAGATCATCCGTCAGATTATTGTCCACCCCTAGCTTCCTTATCCCCAGATTAAACTTTGGCGTCACAACTCTCTACGTAGTGCCCGGCGTCTTCCCCTTCGGACTCGCCGAATACGACAAGCTCAAATCCGGTATAACCTCAACTTAGCTGTTGCAAACCGCTTCGCTGCCGCCGACATCGTCGCCAAATTATCCGCACAATTCAAAGCACGAGGCGACGCCGTGGCGAACCTCCTCCTGGCAGCATCAATCGCTTTTTGCTTGCTATCCCAGTTCTTCTCGCCTACCTTCTCGGCCAGAGCTAACGCCAATTGTTCGCGTCTGGACAGTTCCGCTATTCTGAACGATGGCTATTGCGAGCACGGCAGAAAGGTACCGTACCGTCCAAACGAAACAGGGTGCCTTCGATCTCGCACCGTATCATCAAAGGCGTGTTAGTTTACCCCCGGATGGGGCGAGGGGGTCTTAATGAACCCAAACCCTCGAATTTTCGGGGAGTCGCTCTTCATCAATTATTTTCCATCGACGCCGATCTTCCCATCCAAGACCTTCGCCTGTGTATTGTTTCTTTGCTCTGGTTTTCGTTGCACTAATCGTGAGTCAGGTGTTACAGTGGACGGCTTCCAGTTTCTTCGTATTGAGCGTGATTTCCTGTTCTTGGGTTCAAGGAACTCCTTTTGAAATGTACATCATGTCGTTATTGTTCTTGCCACTCCAGGTGTCTACGTTCAATTTTTTTTCCTGGAGGGTTGCTTGTTTCTCGACGGATGACAAGGCCAACTGTGATAATCTATCTTCTTCGCTTTTGTCCTCTTCGTTGTATAAGTTGGAGTACTTTTCTTGGTGTTTTTCCCAGATTGGGCTAAGATTTCGCAGAAGATTGGGTTGTGTTCGCTGGTGTGCACGTTCAAGAACTGGTCAACTGGTCCAAGGTCGAGGCTCACCTTTAGTTTGGGATTTTCGGTTTTGGCGGTGGGCGGTGGTTCTTCGCAGAGTTGGGAGCTGTGGATGTTTGCTGGAGTTGCGAAATTTGAGCACAGAAGATTTTCTCAATGGTTAAATAAACTGATAAAGAAACTTGTTATACTCATTGTTGTACACGATATTTTTCCGACGACCACAAAAAACGCAAAAATTTATGGTAAGTTTACTACAGTTTTGAAATTAAATTGGTGCTTGGAGACGGTTGTTGACCATTTCCACTGATATGTGTGGCTCTTTCTACAATTTCAGGAGGAGTTAGGTCTATGAGTTAGAAATCCATCCTTTTGCAAGTTTCTAAATTTTACTGCAATTAACTAATCATTTTTTATCAATCAATATATAAATTAATATATTTTAACTTACAGAAAATCCAATAATTCTCTCCAATGCTCGTCCACTTGCTAACGGTGCAAACACGTCAAGTTAAAACTTAAAATCATCTTAAAATGTCATTTGGCAGAGCACACTAGCAGCTAGGCCCTTATGCCGTTGGGCGGAAAGCTAGATATCGACAATGATCAATCTGTGTGCAAAATAAAAACACACAGTTGTCGGCCAATCAGAAATCTCAAATTTTTCATTTCACACGGGTATGCCCTTCGTTCGTCTTCGTGCTGAAATTGTTTGCAATTTTAAATTTTCACTAAGGGAAAAAACTGTATGAAATGTGGCTTATAGTGGTCGTCGGAGAAAAGTGTTTTTTATTTATTTATGTGACTCATTTTCATATGCTCCTCGGTTGATGATTCCTCGAAAATTTAATTGATTGCTTATAGATGTGATAAACTTTTTTAGATATAATCGAAGAGAATTTTATTTACAACTTGCAGTATATAAATAAGTTAAAGTTAAAGATAAATAATAAGTGGAGAGAGAACTCTTTTATCTTAATACTTACTTGACTGTTTTTAATCTGATTGAAAACCTTATCTTGGCCACAGAACTTCAATATAAGAAATGATACCTACGTTGTTAACGATGGAAACAAATTTGCGCCCTCGGTGTGCAGCTGGCCAACTATACTATACGCGCGTAAATTTGAATACGCGGATCACCTACTTCCATATAGGCAACCACCTACTTGTGTATAGGCAACCACCTACTTCTGTATAGGCAACCACCTACTCCTGTATAGGCAACCACCTACTTTTGCGGGTTATTTTAATGTAAATTCTCATATGAAATTACAAGTATACAGAATGTAATGTAACCTATTTATTATCATACATCTAAATATATATAAAATAAACAAATCAATAAATACAAATATTAGATACAATAATAATAAGAGAAAGATATGTAACTCACAATGTAAAGCTTCTAGGGTTATCATCCCTCCTGTCAGATTGTGTTGTAAGGAAAATGAACAACTGCGTACCTAAACAAACAATTTTGGAAATTTGAAAACAATAATAGTCCACTTACTTGACGAGATATTTCTGTCAATATCGATATGTGCCAATTCATTTAGTGTTACCCAAGGTGCACCACGAGGAGGCGAACTACAACTCTGAAGCAATTTCCTCTAAGCAAACGTTACTTTCTTCTACGGTAGAAAAGTCTGTTTCAGCAGAAAATGAGCAACTAGCTACGAATTCCACAGTAACTGAGTGTAAATTTCCGCTGCAACCACTTGACTGCTCATGGACTCTTTGGAGACATATTCCTTTCGGACCACATTCGGCAACAGTCTGTTTCGATTTAATGGATCATGAAAATCTGTCGAGTGAAAATGATTTTTACACAAGTATAAGGACTTACACGGTTTACTTGCATCAATTTTACAAATTTGTCTCCAAAGTTCCTCCATTTCCACATTTCTTGGAAAATGGTAAAATCTAAGGTCATTACCACCACCCTTGTAGAACACATTTCCGCAGTTTGGATATTTACATCGATATGCAATACGGCGTGGTTTCTCCATGTTTGAGAGATGTAAGGAATGCCTAAAATTTAGAACTATTAATAAGTATATTCCTATTCTAAATACTTACCTCAGTCCGGCTTTTTTCGCTGCACGATTTTACACTTTCATAGCAGCGGCTTTTTTTAATCGCACGTACGCACGCCACAAAACCAGCTGATGCCAGCTAACGGCATCGCACTCTCATTGGATGATTTGAACGTTTTCAAAAGTGCGCGTTTTTCATTACTTGGTCAGCTCGACACCGAGGGCGCTGAGGCTTGCTTCCTAAATTTGTATTCGAGTGACACCCCATATGATCTTGGCTATAGGTACTTACCCGTTAAACGGACGCATGGACTCGAGATTACTTAAAGTCCGCCACCGGATGGATAGATCTTGACTGTTTTATCTTAAATACCTTGAAACCTTAAACCTTACCTTGATATCTACTAAACAGAATTCGTAATTTCTTGCACAAACTAATATTCTGATGTTCCTTGTTGTTCTCCATCATAATCTATTTGGTATTTGCATATATGCTTAAGCCTATCCCGCACGCGTTAGTGAGATGTAAGTGCGGTGATAGATGATTTTCTCTTTCTCTGCGATTCCTACATTCCTTAACAAAACTTTTATTTAACGCTTTCAAATCCCACATTAACAAAATCTCATCACAAAATTTGTACTTCAGGTCAGTGAGCTTTTTTGTCTATCTGTATTAACGAATTTGCCGATAGTACGGGATTAATGGAGTGGATGGAGCCTTGTATACGTTTCCATACGCGAGCGAGTGTAATCAACATAAGAAAGAAATAGCTAGAGCGGTTATGCATCAGTGGGGAAAGGACGGCTGACCACGTATCACGTGCTGGGTGGCACGAAACGCTTCATTTGAACGGGAATTAATACGTTTTCTTACGAATTTGTTCAAACAATCAATTATAACAAACGTCTGTTAATGAAAACTATATTTTTACAGTTTACATTAAAATTATGTGTAATGTGAAACAACAAAAATCATGTTAAGTGGTGGAAATAGTCTTTTAATAACATGAAATGTATAGAGAATCTACAATATATTACGAATTCAGTTAATACAATAATCTTCCACAAGTTAACTAATCTTGTAGTGTATGTTCATTGGTAATTCTGAAATTTTTAGGATAAAAGTAATTAAACATTCGATAAAAGTCACATGGTGCCTAATTAAATTAAACATACTCAATTGTGTGGAATTTTCTACTAAAATCTATTTTCTAAATCCACGTACAAATAACTAAAACAATAATCAATAGATATAAAATTCCCTCTTTTTGTAACAATAACCCGTTTTTTTCGTAACTCGGAATGTTTACGAAATCTAACAAATTTTTTAAATTATTTACGAATTCCTTCGTCTGTGTATGTGATTATTACCTATGAAATGAAACAGGATTGCTTTCTTTGCACGTTCTATTCAATTATACGTACAACACGATTTCACGATGTTTAACAAACAGTCCAATAAAATACAACTTAAGAAGACTGTAGACATTTAAATAAGGTAGCTTGAGCCTATAAAACGTAAATTTGCAAAAATAGACCTTCAAACACCATGCGACAGCACGAAAGAAACCTCCAGAAACACAGTGCTCTGCAGTTTCTCGTCAATGTTTTGCCACCCAGAGAGCCCTATCTCTGTCCCCGGTGTTGACAACACGCGTCTCTCTCTAAGTTACTTCCATATGGAAAGTAAGCATCGGTCAACGGAAACCGTTACTTCTAGAACAAAAGTAGTATCGTTATCCTTGCTGTTATTAACATCAGCATCCACGTGGCTCAAACCGCTCAGGCAGGTTATATAGTAAAAAGCTATAAGGTTATATGGCCATCATAAAATTATCCCATTGTGTCGAAGTTAAGTTGTTTACAATAGAAAAGATTTTAGGGTCGTAAATAACGTGTCCACTGCAGCTCGACCGGCTGTTGTGGTTTCGTTCAGGGGGCGGCTTTCACTAAATACACTGCCGAGCATTGAAAGCGGCCACACAAATCGGGCCACTATTCACATCTGACTTTGAATCAAATTTTCCACCGAACTATACCTATTACACTTAAAGAAACTAAAAACACCATTAGAAAGACCAGATGTTTGTCTTTAAAACAGAGTTAGGAAAAATTCATTAAATTGTTTTGCAATATTCTTTTTTAGTCAAAAAAGAAAATTGTTCAATAACGAAATTTTTTATGTTAACAAAATTGTTAACAAAATCAACAATTTAAAGAAGAAAATGATGGGTGCTGCCACCCCGAGCTCTAATAACCGCACGCATTCGTCTATTCAGGTGACGACAGTTTAGCCCATTCTTCTTCAATAGCTATTCTGAGCTCTTGGCGTGACCCAAGAGCAGGGATCTATCATGGTCTGGGGGGCGGGGAGGTTTTTTTTTGTTTTAGCTGCGTCACCTGTGCGTTTAACCTCTAATTCTGGAAAATTCCATGTAGCTTTCAAATATTCAATCAATTCACCGGGGAATTTCAAGGGCGTCTTTTGTGAATTTTTGTATTAGTCATTGGGGATTTGTTGTTGACCGAAAACATTGTCGATGAATTTGAAACTTTTTTTTTTGTGTACTCCGTCCTGCCCTAATGTGGTGAAAGAAACAGTGGGGCTAGTGAACGTTTATGATTATCTATGCCTTATTTCTTTGCATATTTTATGTGTTGGTTGTTTTGTTTATTTCGTATGTGTCTTTATTTATGTGTATCTTGTTTGAAGACGTGTTGGGGGGGGGGGTGTTTGTTTCTTTAATTCGGTCAACGACGTAACTACTTTACCCAGATCATTTTAATGCAGTTATAACTTTTTGTTTAATATCACATAAATATTTTAATAAAATCCATAGCTTCTTTGTTATTATCAAATAAATTCTTTGATAAAATCTCTTTCAAACTTCTTATTGTTTAAAATCATTAATAAAAACATGAATAATTTCTCATTTCATTTTCTTGTTGTATAAGATTGTTGATCACACGTGCGTAGTTTAACCCCATTTAAATTTCTTTGTTATTTTAAAACAAATGTTGATTGAATGTGGCCAATTAAATTTTGATTATTGCTTGTCTGAAATCCAAAGACTCATTTTGATAGCGCTAGTTAACTCGGGGGTGGTGTGGCGGGTGGTTACGGGTTTTGCTGGACTTCCGACCTTGGCTGACTCGGAGTTTACTCAGCTGCCTTATTGGCGGGGACAGGAAGATCAACCTAGAGCATGCGGGTGCGTAAGACCACGCGCGTGACGTGGTGAGGCAGGGCCACGTGGGCCTTCACGGAGAGTGTGGCTGCCGCCTGCACCCGCTGTGCGCCCCCCTCTTGTTTGTAGAGGCCACACCACCGTAATATTTGGAACGTTGCCATCCATTTACTTTTCCGAGAATTCCGCGACTTCTAATTTTGTTGATTGTTGTACTTGTTAGGTTGCTAATATTTTGTTATGTTCTCAGGTTCCAACGAAAATAAAGGTTTTTTTTTTTCTCTGAGGAATAAATTCTTTAGGCTCTTCTGATGCCCAAGGCCAAGGTCCTTTGAGCTCTTATTGGATTTATTTCTTATAGTTTTTTCCATATATACGTTTTTTTAAATCCGTCACTCTTCCCTCTCCGCAGTGCGCCAATTTGTATGAACGAATGCCTCCCGCCATTTTTCAAAACACAACGTAGTGTCCTACTTTTGTAGACGATCACAGCCAAGGACAAATTTTAAATTTTAGTGGGCTTTTTCAATTTTGTTCAATGTCATTTTAAGGGGGGAGGTTTGGGTTACCATAACACATTTCGAAAATTATATTATACATCAATTCATCCTTTGCGCTAAACGTTTCTTTCACTAGACTACTACTACTCATACTTATTCCGCCTCCTAGGCAGGTATACCAGCACACCTGGGATGCAATAGCGCCACAGTGTGCATGACACTCTGCTAAGATGATTAAACAAATTCGACACATTAATTGTTATAAAAAATATAAACTAAGGAGATAAGGAAATATTGACGGACCAATGAGTTTAACATCAAAATATATACTTATGTACATTGTTACGGCACTTTTTTAGAGACGACGTTGCACCTTATCTGCTGAGATGCCTATTTGAATTAAAATTTTGCGATAAAAATAAGGAAAGGTTAACTTTTATTTCGTAGTTTCTAAAACAGCAATTGTTTGGGTGAAATTTAATCGACGCCACACACAGTTCTGTCCCTAACAAGCGTAATTAATTATTATTAATGTTATTTAATCGGAAATATATGTTACGTCCCAGCCACGATATACAATACTAACAGGTATTGTAAGAGAGCGCAGTCAGCCCTTAGATCATATAATAAATAGATACCAATACTCAAACTGAAAGCTGTGACTAGACATGAAGCTATCTGTTGTCGTTTTCTACGTCAAGGGGAGTAGTATAATGCTATCCTTGTGTGATCACCACATCTTCATCTTTGTTATATGCATTTCATCTGTATATGTCTATTTCACTTCCATCCTTGTACCGCACCAGCGCAACAAATCGCTTTTGACAGATGTTTCTTCTAACCTCTCTTTCGAGTTGTTGTACAAAAAACAATTTTAGAATTTAGAACAAAGATCCTATTTTAAGTGATGTAGTCATAAGGGATCACTATTGGTGCCCAATAATTTACTATTCCTTTCGTTATCTACTGTGAATTATTTATAAAATCAAGCTGTCAACATCTTTCTTCCGAAGTTAGTTCAGACATACTTCCTAAAATTTAGGCGCGCAAAATTCAAATAGTGATCAGGCAAGGATAGCTTCATTGTAATCCCTCCATGCACGAGAGAGATGTGTGACAGGAGGATGTCGTCACAGGCTGTCCTAGGGAAAGAACACGGCATGGTGGTATCTATTTATTATATGATCTAAGAGTCAGCCGGCCCTGAAAAATTGACACGTATGCGAGAGTGGGACAGATAGATCGGGCCGGCAGCGCAGGCGGTAGTCCTTATATGTGGACTTATTGAGATCGTGTAAATGAAAGAAAATTCATTTGTTTCAATGCTATATTTATTTTATTAGATACAAATAAAAACACCAGTAATAATAAGACACTGAAAAAATTGGTCTAAAGAGTTTAGACTGTACTTCCCTCGCTTTGAGAACGGTGTCTTTATGTCTATCATAGATTCTTCTCATTAGAGTCCTGTGACGGGATATTTCAATAAATTCGCTTTAACTCTGGAAGTTACGGCTCGTTCGTAATTTGATCAATAATAACTGCCTAACTGATTCATTAATTTTTTAGGTCACCCTGTATAAGCAGATCTAAAAAATATGAATGCAATGATAAATTACAACTATAGTCTGATCACATTTTGCACATTCCCGAAAGAATTTTTCGGCAAAATTCTGAGATGACGTAACCAACTTTTTGGGGTTGATAAACAGATACATACATTATTCTATAATTTTTCGAAATATCGATTTTTTACTACTAGAGTTCTCAATTTTCCGATATTTGAGTTTAACGATTTTTCACTTTTTCGAATCTTCAATTTTTCAATTTTTGACTTGAAAAATTGAAAATTGAATTTTTCGATTTCTCCATTTCTCGGTTAATCGATTTTTTATATTTTCATTTCTTGATTTCTCGAGTTTTCTATGTTTCGATTTTTCAATTTTTTGGATTTTCGACTTTTCCAATTCTTGATTTTTCAATTTTTCGTTTTCTCAATTATTTGATGTCTAGATTTTTCAGTTTTACAATTTTTTCAATTCGAGATTTTTAATTTTTATTTTTCGATTTTTGAATTTTTCGATTTCTCGATATTTCACTATGTAGAGTTTTCAATCTTCCGATTTTTCAATGTATCGATTTTTTGATTTAAGATTTTTCGAATTTTAACTTTTACAATTTTCAGTTTGGCCCAATTCTATTTCTGAAATTATGTATGTATGTAATCAATGAATTAATAAATAAATAAAAAACCTTTTAAAACACAACAGAATTGCGTTTCACTTACTAGGCAGTAACAAATTGAGTTTGGTTTATTAGGATTGATAACAAAACTTAAAAAACAATGCTTATTCTTAATCAAAACTGAACAATCACATTCTGATACCTACTTAATTTACAACTTAACTCAATTAAATTTCTCCCTCAGATTCCGTTCGAAGTAAGGTAATTTTGATTTAAAAATATCAAGCGAATAATTGTTTGTTTCAAATTTTTTCAAATAATAGTTCACAATATAAATTTCTGCCACGATTGGTTTTATATGTTCAACGTAACTGCCCTTTTACTATTGAATCTAAGAACATAGAAATCTAAACTTTATGGTGTTTCTGTATTAATACTGATCTAAAAAGAATTCGACGTATAGCCAACTTGAGATTCAAAGTAGATTCACTAAAAGTCCAGCCAACACATTGGGTGTGTCAAAAAACAACATCTTTATATTATATAATAATACGTAACTTATCCATGGCCCGAACTGTGACCCTTTTAATCTTCAACAAATTCCCGAGAATAACACAGATCTTTATTTAGATAATTTTGTACTTTGTCAGGATAAAATCTAAAGACTTGCAATTAAACGTTTCAAAAGGAATTTACACCACAATACTCCGTATAAAATATTGCAATGTTGGATCTAGGTGGCTTAAAGATAATTTCCTAAACATTCCACAAAATATGCAAATGTTATCAGGAGGGACATAAATGACAACAATATGTATTATATAAATTCTGAGCCTGAAAGCTAATTCTACAAGTGACCACATCCAGTAAGGTGGAAATTTAGCTCTAGGCATTGCTAAACATAACACTTTAAATTTTTCATGAATTGTAAGTAGCACGCCAGTTTTTCTCTTACATCTCGTTACAATAAAATAACGATAGGCCCTACAGACATGATGCTCCTTGAGCAAAGTTCCGAACTAGAGCTAGACGGATCTAACCACGTTTCAGTCAAATAAAAAATAACGTCATGTTTATAATTTGACACTATTGGCCACAGATCTCACAATATATATAAAATATTCGATAAAATAATTCCTGATACTGCTAAGCCTTGAAAGGTTGCCCAAGCTGTAAATGTATAATTTGTAGAACATGTGAAGTAAATTTAACACCAGCGGAATTCCATCGATCAAGTTCAGCGTGTAATTCTTCCAGATGATTAGAGTTGTCCTGGAATTTTTTCATCGCGTATGAAAATTTTACCTTGGAGGTACGGATGGTTTTTTTTTTATCAACTGCTAACGTATTAAGTTCAATTCAACTAACTGACCCTCATTTTCGTCATGCTGTGCTTGAACAGATGTATTTCCAACGGTTTTTCTGGAACGTTTACTACATTGCCATTTTCCTACCATTACGATGATGCTTAATACTACCGCCCATAAAATAATGTTAGACCATAACAACCAAGCTGACGTAATACCTGCAAAAAATAAAATAAGTAATGGATGATCAACAAAAGAATAAACATCATAGATAAACATTATAACAACAACGATGCAAAATTTCTGTGGACTCTGGTAGTGAGAAAAAATAATTCCATGTAACGATTAGGGAAGTGTTCTTTTTAATTTACAAAATATGAAGACATAGCTGAAGTTATCAACTTGGTGATGTAATCAATCCGTCTAACATGATAAGGCATTCAAGTTTTACTATTGATGATATATATACTAAGTTTACTTTGATTACATATAGACTTATGTTTATATATGTATCTTTTTAGCTCTGAACATACGTAGTTTGATGTAATATTGGTTGCATACTTCCAATACATTAAAGTATTTTTGTTCAGATTGAATATAGGGACTTTATGGTGTATGTTCAGTGCCCTATATATTGTACTACCATGTTATACTTTATATATTTATATCAAATTTCATCGTTTAAACACAAAATCAGAAATGAGAAAAGTACGTTGATAAAAACTAGCATTGAAAATTTTGGACAAATTCACCCATCTATTTCTTCGAAAAATATTTCTCATAAAGAAAAAAAAATGAAGTTACAAAATAACGTTGTTTTCAGTTACTAAACGCCAATAATTTGTTAGATACCTTCTTTGATATTATCTTTCATATCAAGGTCCTTTTGACATACATTTCCAGTGTCCATCTCTGCAATGTTGTAAATATTATTTATAATAACATAATTGATGAAATTTTTTAAAATGCATACTTTGGTCACACCAATGGCCTTTGTAGCACATTGCACACTCACAATGCATCGAATTACAAATCTTGTGATCTTGACAGTTCGAATATTGTTGTCCTAGAACCCTTGCACAACTTATTTTACAATTCGTGCCAAACATGCCTAAGGAACAATTACCATCTAGAGAAGATTCTGGTGGGTTCACATTTCTTTCCACACTATTTTGTTGTGGTTGTAAATATTTGCAACCTATCTGCTCGATATTAGCGATAGAAGAATCAATATTGTACGCGGCTAGAAATAAATAGAATCGACTAATTTATGTAAAAGTTAGTAAAAAGTAGCAAATTCAAAAATTACAAAGAAGACTATTTTAATAATTAGTTTTGGTTTAAGGTTTACTGACATAATGATAACTTACCAACATTGTATTCATTATCGTGTAATCTTGCATCCAGTCTCCAGTATCCGTCTTCTGTTTGACTAGTCTTTGTCCTAATTAAATTGACTTCATTTGCTATAGAAGAATTTAAACTGATTTTGTATATCTCCCATTTTTCGAAATCATCCGTTTCCTTAATGGTTGAAGTGATATTTGTACGATCACCACCATATTCTACTTCTAGTACACATGAGCTACATAAAGAAATGTAAAGAACCAGAAAAGAATAATTACCGATGGTAGGAATCTTCAAAGACGTAGGACCATTTTTTGTGTCTGTGACATTAGTTGCCTGTTTATATTTATCTGGAAAAAATAAAAAAGCAACTACTGGTGTGACATAATTACAAAATAAATTTTTAGAATCAAATATACTACAGAAACTAGTGACAAAGCAATCAAAACCAAAAACGGGACTGCAACCAGCATGTTGGTGAAAAGGAGCCACTACGTGCCTAATATGCACTTTTTTTGAGTAAGATCATATGCACTTTGTGACATTTGTAAAAGTGATTGTTAAAAAATTTTTATGCTTCCATATCAAATAAGTAGGTGACTCTCGTCTTGAATCATTTTTAATTCACACTAAAGTTTACGATCATAACTCAAATATTTAATTGTGGATATTTATTATAAATTTTATTATAAACATAAGCAAATATGCCAGTCATAATAATATAAAGAATAATAACATCTTTTCATAATAAAATACATTAGAGTGCCTTGACGTGTTATGTATAAAATTCAAAGTTGAATATATTCCAGCTTGCTAGATACAACAGCAAAGTATAGTAAACCAGAAGCTATAAGGTTATATGGCCATCATAAAATCATCCCATTGTGTCGAAGTTAAGTTGTTTACAATAGAAAAGGTTTTAGGGTCGTAAATAACGTGTCTACTGCAGCTCGACCGGCTGTTGTGGTTTCGTTCAGGGACGATTTTCACTAAATATGTAAATCCGCCACTACTTCTTTACTACCTGCAGCCGCTGGGGGTTCCCAAATAACCACTTGCTTTGAAAGCCGACCCTGTTAAATGTGAGCAAGAAATGTTTAGAAGACGATTTATTGCCAACCGGTAAGCTTAGTGGGAACCACACAAAGGGGGTATTTATTTGCAGTCAACTACTTTTATGATGGTCATATAACCTTATACCTTTTGGACTAGTATACAAGGATTTTAGTTTTAGTTCAGGAGTGCCACTAATGTAAAAACGACTGAAAAATCATTATTATACTTACATTTGTGAATTTTAAAATACGTTTCGTTTTTAGTTTTCACCGCTATATTAGAAGGATTTAACAAATATTTCCGCATGAAATTATCGTCCATGAAGTAATGTACCTGGTTATTTTTTAAACAAATACTAAATGTGATCCATTCTTCGATATTGTTGAGAACAGGTATTAAATAATCCATTGAGTCTCCATCGTTCACAAAGAATTCTATATTTTCTGGTTTGTAAACTGAGAAAATTAGAGAACGCGTCCAATTGGGAAAGTACATGTGGTTTCTTTTAATCACGTTAAAGTCTGAAAAATAGTATACAATAGTCAATAATAGTATATTACATACCCAGATGGAAAGTGTTTCATTACTTCCAAGAGAAAAGATAGTTTACCGAGGGGCAAAGCCTGAAGGAGAACTATATCTCGAAAAAGGAATTAAACTTTCCACTGTTTTATTCACAGTGATTTTAACTAGCTTGAAAATAATACGTATATTGATTTATTAATTTTATTTCGATAAAATAAAACAGATTTGCACTAAAATGGGAAATATTTTCCAACCTGACATTATTTTGTTGTTAAATGTCTTAACCTTCAGTTTTTGACGTTTTACACTCTAAAAAAGCCTTAAGCAAATCAATTCTCACCGCCTGCTCGAAACATATTTTTTATTGTACACCCGCTATTTTCATTTACAAAAAATACATACCTTCCCATCTTTTGTCGGTTACTTTTGATATGATGTTACTTGAATCTTTTATTACCCAGTCGTCATTCTCCCACTTTCCAATCTCTAATAAATTTTTTGCACGTTGAATATTTTCTAACGGTGGAGATGTAACCATTGCTGAACCTAGATTTTCTTCAGACACACAATAGATGTGAGTTTTATTTATAAGACGTATAATTTTAGTTTCTTCTCGTGCAAAAATAATGACGAATAAAGCTAACGTAAGTTCACTGGCTATTAAAATGGTCATGATAAAAGATGATGTATTTTATTTAAAACTCGAGCTATTGGTTGTATGTTGGAAGAGGATAATGTTAGACCTAAAACAATAACAAGAGTTAATTTATGTTAAGTGAACTGTAAGCTTGACATTGTGTTCATAATAGTTCATTAAGTACATATGTACACATGTATTGTATAAGTATAATAATAATTTGGCAACTTATCAGCTAATCTCAAAGAACAAAATTTCATTTTTTCTTCGTCGACTTTATTTGATTGCCGTTAGATGGAGATAATAAAATTAATAACTGTGTTCTTATGTACAGGTTGAGTATTATAATAACGGGACCCTCACCAATTTTCAATGCAAGACAACATAAATCTATTAGTTATTGCTAGGACGTTACGTTTTTAGGATCAACGTAAGTACGCTCCTTACTAGTTTCTGAAAGACGTCAATCAAAATTTCACAAATGAGATATTAATAAAACACCAACACATTAATTCAAAGAAATGTAATAAATAAATTAACAATTAAATGCTTTCCTTCCTGCACAACACACACTTTGATGCGATTAAAACGGGTGGGCACATAATTGGGTTTTGTCGCGTACGTCTTGAATCAATTTTGAATCAAAATGTCCTCCAAATGTCTCAGTGAAATTCAGGCCTAGAAACGGAAGTCGCGGTGGATTCCAGAAAGACCTCGATTGGGAAACATCGAAAAGGGAATACGAGTTTAAATAGAAGCGACCGTCGGGAGCGATTAGTCATTCAGCTAGTTGAGTCAAGAACGTCCAGTGAAATTCGCCGGAATAATTTCTGTACATAATCGTTGCAATAGTTAGTCGTGTAAATTCGAGTAAGAAATAAATTGTTGCGTTTTAATCCACGCCAATTTTATCTCCCGTACAACGTAACAGTATAGATAGAGTATAGCTTCCGTACTATCAAAGTGTGCCCAACATCGCTTGTGTTCCACTATTTGTTTTACAAGTTTTGCAGATTTTAAAAAAGAGTTCTTTTCAGAGTTTTAAAATGAAATAGGAGTATATAAATTCTAAAGGTAAATGTAAGAATATAATAATAATTAAATAACTATAATTAAACTTACCTATAGTATACACAATTTTTGTTGTGTATTACTAGGGATTCTAATTTTGAAGACGAGAAATATACGCCATCAAAAGATGAAGAAAATTCTGATGAGCTTGAATGTTAAGTTACCGCAGGTTAAGCAACAATGCCTTCGCTCCAGCGTGTTATACATATGCTGCTGACTGAATGTCAAATAGAAATAAACTTTAACGTTTTTTTTTTAATTTATTGACAGCTTATGAACAACTTACTTGTAAAAAATGTCCGCTTCTTTGACTTTATTGCAAATAAAAACCATACTTTTGACTCCATTGTTAGTACACACGAACTTTCCAAATGCAATTTAGTTTAGTTATTTTTTACAGAAACTACTTTATACAGAAATTTAGAAACACGTTTTTTATCACAAACTTTTTTTCTTTATTAGAGGGCTGTAGGGCTAAAGGTTCTGTGTGGCAAGCATTATACTACCACTATTGATTAACTGAAATTTGGCACACAATAGAACCGTGCTTTGTGCATTGTTATCTTATCGCTGTAAAAGAGCTGACTGATGTTTCATTGATGTACCGAGTTGAAACTCAAGGACACGTATATCAGTTTGGATAGATGTAGTGTAATACTAAAAATAAAATACTGTATTCCCAAATTTTCGGGAAAATGAACTGGGTCGTCTTGAATATTGATTCATAATCAATAAAATAACGAAACAGTTTACTCACGTATGCCGCGTGTATTAGCAGAAGGGACTTAAAATCAGTTATGTATAAGCATTCTTAATTTAAGACAACAAGCGGTAACACTTGTTGAGATTGTACACGTCAAACAGAGAAACTACAAACAATACCGATGGTCACCTAGACTTTTTTATTACTTCACACAATTGGTTGATTATAGCTTGTCTATACCACATTCACGGAACCTAGTCAACGCAACAAAACAAATGCACGTCTGTAATGTTAAAGTAAATGTAAATAAGCGTACTACACCTATGTTTCAAACGAGTTTTTACTTTACACAATTTTGTGTCCATCAAACTGGGTTGGTGCAATATCATACTAATAATAACAGTGTTGCATCTCCAAATTTTCGGGAAAATGGAGCGAACTATTCCTGATTTAATCAATAAAATAAATTGACCCATTCATTAATTTTTTTGAGCGACCTTTCAGCAAATCTAAAAAATATGAATTTGTACCTTTTAGGTATGACATATTCAGAAAAATTTTGGGTTGACATCATAAATTCTTTTATTCAATTTTGACATGTAAACAAACGTTTATTTTGCCGTCAGTAGGTCACTAAAGCTTTGGTTTATCCGGTAGCACCATAAAATTTTTAAACCGCTAGCGAAATAAAATTTTTATTTTGCTGTTTTAAAACCATGGTTACCATTTCTGTAATTTCTCCAGTGTCTTGCTGCTCTTTCCATCTGAGGAACTTTTGACCTGGTCTTTTCTGGGAGCAAGTTTTGTCGTTAGAATCTTGCATGATTTTGCAATTTTTCGATAATTTTAGTTTGTTTAAAATAAACAAACACCGTCGCCAGAGTCACATACTACACACACACACCTGATATTGTACACTAAATTCTACACATATAAAACTTTTATTTGGTCGCTGTCAATTCTGACGTTTCTCGAGTCTGAACTTTGAATCACCAATTTTTTCACAATTTGGGACTTGGGGTTGTCAAATATGAATAAACTTTTGTATTACACTCGCGGTTAAAATGAATGTGTAACTCGCGGTCTTAAGGCGCTCGCGGCATACGCCGCTCTCGCCTTAACCTGACCGCTCATTAAACATTCACTTTAACCGCTTGTATAATAAATAACTATTAGGGGGGATGAGCAAATACATTTTAATTAAAAATTTACCATGCTTATGATAACTGTAAAAGATCTCCAAGATTTTACAGCATTTGGTTTCATACTTCCTGATTAAATAAATAAAATAAATTCACGCATTCATTTTTTTTGAGTCATCTTGTATATGCAAATCCAAAAAATATGAATGGAATGATAAATCACAAGTATTGTCTCATCATACTTTGCACATTTAAGAGAGAGAGGCGACGTCATCAATTTTTTAGGGCGGGATAAGGAAATATATTTTGACATCTGCGGATTACCGCCACGCGACAGCTTTAAGTTGTAAATATCTCTTGCTATTGTACTACTGTCCGTCTCGTTATAGTCAATAAAATTTTATAGGGTACAACGATATTTCGTAAACTATACCTAGTAATCGAGTCCAGGTAATCTCCGAAACTGCTGGATCGATTGTTATCAAATTTTGTATGTATATTAGAAATGTCATGTAGATGGTTAAATGCTAACCAACGTTTTGCTAACCATCCCCAACAACAATTTGATGACGTTATTTCAAAGAATTCTATCTTTATTTGATTTAATAACGTTACAATTATGGAAGTGTGGAGTACGAATCCACTTTGAGTCTTTCCTTAGGCGTCCAAATCTTTCCATAAAGATAATGCACTTTTTTTAACTCCAGACAAACAATTACATTGGTATTAAATTCAATGCAAAGTGGTGCACAAACGCAAACAAATACATTTTTTATGTGTACATCTTTTAAAAACATTTTCCGATTGAAACTAGTTATAGTATTAATCCATGTACAGCAGTACGATTTCATAAATCGCAGTACAGATATTTATAAGTTTATAACAAATAAAAATGATTTTTTTTTTGTAAATTTAATTGTTTTTACATTTCTTTACAAACAGAAATTATTACTATATCATAAGAACAACATCAGTATAGTACAGTGGTTTCCAAAAAATTTCGCTCAAGATGGGCAAATCAGGTTCTTATAGATGAATGAAAAGCAACGGGAAATATGACTTTCATGTCAGTGTCATTTGCCCGAAATTTTTTGGAAACGACAGTATGTACATTATTAAATCTAAAAAATTTCTAAATAATGATTTCACTTACAAAGGTGAGCTTATACGTATAATAAAAAAATGGCCATCCCTTCAATCGTTAATTATTACCAAAATACCATATGACTATTAATGTTTGGAATTGCGAATTTGACATTTATGGCTGCAAAATAATCAATTCATGGAAACATATTGCTTTCTTTATCAAAAAGTACCTTAGACGAGAACTTCCAGGCTTCTGAAAATCCTGCAAAGAAAAGTAGCAACGAATATTTAATTTTCCCAATTTTTTTTATTTTCTTTTTTTCGATTTTATATCACAATTTTTCGTTTTTTCATTTCCTTTTTTTTCAATGTTTCTTTTGATTTTATAATTTTTCGTTCATCCAGTTTTTCAAATTTTCAAACCCTGATTTTCCAGTTATTCGATTTTCCAATTTTTAAATTTATCTATTTTGCAATTTTTGGATTTACAATAATCCAATTTTCCGATTTCTTCAATTTTCCACATTTATATTTTACAACACATATTTCACTTTTTCGATTTTTAAGTTTCTCAACTTTCCATTTTTCGATTTTTCAATTTTCGTTTCTTATGTTCTTAATTTCCGGTTTTTAGATTTCTCAAAGTTTTCATGTTATACTTTTTCGTTTTTTCATTTAAGAATTTTGCAATTTTAACATTCATTTATTAGAAAAGTTGATTAATTTAAAAATGGAAAAATCGAAAAACTGAAAAAACAAAAAAAACTGCAAAATCGAAAAATTGCAAATCGAAGAACTGACGAAACGAAAAATTGAAACAGTATAAAACCAAAAACCGCGAAACTTCAAAATCGAAAAAAAATCATGAATCGAAAGAATGGATAAAGAAAAAACAAATCAAATAGAAGAACTGGAAAACCCAAAAATTGTAAAATCAAAGAATAATAAAATCGTCAAAATAGTAAAGTTGGAAAACTGCAACATTGAGAGATTGAAAAATTAAACATCGAAATACTGAAAAATTAAAAACCGGAAAATTGAAAAATCGAATAAATAAAAAAAAAAGTTTTACAATTTGATACTTGAAAAAATGGAAAAATTCTAAAATGGTAAAATTGAAAAAATGACTTTTTTTAATTATAATTATTATTACATACATATTTAAAATGAAATCTAGAAAATTTGCAAATCAGAATTTGAAGAAATGAAATATAAAAATCTAAAAGTTGAAAAATAAAAATTCAATGTATACTGCTTGAGTTACAGACAAAGCTACAGAAGTTGTCAGATCGGTAAATGATAAAGAGTTTGTTTAAACTATATCAAAATCTTAACATTAGCATTGATCGGTCAATAAAATCTACTTTTACACAGGCACATGTACAAAAATTTGTACATCATTTGTAACTCATTTGTGCTACAGAAAAATCATTCTTCACTTCTCAAATTGTGGCTATAATTAATTTACGAAAATTTTCGCTTATTTATAAGCATTATAACAATAGCAAATCCATACCCTCCTATCTTCTATCGGTTACTCTTGATATTATATTGCTTGAATTTTTTTATCATCCAGTCGTCGTTTTCCCAATCTTCAAACTCTAACAATTTTTTTGCATGTTGAATCGCTTCTAATGGTGGTGGATACGTCAATATTGCTGAACCAAAATTTTTTTGGCCCACACAGTATTTACTCTTATTTACAAGACGTAATGTCAACTAGAGGCATTATATTACTCTGGGACAGTCTAAACTGAAATTTTCTCAAGATCACAAATCTTTGCTTTACTTTACTATACCTAGATCGTTAAATAAGGGAGCAATGAATTACTCTGGCACCTGGCTACTATCATGTTTTCTCGATGTTTCATAATCCCTAGCTCAGGTATAACTTGGCAGAAACATGTTGACTATTTGCTTTCCTAATCTGAGAGATTTCTGTTACTGAAATTTTGAACTTTTTTACATAGTTTGATTGATTTCTTCTTAGGCTTTATAATCACAGTTTACTTCTGAAATTCCTATGCGAGTTGCCACGTTATTTCAATTTTCTTCAAATTTTTTGCCAATGGAAGGGTTATTTTTAAAGTGTGTTTTACAATATTTTTTGGAAAGTATGCGCTTTGTTGTAGTAACAACTAGATCAATTTTAATATACACAGTGTTTAAAAAAAAACTAAAATTTTAGAATATTTAAATATTGATATTTCAGTTTTTTGGAACACCGCTATTTTACTACTGTATCTCATTCTTGTAATTTGTTAATGTGTCTTAAAGAAAAAAAATAAAAATTGCAGTAACAGTCAACTTTAAATATAAAAAATACTCAAAAAAAAGGAAGACAAGAAAAAATAAAATAAGGTGCAGTAAATAAATATAGGGTGTTCTGTTTGAAAAAACTGAAATATCGATATTTGAAAAGTGTAATAATTGAAACCTTTTTGATGAACACTCTGTACGGGCGTCCCTTTTTTCATCTCTCCACAAAATGTTATTATAATACAGATTTTAGAAATAAGCTTATTATGACTTTTTTGTGAACTTTTCCAAGGCTAAAAAATTTGTAAGGTGGTTGTTATACCTTAAAACCTGAACACTCCCTATATTTATAACATTACTGTGATTTAAAAAATTAAAACAAGATTCACTGTTAATTTTTATTCGTATCTATATCTTTTCCTACAATTTGTTCGTATTTGTCATAATTTGCGACATAATCCTTGATGCATTCATATATAAATGTTAACTGCTTCTGAAATAAAAAGGAATTAGAAATGAAGGAACACTTTTCTGTTTATTTACGATTATTATTATATTTACATGAATTATTCCCTCTAAACTATTTTTTTTAATGAAATCTTATTACTCCAATACTCGTTAGCTATTATTCAAAACTTTCGCCTATCTAGTAACCAAAACTAACGCGTTTACTCCCATTTTGAATTCATATTACTCACCGCTCTGTTGACGAACAATTTTTCGCCCCTTCTTGCAATTCGCAAAGCATTACAAACATCAATTTCTACTTCCTTTTCATATTTTTCTATGATATACGAGAAAGCAACAAATACACCACAAGCTGTAAATCCATCACTGAAAAATCCAATTAATACTGTTTCGTCTAAAAACTAAATATCTACAATTTACCTGCAAGAAACTAAAACTAATTCATCCTCGGCTTTGGATCTGTGAATATAGTTAACCATAGAAATAAACGTGTGCACCGAGTTTGGTACGAACTGATTGACTTTCCAATCATTAAATTGAAATATATGTAATCTGTCGTCATAGAACTTCTGCAATATTTAAGAAACATGTTAAGTGTTTGGATTTTTATGTTGGTACATATTTTTACCTCATTCGAAGTTTTGTTATATATCAATAAAGAAGCCTCCGTTATCAGGCCATATGTCGTATCTGTGATTCGTTCGCGGGTAATTTTAACAACTTCCGTTTGTCCACGTATCATGGTCGTCAACGGAAATTTCTAAATTAAAAACTACATTGTAAAAAGAAAGAAATAACTAATATACAATTTCTGCACAAAGCTCTACAATAAGCTTACTTAGAAAAACCTATGAAATTTAGCTTACTTTTTACCTTATTTATAAATAAAACACAAGAGATCGATTCTCTTGCAACCATTTTCCAGTATTCCAGAAGCTGCTCCTCTTTTGGTTCTTTGGAAATTACATACTTTCTTTTCTGTCCATACCGTACAACTATAAAATATTCAGAAAATTCAAATGAAAACCTCTTGGTGTTGTTGTTTGGCACCAACCTTTTACGTTTTGAAAAGGACATCGAGGTATGCAGTAATGAAAATTACTGTCATGAAAAATAGCATCGTATCGATGCAGAGTTTCTAGAAACTGAAGCTCTTTTTTTATATCATCACGTCTTGTCTTTTGTCCAGTCGAATACTGAAAGGGACTTCTATGTTCTAAGAAATATTCAGCCACAACCAAGTGCGAAAATATGTAATGTTCCTACGGTTAAAGCAAAAATTAGTTGATTATGCATAAAAATCAAGTGTGTAAATTATCATTTATGAGTTTTCAAATTTTAATACTAAAAAAAAAACTACCACGCTGCTGATCATAGACATTCGTTGCTCTCGGAGTGCCTTAGTTAAGCTGAAAAAGTCAACTTTATTGTCAGTTTTGATCATCTGTAATGCTAAATCGCACAAAATTAAAATTCCACTTTGATTGGTACCATATCTAGAAAGCAGTTAATGCGTTACGATCAAACCTACAATAATACATTAACTACGAACCCTGAGTGAAAGACAATTGGTCCATGTGATTTGTCGTACAGTTGTCTTATTAACTTTACTACAGGTAAAATGTTATTCGGGTAAAGCGTATTAAAATTGTCCAAATTCCACCTGACATGATAATTATGGATAATTTTGATGTTGTCACCATAAATTACTTGAAGCTCATGGTAAATATATACTTCAAATGTAGTTTTTTTAAGCAATTTTACTATAATTTCACCACATTCATATACCTCTGACAATCTTTGCGGCCAATACTCCGCGCACATTCGCTGAAACCGAAAAACAAAATTTTGAAATGTTCATAGGTTATTTACTAAAGAATTTACCTCCTTGTGTTCAAAAAATTCAGTTGCCATTATTATAACAGTAACGTCTTCTTGCCATATCATCCTCCAAAAATCTTTAACAGTATAAAATTTTGGTGACTGGCAAGCAATGTAAGCTTTTGGACGATCGTAACCCTAAAATTTTGATTTGACTTTTAGTGATAAATCGTGTTCTACAAACAACAAACAACTTACTACAATGTAGCTAGCATTTATATAGTCTTCAGTTCCTACGCCATCCATTGGATTAAGAACAACTCTGTTGGAATCGTCTGAAAAAAGTGTGTCATTTAAACAAACTTGATTAAAATTATAAAATCTAGTACAAGGAACAATTCGACTTCGATCCCTGTTTTTGTTAATATTCTTCGGTTGTAAACCAGTGCTAGAACTGGAGGGCACACTGTCTGAAAGAGACTGACAAATGAAAAAATTAGTTTCATTGTTTTCGTTGTACATTTTCTTCAATTTATACAACTTTTTGCTTTCCGAGTGCTTGTATGTAATAGTTATTTATACACCAAGTGAGTTAAATACGTTTTTATTCACGAGAAGATGTTGAGATCACGAGCACTCAGTGCGGGTGATCTCATTTCTTCGAGTGAATAAAAACGTTAACTCACGTGATGTATACAAAGTTTTATTCAATTTCAACAAAATTAAGCCCGCATAAATCAAGAATTATAATTTTACACAGAAAACTAGCAAAATCGAGGTTGCAGAGGTCGGCGTGTTTCGTTGCCCTGGTGCCTAGTTGTTTACTGGTAAACTGTAAACAACAATTTGCTATGTGAAAATTTGTGTGTAATCGGGTAAAACTTTGAGAAAAAAGAAGTTTTGTGCCTGATTCTATTCTACAGGAAGTAGAAAAGGCTGTGGGGATGTTAGTTCCCCAGAAATCAAAAGATTTATACGAAAAAGAATACAACATAATTATTATTTTGCCGTTGGAGGGATCAAAAGCAAGCAAAAGGGCTGGACGAAAATCTCATCTTGGCTTACATCTCCGAACGATCAACAAAACTAAAATCCTCATCATTATGGTCTCACCATTCGCAACTTAAAAAAATTGGTCTAAAGAGTTTAGACAGTACTTCCCTCGCTGTCGGAAACTTGACGACTGCATGGCTATTGTGTTTTTTTCTCATTACATTTTTGTAGTGGGAATTTAAAAAAAAATGCGATGACGTCATCAACATTTTTGCAAAGACACGTATATCAGTTGGGATAGATGTAGTGTAATAATAAGAATAAAATTTTTGTATTCCCAAATTTTCGGGAAAATGAATTGGGTCGTTTTGAATATTGATTTTTTATAATCAATAAAATAACGAAACAATTTACTCACGTATACGGCAACTGAAAATCGTTTATGTATAAACATTCTTAATTTAAGATGACAGGCGTAACGGCATACGTGAGAGTCAAACAGAGAAACTGTAAACAAAACGACCATCGGTTTTATTGCTTCGACTTCCGCTTATTATATAAAACATTGGGTTTTATTTTAATTCTTGACGGTGAAATTCACAATTGGTTGATTATAAACATGTCTATTTCACATTCGCGGAACCAAGTGAGCGCATAAAACAAATGCAGGTCTGTAATGTTAAAGTCGATGTAAATAAGCGTGCTACCCTTATGTTTCAACCGAGTTTTTCCTTTAACAAATTTTGTGTCTACCAAATTGGGTTGGTTGGGGTGTAATACTAATAATAAGTGTTGCCTTTAATTTAATCAATAAAATAAATTGACTTCATTAATTTTTTTGAACCACCTCTTAAGAAAATCTAAAAGATATGAATGGAATGATAAATCACAAGTACAAACTCATCATATTTTTTGCATTTTAGATAGGATTTATTCAGCAAAATTTAAGGGTGACGTCATCAATTTTTTTAGGAGGGATGAACAAATACATTTTGAACAAAAGTTTACCATGCTTATAATAACTTTAAAATATTCCCAAGATTTCAAAGCATTCGGTTTTGTAATTCCTGATTAAATCGATAAAATAAATTCACGCCTTCATTAATTTTTTTGAGTCACCCTGCATATGCAAATCCAAAAATATGAATGTAATTATAAATCACAAGTACAGACTCATCATATTTTGTACATTTTAGATACGATTTATTCGGCAAACTTTTGAGCTGACGTCATCAGTTTTTTGTAGAAGATAACCAAATATATTTTGACTAAAAATTTATTATGCTCTTTATAACCTTAAAACATCTGCAAGATTTCAAAGCATTCGGTTTTGTAGTTCCTGATTAAATCAATAAAATAAATTTACGCATTCATTAATTTTTTTGAGTCACCCTGTATATGCAAATCGAAAAAATTTGAATGGAATGATAAATCACAAGAAGAGACTCACGATATTTTGTACATTTTAGATAGGATTTATTCAACAAAATTTTGTGGTGACGTCATAAATTTTTTAGGGGGGACGACCAAATACATTTCGATCAAAAATTTACCATGCTTATGATAATTTTAAAATATCTTCAAGATTTCGAAGCATTCGGTATTTTAGTTCCTGAGTAAATCAGTAAAATAAATTTACGCTTTCATTTATTTTCTTGAATCACCCTGTATATGCAAAACCAAAAAATATGAATGGAGTGATAGATCACAAGTACAGACTGATCATATTTTGTACATTTTAGATATGATTTATTCGGCAAATTTTCGAGCTGACGTCATCAAGTTTTTGGAGGGGATAAGCAAATATATTTTGACTAAACATTTATTATGCTCTTTATAACCTTAAAACATCTGCAAGATTTCAAAGCATTCGGTTTTGTAGTTTCTGAGTAAATCAGTAAAATAACTTTACGCATTCATTAATTTTTTTGAGTCACCCTGTATATGCAAATCCAAAAAATATGAATGGAGTGATAGATCACAAGTACAGACTGATCATATTTTGTACATTTTAGATATGATTTATTCGGCAAATTTTCGAGCTGACGTCATCAAGTTTTTGGAGGGGATAAGCAAATATATTTTGACTAAACATTTATTATGCTCTTTATAACCTTAAAACATCTGCAAGATGTCAGAGCATTCCGTTTTGTAGTTCCTGATTAAATCAATAAAATATATTTACGCATTCATTAATTTTTTTGAGTCACTCTGTATATGCAAATCCAAAAAATATGAATGGAGTGATAAATGACAAGTACAGACTCATCATATTTTGTACATTTTAGATATGATTTATTCGGCAAACTTTCGAGCTGACGTCATCAAGTTTTTGGAGGGGATAAGCAAATATATTTTGACTAAACATTTATTATGCTCTTTATGACCTTAAAACATCTGCAAGATTTCAGAGCATTCGGTTTTGTAGTTCCTGATTAAATCAATAAAATATATTTACGCATTCATTAATTTTTTTGAGTCACTCTGTATATGCAAATCCAAAAAATATGAATGGAGTGATAAATTACAAGTACAGACTCATCATATTTTTACAGTTTGGATAGGATTTATTCGGCAAACTTTCGAGCTGACGTCATCAATTTTTTGGAGGGGATAAGCAAATATATTTTGACTAAACATTTATTATGCTCTTTATAACCTTAAAACATCTGCAAGATTTCAAAGCATTCGGTTTTGTAGTTTCTGAGTAAATCAGTAAAATAAATTTACGCATTCATTAATTTTTTTGAGTCACCCTGTATATGCAAATCCAAAAAATATGAATGGAGTGATAGATCACAAGTACAGACTCATCATATTTTGTACATTTTAGATATGATTTATTCCACAAACTTTTGAGCTGACGTCATCAAGTTTTTGGAGGGGATAAACAAATATTTTTTGACTCAAGATTTATGATGCTCTTTATAGCCTTAAAACATCTGCAACATTTCAAACCATTCTGGTTAGCAGATTAAAAATTAAATTTCAAAATGTTGTTTTATAATTTTGATTTTTTTTCCAAAAATCTGGACGTTTCGGGTGAAAAGTCGATTCAGAGTTGTAAACTACATGTGTAGGACTATGTTATTTTATACAATTGAAAACCCATTTACTATGTACAATTTTGAAGTGACGTCATCGCATTAGTGGTGGGGATGATTAGACAAATTTTGGTTAGCGTTTTACCATCTACATGATATTCTTAATATAAGTACAAAATTTCACAACAATCGGTCGAGTACTTTCGGAGATTATCTGTCTAATAAAAATCCGGGACGGCAGACGGACGGACAGACGAACGGACAGACGGACAGACGGACAGACGGACAGACAGACGGAAATGGGAGACCTATTTCTTTGTCTTCTAGGGGTCATGAAAGATCGAGAAAACGTAAAAGTAGAGAGTCGGCCGACGGACTCGATTACAATACTTCCTTTGCTTACGCTCGGGAAGTAAAAATGTTGTCAGTGAGGGAAAAAATTGATTGCAGGAGGTTTGTGACCACATTTACAGATTTGCAAAGTTTATGTTTATGTATTTATAGGTTCCATCAGGTAACTGCATTTCTGAAGACAGCATCTACAGGATATGTTCCGAAAAAATTTTTGGATACTGCTCCTAACGAGAAGTATCTACTATTAAAGGTATGTAAGAGCTCAAATATTTTGATTTTACTAAGAATATTGTGTTTTAGGTCGTGGCTATTATAGGAATTGCAGGAGGATGTAAAATTGGAGAATTGGTTTCCATGTCTGTAGAGGATATTGACGACAGAGGAACTGTATTAGTTGTCCAGATTCCAGACACAAAAACTTATAAAAAACAAAAGTGGATGCTCCGGTGAAGCAAGGACGACCACTAACAAAAATCACACCAGTAAAACGACAATTTCTGCCCAAAAAGTATCTTCCCTATTAAATGGTGGGACCCAAATTAACTTTAGTGATTTGACAAATTGCCATTTTTATTCTGGTTGTGAAAATAAAACTTTGGAGGATAATTAGATATAGCTGTTAGCATTGTTACCTACCTATGTATTATGACTATTATGATTATAATATTAATAAATTAATAAATAAAAATATAATTATGAATCAGTGATTTAATTCTTTTTTAATTCACTAGTGATTAAAGAATCACTTGTCACAGTTGCTATGAAGTCAATAATTGCCGTTTAAAATGTCAAAATTGGATAAATGTATTTACATAATACCAAGTTTATAATTACGTAACAATGTACCACAAATTCAAAGTGATAATAAAAATTAACACTCACATCGAACTGGGTTTTTAAAGTTGTAAGAAACGTGGGTTGCAAACAATAGTTTTCAAAAGTGTTGACTTCGATCACTGTGGTTTCAGGAGTCTTATCCAACATTACAGTCATTTCTTCTTCTTCTTCTTGAACAATAATCGCTTGATTTTTCCGTCTTCTTTTGTACATTACATATATTAGAATAACCATTACCGGAAATAGGCTCATTAATACTGCTAGTGAAATAATAGTGGAACCAGAAGTAGCATCAGAAGCTGTAATTGTTATAGGATAAGCAAGAATAAAACGTATATATATTATTTGAAATGTGCTTGGGTTTAAATGTTTGTGACTTTGTGAAAAAAAAAAGAATTACCTGTTTGAAAAAATAGCAGCGCGCTGTCATTATATGTTTGATTCGTCAGAGCTCTTACCATTAACCAGTACTTAGTATTAGGTTTTAAAGGTGTATTATAGCAATGTACTTTACAACAACTACTGTTAGCCCCTATTATAAAGTTGCAAATATGTTTTCCATCTAAATGGGATAAATTAAAGTTTAATTGAACAGTCAGTAAGTTGTCAGATACGTACCTTTAAACGGATTCCAAAGATCAGGTGTTAGCTGTAACGAATTTTGAGGTGAAGAAGGCCAAGTTTTGAAAGTTCCATCCCAAAATCTATTTGTGTTTTTAATGTCTACATATTCGTCAAATAAGATTAAAGCGTACGCAATGATTT
Organism: Zophobas atratus; assembly: GCA_022388445.1. Lineage (NCBI taxonomy): Eukaryota > Metazoa > Arthropoda > Insecta > Coleoptera > Tenebrionidae > Zophobas > Zophobas atratus. Next base: position 37,814,129 of record CM039446.1, read on the forward strand.
CTTCTGTGGAGTTAACAAAATAATTTTTAGACAGCACAAAATAAGCTTTAGATGAGTCATTCGTTGTTGGCGGCGGTATAGTCGAAAATTTTATTGTGGCTAAAACTAACAGCTTTAGCTTTATTTTGTACTGAGATTATCAAGCAGCAAACCTCCAAGGGATGGCTGCCATGAAGATCTTTGAACGGTTGTTGGCGGTGTTAAATTAATAAAGTCACTTGCTTCTAGCAAAGTTGTAATAATATCTAAAACGAAATTAATGAAGTGAATGTTGTAATTTACAACAAGTGCAAATAAACAACATCTGAACCCGGATATACAAGCAAATTTAGTTTAACAGAAAATTCTGGAGATATGTTTTAATACCCGTAATTTGCTACTTCTTGTTCTCAGATCCCTTAAATTGCTGCTACCGTAGACGAATCAAACAAAAACATTAAATTATTTTAGTTAATTTTATTGTAACACATTTCTGATTTTATTGAAAGCAAGGCCCGAGTTTTCGATACATTTGCGAACGTGATTTTAAAATGCATTAGTGAGATTCCTTTTGCTGTTGAAATGATTATCGTAGCGGTGTGAATGTTAATTTAAAACACGTGTCAGAAATTTGCTTACTCAGACTTAAATATTTTAATTGTGATATGCCTAAAGAGCTGGATGGTTTTCCCTAAGTTGTTATTTACGTTTAGTAACTTCTCAAAACTTGATTTTAAATATCGATTACTTTTTGAAAGTTATTACCAGTGATATAAACGTCATCGTGGATTCATTCGAACGAGGAAAAAGATTTTCTGTTTAATTTACAGAACTAAAGAAAAACTAAAAGAAACAAATTCACAAATATCTTTTTCATGATATGATTCTATTTCTTCTCTCGATATAGAAAAGCTATTTACATATAGATATTGTGACTTAACAAAATATATTAATTACCTGTTTCAAACGAAAGGGCAGAACTGTCATTGTATGTTTTATTCGTTAGAGCTCTTACTATTAACCAATATTTAGTATTAGGTTTTAAAGGTGTACTATAGCAATGTACTTCGCAACAACTACTGCTGGCCCCTATTATAAAGTTGCAAGTGTGTTGTTCATCTACAATGCCATAAATTAAAATTTAATTGAAGAGTCAGTTGTTAATTACGTACCTTTGAACGGATTCCAAAAATCGGGTGTAAGCTGTAAGGAATTTTGAGGTGAAGAAGGCCAAGTTCTGAAAGTTCCATCCCAAAATCCATTTGTACTTTTAATGTCTACGTCCCCTTGAAATAAGAATAAAGCGTATGCAATGATTTCTCCTGTTGAGTTTATAAAATGCTTTTTAGATAGCACAAAATAAGCTTTAATTGAGTCATTTGATGTTGGCGGTAGTATGTTTGAAAATATTATTGTGCCTAAAACTGACAGTATTGTCTTGACTTTTTTAATGGAATTATGAAACAAACCTTCCATTGAAGATTTTGGAACAACTGGTAGTGTAAAGTTATCAGAATTGCTTGCTTCTGACAAAGTTGTAGTTTTTACGGTAGTTGTTTCAGATGTAGTGTGATCTGCAACAAACTAGCTTTGTAATTACACAGTGAATTTAATAATGATATTATTCACACAGAACTTTCCTCGCAAAAAGACAATCCATTAAACAAATACAGTTTCTTCAAGAAATTATAAAATTAGGTACCCAAACTTTGTGTCTTTATGATAACTTCTGGCAGTTTTGGATGCTCAAATAAACGTTGGAGTGGCTTTGAAAGCGAGATTTACATTGAAATATTTAATTATTTGTATATTTATTTTTCGATTCAGGTATTTATTTATCATTTATTAATTATTACTTACCCTTGCTACATTCTCCTGTCTTTTTATCACATATTCCACAGTTGATGCATTTATTTTTACACGATAAACCCCACATTCCATCCTTACATGCTGAAATTGGTAATATTCCTAAATTTCAGTTGAAAAGATATATTACACGTAAATGATATCGCACTGTACAATAAAATATTATAATCTTTGTTCATTTTCTCAGCTTGGAAAATTTTTATGATAAAGTAAAATTGCCAATGGTTTTTTGGCTTTATTCTTTAGATGTATAGTTTTGGAATTGTCATTCTACCCTATAAAATTATATTGGCAATAACGAGACGGACAGTAATAAAATACAGAGAGATATTTACAACTTAAAGTTGTCGGGTACCGGTAATCCCCAGATACTAGAGAGCAGAATAATCCAGGTCCGGACAGGGACCATTGTTATACTCACGAACGAAAATGACCATAATTTTATGGGTACAACTACTGTAACCTCATTTGACATACACCTGTTAAAAAATAAACTGGCTATTATATTACTTAACTCAGTTCACAGCTACATTATGCCAACAATTGACAGTAATAATCTTGCGGTTCGGGTCCACAAAGCTTGCAATAGCCAGTTTGACTTATAAGGGTGGTTTGGCTTAAGCCGCTTAAGGGCCGGTTTATCAATGCTCAGTTAAAAGTGTCTGTTAAGTAACTGTCAGATAAGGGTAACTAGCAGTTAACGTAGGTAAAGTGTTTATCAATGCACGATGTTTCTTCCAGTTTCGTAGCTCGAAGTTTAGCTGTTACTCTCTTAAGTTGGTAACGCTCACCCCACTGGAAATGAGTTGTGATTGGTCAGTTCAAAACTACCCCGACCTTGAAAGTTCCATCAGATTCGATCCGCATTCGGTATTCAACGATTGTATATCGCGTTTCACGTGATCAATCATGAAAATGCAAAATTTAACATTAGAAAAAAGTATTGGAAATTAAAATTGAAACAAGTAGGTACACCTATAAATAAATACAGAGAGATCGAAAAAGAAATTAGTCAAAGTTGGCCATGCACGAAAAGGCGTTTGTCTTATAGTTTAAAATATTTTTTTATTAATCGTCACGTTGACAAAAGTAATTTGCACTGTTATCAAACGAAATTAAAGCTTTTTTGTTATTAGAATCTTCAGAAATGGGATAAATTTTAGACAAAATTGGAAAACGGTGATTTTAATTCATTCTTATGTGTTTTAAAAGTAGGCGTCATAATTCTAATTTTAAACTGTCAATTTGACATTTAATAAAAAAAATTAAATTACCCTACCACCGTGATTACGACAAACGGCTTGTCGTGTATGGCCTACTTCGATTAATTTCTTTTTCGATCTCGCGGTATTATTAGATAGGTTTTTAATTTTTGGTACCTACATTAGACCTGGAAAATAATCAGCTAATAATAAGTGTTTTTCTCATCTTTTCTCTGTCAATTTGTTGCACAACATAAGTCCTCATTAAAATATTGTTAAATTCATAACAGATTTATTTGGATTTGTAAGGTTATGTTGCTACTAACTGGTGGATAACGCTTTAACTGACAGTTTGAACTGTCAGTTAATTTATCAGGCACTTTGACCACCAGTTTTGAGCTAGCGGGTAATGATAAACAGGTTAACTCACAGACAAGCTTTAACTGCCGGTTACTTTAACTTAACTGCGCATTGATAAACCGGCCCTAAGTCATAGAAGTTTTAACAGGTGTATGTCAAATGAGGTTACAGTACCTGCTAAATGTTCTCCTACAAATTCGGGTGAACTGGTGTGAGCCGTACTAAATATTTTTTACCATTGTACTATTGTCCGTTTCGTTATTTATAGGGTAGAATAAAATTTCCAAAATTATAAAGTTTCATTTGAAATATTTAAAATTACTTAAAAAAAAGTTTAAAACTCTTTGGATTTCTCGACGAGCAATTTTAAAGTAATTTTTATTTTACTTTTTTTTCTAATTTTTTGCAAAATTCACACTAAAATGAAACATATAGAGTCAAAAGTCTAAAACTTCCATTAAGTAAATATTTTGTCGATTAAAAACTGAATTAAAGGGAACATTGTTGTTTTTCACTTATATTTTGATTTTATGGCAAGAGTTTTGTTTCTTATGCAATTAAATGACATTCATCATTCACTTGAATTGACGTTTTTAAAACGATTTTTGGAATTTTTTTTTTTTTATTTACTATAATATTTTATTTCCTTACGTTCAGCGCATGACGGCCCCTGAAATCCCCAGGAGCATACACAGCTTGAATTAGATGAAGATGTTCCACAAATTGTGTAATTTTCGCAGTAACTTGCCTCTGGTCCCAACAATTCATCACAGCGAAGATCGCATTTGTGTCCCAAAACTCCAGCTGTACAATTAATACGTGGAAATGTCTTTACGAGCTCGGTTTCATTCTCATTTTTTGGAAACAAAAGTTCGCACGTTCTGTTTTCTTTAGTCTTGCTCAACTTTGTCTTGTATATTGCTGCAAGAAAAAAATTATTAGTCCGACAAGGAGTGCAGATTTTTACTTCCCAAGTGTAAGCGAAGGAAGTATTGTATTCGAATCCGTCGACCGACTCTCTACTTTTACGTTTTCTCGAACTTTCATGACCCCTAGAGAACTATGAAATAGTCTAGATTTTTTGGAAAAAAACACAAAATTATAAAACAACATTTTACAATTTAATTTTGAATCTGCAAAGCCGAATGCTTTAAAATTTGGCAGATGTTTTAAAGTTATTATTACACAAAATATATTCGCTTATCCCCTCCAAAAAATTGATAACGTGAGGTCAAAATTATGTCGAATAAATCTTATCTAAAATGTGCAAAATATGATGAGTCTGTACTTGTGATTTATCACTCCATTCATATTTTTTGGATTTGCATATACAGGGTGACTCAAAAAAATTAATGAATGCGTGAATTTATTTTATTGAGTTAATCAGGAACTAGAAAACCGAATGCTTTGAAATCTTGCAGATGTTTTAAGGTTATAAAGAGCATAATCAATCTTTAGTCAAAATATATTTGGTTATCCCCTTCAAAAAATTGATGACGTCAGCTCAAAAGTTTTCCGAATAAATCCTATCGAAAATGTACAATATATGATGAGTCTGTACTTGTAATTTATCACTCCATTCATATTTTTTATATTTGCATATACAGGATGACTCAAAAAAATTAATGAACGCGTAAATTTATTATATTAATTTACTCAGGAACTACAAAACCGAATGCTTTGAAATCTTAAAGATGTTTTAAAATTATCATAAGCATGGTAAATTTTTGATCAAAATGTATTTGGTCGTCCCCCCTAAAAAATTTATGACGTCACCACAAAAAAATTTTGCTGAATAAATTCTATCTAAAAGGTACAAAATATGGTGAGTCTCTTCTTGTGATTTATTATACCGTTCATATTTTTTCGATTTGCATATACAGGGTGACCCAAAAAAATAACGAATGCGTAAATGAATTTTATTGATTTAATTAGGAACACAGAACCGAATGTTTTGAAATCTTGCAGATGTCTTAAGGTTATAAACAGCATAATAAATTTTTAGTCAAAATAAATTTGGTTATCTTCTCAAAAAAATGATGACGTCAGCTCAAAAGTTTGCCGAATAAATCCTATCTAGAATGTACAAAATATAATGAGTTTGTACTTGTAATTTATCATCCCATTCATATATCCCGGGTGACTCAAAAAAATAATGAATGCGTAAATTTATTTTATTGATTTACTCAGATACTACAAAACCGAATGCTTTGAAATCTATTGCGAAAGAAAAACATAATAGGCATGCAGTCGTCACGTTTCCGACAGCGAGGGAAGTACCTACTGTCTAAACTCTTTAGACCAATTTTTTAGATTTACCTATACACGGTACTCAAAAAATTTAATGAATCAGTCAATTTATTTTATTGAATAAATCAAACCGAATACTTTGAAATCTTGCAGACTTTTAAAGTTATCAAAATAAATCTGTTTATTCCCCCCAAAAAATTGATGACGTTATCTCAAAATTTTGTCGAATAATTTCTACCCAAAATATGCAAATTATGATGAGTATTGATGAGTTTTCACTTGTAATTTATTATTGCATTCAACAGGTGGCCCAAAAAAATTTATAAATAAATCAATTTATTTTATTTATTAAATCAGGAACGGCTCACTCCAATTTCCCAGAAAATTTTGGGAATACAATAGTGTTTTTTTTAATATTACACTGCACAAATCCAAGTTGATAAACGTGTCCATGCAAAAACGTTGATAACGTCATCACAAAATTGTATAAAGTAAAAACGCAAGTCGAAAATGAGCGATATGCACTTCAGGAACGAGGGAAGTTGTGTCGAAACAATTTTCGACCAACTTTTTTATAAGTAATATTAAATTAATAATCTAACATTGCTCCGAAGAAATTTTAGTTGTTGAGAGACATTTTAATTTAGTAACATCTCAGTCTTCCACATATTTTTGCTTCAAAAAAATGTTCTGTGTGACAACACGACGTACACTACAGTTTACTTACATGTATCGAGATTTTTGCTGGGACACTTTCGTATATCTATTGCCCAATAAGGTTTTCCGGCTCCAGAACGTGTTTCTCTAACTAACGTGAGAGTAGTGTTAACTTTCACTACAACTTTTTGACTTTTGAACAATTCATTCTCCATCATGGAATCAGGTGTATTTTCCACTATGCGGTTCATTCCTCCAGATGTGTAGATTTTTAGAAGACACTTCGGGCAAAGATAAATATAAAAGATCAAACAAGAAACACCAGTTGAACCAGTTGACACGACTGTTTCTGTTGGAGAACTTTCATTTGCGACTCTAATTCTATCTAAAAATTATATTGGTAAAATGCGTTAAATACAAATAAGAAATAATAATAATAATAATAGTAATAAATGTATTGAGTACCATAAATAAAAAAAATACAAGTAAACAAAAATAAATAAATAATGCATAATACTCAAAAGGGAAAAAAAACAGATTCAGTATTACTGATTTACAATCTGTCCCTATGTTGAAAAGAAATGGAAATGAAATATGAAATACAAGTTGTAAAATATGAGAGGAACATAATTTTTTTTATAGATAGTATTAAAGGTACAGAATTTAAAAAAGATTTAAATTTAATTTTAATTTTATTTCTGCTTGCTCAGCCAATAAGAGATCCTTTACAGATTTGATGATGTAATGGTTATTTAAGTTGGAATAATGACGTAAAACGTTATTTATGACATATGCAGCTAAATATGAAAATGACGATTTATATGAACTCAAAGAATGAGAAGGTATGTCAACAGTCAGATCCATTTATCGCAGGTTTCTGTCATGTACAGAACTACGAATTGAAATTTTATTTTGCAGATAGTGACGCTCATTATGAAGTCGGATCTTTATTATGAGTTTGATAAAGTGATGAAAACGTCTTTCATGCATTTTCATCCAGCCTAAATTCCGTACAAAAGGTGTAATGTGGGTCTCACGTGAAATAGAATAAATATATCTCACACAAAAGTTTTGAATCTTTTGCAAACGATATTTGTCCGCACAAGATAGACGGGGACCATATACTATGCCAGCATAGTTTAAATGTGATAGTATCAAGGCATCAGTCAACAGGCGTTTGGAGCGAATGTTTAAAAGGTTCTTATAAGGGGAAATCAATTTGAATCCATTAAATGTAGTTTGGCAGATCTTATTTATATGGTCAGTAAATTTTAGCTGATTATCAATATGTGACCCAAGACTTTTAACTACTCGGGCAGAAGAAATAGTGGTACCTCCAATATGAAGATTAAGATCTGAGTTTATTGCTCTTATTTTATTTGGTGGACCCAAAGTAATTGAAATAGTTTTTAATAACATATTGAGAAACACAAACATATGTTTCTATTAAGTTTTTATACAATTTGTTGCAGAAATATTTCTTACGTTTTTCCATTTTATGATTTATAATTACATTCCCAACTTGATGAAATATTTAAATAACTTTTTTCCACTAGTAGCATTACAATGGCTAATTGTCGACTTGTCTAGAGGTCTGTAATTTGGAAAATTGTGAACCTTGGTCAATAATGTAAACGTGAAGTTGGCCACCTAATGTGACAACTGTCCACAACTGTCAGAAAAACTGAGACATAACCTGAAAACGATCATTTTGGAAAATTTGCTTTTAAATTATGCCCTGGAATGATTTCCAAACCCTGAATTGATTATAAATTGAGGATAAATTGGTGAAACAAAGTTGATGAAGTTGATGGGAATGAAAATGAAGTTTACGGGACTGAAACTGAATCATGGTTCCGATTTGGTTTGACTTGATTTGCCGTAGATGAGCTTTGGACGATTTCGGCGATTTTTTTTTTTATTGAAGATCGAGCCGTCGTTGTATCCTTCTGCTATGCTGGAGGATTTCCATTCCCCGTGTCGCTTTAACGATAAAAGGTCCATACCTTTTTCAGCCAAATTTGTCGCGGTCGCGTAAGTACGACGGAATGAGGAGGGGTACATGATGGTTCACTTTACAACATTTTTCACACAAAAATTTATTAAAAACGGGAAATATGGAGGAAATTAAAACAAAAGTTCTGGACCATTTCTGGATTGTCAAAAAATAATAAAATTCCAAAGCTTACTAAAATGACGTGAGTACACATTTTTATTGATGCACTTCAGAAAAAACATTTTGAAAATTCGCAAACCTCAAATGGGCTACTAGTGGAAAAAATAGTATATTAACCACGTTTGTGAAGCCAATTCTAGACCTCGCGCTTTAGAGCCCTCGACGCTGCGCGTCTCAGGTTCTAATTTGCGCTCGGTCTAGAATGTCTGTCTTCACAACCTTAGTTAATAATATACTATTAAAGCTATCGTTTACAAAGAAAATAAACTATACCATGAACAATTGTGAATACTCTAAATGGAAGTAAGTAAAAAAAGATTATAAGTATGACTATTGTTGAAGAGGCAGATAACTTCGGTCTTTTAAATAATTTACTTACAGCTGTGGATTTTCCATGCTGTTCGATATGTTGTTTTGACGACGAAGTCAAAGGAATTCGAATTCAAACTTACGTCGTGGCAACTGCTACCATTTTCATAAACTGTTAAAGTTTTATTTGTATAATGCAGGGTGTAGTGGGTCCAAGATGCAGAAGTTACATTTATTGGCTTGGTATTATTAGAGTCATTTTCACTCGTAATGAACATTATCCTGCAAGGAATATTCGAAAAATAAATCGAAAACGACGCTGAGACGACTTTAGAAAAGTTATACTGATCCCTATATATCGTTTTGAAACCTGGAATATACAGAAACCATTAATTACCTAAATGCAGTACAGAAGCACAGTTTCAGAGGTAGTGAACTTCGTGAATAGTCTTATAAATTTTTATTAGGTAAATTAAATAAATAAATTTTCGCATATGGGCTGGTCCTACCATACCTAAATAGTAAACATGTGATTTTTTTAATCAACTGAAGCGACATAAAAACACTCCAAATAAGTAGGTATTCGATAATAATCGATCGAGTCGATATTACATAACATAGAACAAACACCTTAAAATAAAATATTTCATGAAAATGATGAAAATACCTTCCCATCTTTTGTCGATAACTGGTCCATGTGCTACATGTTCAGACTGTTTTAATGTCCAGTTATAGAAGAAGTCCTTTTCAAGGAGAACTTCTGTATTTTCAGGATCTTCAGGTACAGGTGGCTTCGTGTAGATCACCAAATCTTTGTCCTCCACTAAGCATACAAAATCGGTCTTGTTCTGTAATGTAATTATTTCTTGACCGTTTGTACCCGCCAGTATTACTTGCACCAAAATTAGGAAGATCATCTTTTATTTTCGCTGGTGACCTGATGATGTAAATAAATTTCGTAGTATTAGCCCAATGCGTGTCCTAATATGACGTTTAATTCAAAATCTTAACAATAATTAAGTCCACGTATAAACATGGATATGTAATGAAAAAACCTGTACCCCAGCCGTTCCAAAGTTATACAAGGAACAAAACTGACTTTAAAGTAGTACTGTATTAATCATAGAGCGCGGCACTCTCGTAGTGATTTGATACGTCACTTCTATGTGACGGCGAAGATTCTAGTCGCCCATACAAAACGTGCGTAGAGGACGCGCGACACCGCACTGTTAATTTGGCTGGCGTACTGCACGGTAGAGTTCCCTCAAACATATTTGGCGTTTATGACTTCACACCAATTTGACTCCCATTATAATTCAATAGGCCGTCACAACCGGATGTCTTAAATCCGCTCACCGATACCTACCTGAAAAGACCTTTTCTGGTAAAAGCACAGGGCAGGACTGAGTTTTGCATTTACCGACAACTGCGCCTTTCGATTTTTTTATTTTACGTAAAAACAAAGTAACTTTGTACTCAATCACTTTTTATTACGGCAAATTAGTTAGAATTTTGATATACACAACTATTTACTTCTTAATTAACAGTTAACGCTTAAAATCAACCGTGTCCTGTACTGGTCTTTTCCTGAATTTATTCTTCAAGAAGGCACTGTGTTTTGTAGCTTCTGCTACAAACCGCATTTCTATTTACAAAATATGTTTTCGGATCATCGGCAAAATTTTTTGCTACACTATTTCCAAAAGTATTTAAAAATAAATTGCTACAAAAATACTAATTAAATGGCCTATTATTATTAATTTTTATTTATTTGTCACTATTTACTGTAAGACAATAATTTTTAAAAATTTTATTTATCTATGTATTTTTTATTAAAAAAATTAAGCTTGAGAAACCTGTTTTTATAATTTGTAAATAAATTTAGTTGTGTTATTACACTTCTTTTCAATTTTTGGAGGATATGCAACTGCATATATTAATAAAGTTACAGCATATTTGCATAAATTTCATGCATATTAGATGATCATATTTCTCAAAATTTTGCTGCATACTTTTCGCTCTCTAGTCATGTATTATTTTTAATATAACAGCAATATGAATGTACCCTCTGGATTTGAAACAAAGGCCGGTGACATCGTCAAAATTATTTGATTTATCAAAAAACTTTGTGGACCAGTTTTCTATGATTGCGATCGTACTTATTAAAGATTTTATGTTTTTTGCTTTCATTATCTTAATAATATTTTCAAATGTGCAGAATAGTGATTAAATAATTAAGGTACGGAAGAAACAAAATTACTCTCAGTCCGGTCCTTCGCGTCTCGGCCGTCCCTGGCACGTGGCATGGTTTACATTTACTAAGCTTTATGAAGGGTCGGCTGTAAAGTACTTTAAACGTCAAAGCCATAAACGCCGTATAGGTTTTAAGGAAACTATACTACTTGCTTATATTTTGGTGTGTTTTTGTCGCTACATGCAGAGGCGTACTGTTTTTTAAACAGTTTAAAGCCTATCTGTGATGATTTGAGTACCATGGAAATACATAATTGTAAAAGCAAATATAGTGAACCAAGACCTATAAGGTTATATGGCCATCATAAAAGTAGTTGACCGCAAATAAATACCCGCTTTGTGTGGTTCGCACTAAGCTTACCGGTTGGCAATAAATCATCTTCTAAACATTTCTTGCTCATATTTAACAGGGCCGGCTTTCAAAGCGAGTGATTATTTCGGAACCCTCAGCGGCTGCAGGTAGTAAAGAAATAGTGGAGTGGTGGATTTTCATATTTAGTGAAAGCCGCCCCTGAACGAAACCACACGAGCCGGTCGAGCTGCAGTGGACACGTTATTTACGACCCTAAAACCTTTTCTGTTGTAAACAACTTAACTTCGACACAATGGGATGATTTTATGATGGCCATATAACCTTATAACTCTTGGTTCACTATATTCACAATGATCTACCATTTATTCACAAAATCTTTTGCCCACCACCATTAAATATTTTGACTCGGAAAATTTGAAACACAACGACGCCCTTGATTCATTAATGGAAGTTCTTAACCGAAATTAAATCTATTCCAGGAGAGTTTGGAAAGGGTTTAATAACAAAAGTTGATGCTATAGTGAACAGCAGTGGCGGCTCGTCAGGGGGGGGGCAGTTAGGCCAGGCCGAGTCTGTCACCGAACTTGTCAATTTGCGATATTCATTTTTATTTTAAACGCAAGAATATAATTTAAAGCTGTTTTGAAATCACCTGATTTTACTGTTATTATTTTTTTAATTACAAAAAGCGTTATCTAATTTATTCACTTTCGTTCGGAAGCACAAATCGTGCTGGGAAGTTCGAATATTTTTACTGCGAGGAGCAGTAGCTTAGGCCGGCCGACTACAAGAATAAACGTCGAATAATGTCATATCTGCTATCGCTCTCTGTTTAGCAGAATTAAAGAGAAATAGCTATAAAGACTGATACGTGACTGATACACTCTGATTTAACTCGCCTGCAGCAGTGATTGGTCAAATGTCTGATAAAATCGGCCGGCCTTTCGGCAGTACATCAAGTTGTTATAGCGCTATCACCTTCTGTTTGTATAAGTTAGAATGCAATAGCGACGAAACCGTACAATATTCCGTTTCATCACTGCACTTCTGCCGTGCACTTTTCCATGCGGTTCCCCACTACCAGCACCGGCTGGCCGATATCTGTATATTGTGAAATTAACAGTTGGTTTAGGTTTGTTTCTAATTTCAGTAACAATGACAACAGTTAGTAAGAGAATTAGTAACTGATTTAAATTTTGATGCTGTTACACATCTATTAAACAATGACTTTCAACTTTTAACGTACGATGATCAATTCCTTGGATATAAAAGAAATGGGCCGTTCGGAACCGCGCATGCAACATTTAATCGAAGCACGGAGCAATAATAACGTCAGCTTCGGTGCAATAGCATATTAATAATTAATACAGCATGGTATGAAAATTATGAATGGCTGACGGGGAGCCAAGTCAAAAAACAAACTATTTTGTTAGTATTGTTTAATTTTTGGAAATGATGTTAACAATCAATTCAAAAAAACTTCAGAAAAAGAGTTTTGCCTCTGGTCCTCTGGTACGATTGACATATTGAGTTACCGTGCTCTTTTGCCATCTTCCTAATTTCTCAATCCTGCTCCTGATGATGCTACTTACGAAAATGTGGAAGCCTCCGAAATTATTTCTGTCTTTAATTTTAATCATATACCTACCATCCACATCAGCATATGTTGAACGCAGTTTTTCAGCTTTAAATCGAATTACAAATTTTACTAGAAACTCCATTAGTCAAAATCGATTATCCAAATTATTCGTTTTAGCAATAGAAAAAGAAGTGCTTACAAACTTAACCGAAGATCAAAAGTTCTCTAATCAAGTAATTGACCACTTTGCCAATACAAAACAAAGACGCATTGAATTGGTTTATAAAAATTTTTAATTAACTTTTTTAATTTTGTTTTTTACTAATAAATAGTTGTTGACGTTTCATGTTATATTTTTTGTTAGAATGTGTTACTTTATAATTTGAATGTTATTTTCATTTTTATTTGAGTTTATTGTCGTTATTTTATTATTATAGATGGCTTATATTGTATATACCTATGCTTTACTCTATACCTATTTGAAGAATATTTTTTATTTTGTTTTACCAAGTTGTTAGGACTATATGAATTAACACCATACAGGTAGCAAATTATAGATAATGACTAACTTGAGGTCCCTGTTTCTTTTATTCTATGTCTTAAAACTTTGGGTCACTCACTGCTGGCCGACCCAACCAAAATAGTCACGAGCCGCCACTGGTTATTTCATCAATAAGTAGCTTACCTTGAAAACCATTTTATCACTATTGTGTATTTATTTTCATATTTATCATTGGCTATGTACGCAAGTAAATATTTAATGAAACCAATATGATCGTATTTTAAAGAAATGTAGGTATTAGTGAAAATAATACGCATTTAAAAGACTACAAAAAAATCTTGTTCCTTAGATAAATTATAAAATTTAATAGTGTAAATGTTTTTTTTTAATCCTAATATGTTAAAATAACGGATGTTAATATTAGTAAACTATGTGATATGTTTCAAGTAAAATTTTATTAACAAATTATCATGTGCCGAGGATCGAACCCAGCGACTTCGTATTACACCGGGTGTCTGGAAAAGGGCGGATTAACTCTTCAGTACTTACATAAGGGGGTTTCGGGAGTCCCAAAAAAATAATAAAAAAATTCTTTATGTAGATTACGAAAAAAAAGTAATTTTATAAAAGTAAAATTGGCAGCGTTGCAGACATTTAATAATAATAATAATAATAATAATAATATAATTTATTGTCCAACAGAACAAATATTCCACTTAATGGACAATTTCCAATAATACAAATTAATCAAAATGAAAAAAGACAAAAATAGTAATATATACCAAAAAATAAAAAGCATGTTTGGCCTACCAAATAAAAAAAAATTAAATTACATTAAATAAACTATCAATTAAAGTAATAGCACAATAGAAAAAACAAAATATATATGTATCCCACCATTTACCTTCTAATACAAAAATAAAAAATAAAACATAAAACAATAGGGAAATTATAGGGCATAGCTCACTATCTATATACCCACTTGCAATCGACGACCTACTATCACGGCCAAAAAAATGGAAACACCTAACCTGCTCATGTCATCGATTTTTATTTAATTTTTCAATTCTATTTGTTAAATTTATTTTGTGTCTGCTTTAGAATGAACGTCTCTGATTTCCTGACGTCTTTAAACATCAACGTGACAGAGAAATTGCACTTACAATTGAAAAATTAAATAAAAGTCGATGACATGAACAGGTTAGGTGTTTCCATTTTTTTTGGCCGTGATAGGACAGTGGACGTAAACATTTTGTGCCTTTATGGCTTCACACCAATTTAAATACCATTCAAATTCAATAGGCCGTCACAACCGGATGTCTTACCTATAACCTACCTGAAAAGAGCTTTTCTGGTAAAAGCACAGGATAGTACTGTCTCGGCGGTTCCCGACACGTGCCATGGTTTGCATTTGCTAAGTTTTATGAAGGATCCGCTGTAAAGTACTTTAAACGTCAAAGCCATAAACGCACAATATGTTTACGTCCAGTGTACATATGAACGCAGCTCAGACAAAGAGTCCCACGAATCACTAGCACTTTCAACCATATTTAATCTGTGAATACCTCCAGCTTACTTTCTGATTTCTTAAGTAACGATGGTGACTGAAATCCACCTTTGCTTTATATCAAAATTAATAAAATATAATTGTTATCAAATGGAATTTTATCAAATTATTACAAAACAAAACAACCATATATTTGTGCATTCTAACTGAAATGGTAATTAAACATGGTCATGGGCGAGAAAAATATTAACCAAAAGTTTTATTACTAGTTATTGTGATAATGTTGTTTAGTTGTTAAATGCAGCAAAAGAACCAATTTTAAAATCATTGTAACTCCACCAAAATGTGAGAAGGATTTTTTTACTACTTTTCCCAAACTCACCAGTTGATTGTTAAGAGCGTAGCGGAGAGTTAATCCGCCATTTTTCAGACACCCGGTATATCTAAAGAACAACTTTACTCTTAAAAGAATTAAACACCAGAATCTTAACAAAATAAACAAAGTCAAGGTGGTTTCGTAAACCACAACTGCAAGACTATAATATTTTATAAAATTGAAATAGCATTTACTACGCAAATTTTGAGGTGACATCGCCAAATTGTTGGTGGGGATGAACAGACAAATTGTGGCTTGCGTTTTACCATGTACCCATTATTTTTAAAATCGACAGTTACCAACAGACGTTTGTGACATAATACAGTGGCGTAAATAGCACCCCCGCAGACCCCGCAATGCGGAGGGGCGCAGCGCCAACAGGGGCGCAGACCGTAACGTAACCGATATATTTTTTTAAAATATGCAAACGAGTAAGCACATATTTATATTACTTTTTAAATTTGACGTATGGGGGCGCTTACTATAAACTGCGGGGGGGCGCAGTGGAAGATAGCTACGCCACTGGACATAAAGGTATAGAATCGGAGAAATATAAGAACAGAAATTGCTGCACTTACAGCGGACAAAAAACGTACTTCTTGGCCACCTTTTACGGTTTTGAGAGTCTGAAATTAAACACAAACGTAGTCGAAATAAAATCGGTTACTGATAATAATAACATATCATTTAATCGTAATCTTGTTAAATACACTAGAGATCGTAAACTGATAATAAATATCATC
Source organism: Zophobas atratus (assembly GCA_022388445.1). Lineage (NCBI taxonomy): Eukaryota > Metazoa > Arthropoda > Insecta > Coleoptera > Tenebrionidae > Zophobas > Zophobas atratus. Next base: position 37,830,201 of record CM039446.1, read on the forward strand.
ATATATATATATAATCATAAAAGTACCAAAAATAAACAGACTTATGGAAGTGTATAGAAGTGCTTTCATAAAATCCGCCCCAATCTCGCCTAACTTCTGAGAGAAAACAAATTGTTACATTAAGGAGTACCAGTCAGGCCAGTTCCAGAGACAACTCGAATAACAAAAAATTCACGGACAAAAGTATAGTTTAAAGTGAAATCGAAAACAAGGAAAGTAGATAAGAAGAAGATGTTGTTTCTTTGATAACTCTTGATAATTTCACTCAGGTTTGGATGAGACGCACTATTGATACATTTTAATATTAAAGGATTGTTGCTTTAGCAATTAAAAAAACTGTTTTAGTAAAATGAAAACAATCTGCAAATCTGAAAAGGGTATATCACTAATTTATGTTGGCGTGGCATGGTTTAAACAAATTTCGCCACACTTTAAGGAAAGGATTTGCAATACAAACCACCAATCTGTTAATTTTTGGAGATTCATTCTTGTTCAAGTGTACGGGAAAGAGGGGCTTGTTGTAACAGTTTTTAGGAAAACGAATATAATTTGATATCTATTAGCTGTCTGACCATTATAAAAGTATCTGTCGGTAGTCTAACTATTCCCCTACTGGACTGAACAGGCAAAAAGTCAAAATTGTTCTTATTCACTTCATACCAGGCATTTTCTTAAAAAAAGTGCACTGTTACAACTTGCCCCGTGTTTGGGGCTAGTTGTAAAAGCCATGAGGCAGGTAGTAACAGTAAAAATAAAGCTGCTGTTGATACATATTTAGACTTTATTTTTCAAAAATCAACACAACACTTCATTATATATAATAGTTATCAGTAAAACTGAAATAAACTTTTAGAAAAAGAGTCAACATTAAAGATTTGAATTTTGTTTTCCTTTTTCTTAATATATCTGGAAAGCGATATATGGCAAGGTCAAAATTTTCGTTCGCTTTTCGTATGCTAGGTACGAGATTTGTAGAAGTGAATTTGGGATAAGTTGTAACATGTTACAACTTGCCCCTAGATATTGTTACAACATGCCCCGTAGCACAATTTTCTACATTTAATTACATTTCGAAAAAATTATGTTGTTTAGCGTCAAAATGTGTAAGGAATATCAAAGCTGAGTAATTTTTGAACTACATGAAAAACTAAAAGTTTAAAATTAATTAATAACAGATACGAAAAACCAAATTTTACTAAAGCAATATTTTACATTACTTGGACAAAACGAACACATGCACACATCCACTCACTGCGCTGGCTGGAGGAACAGTGGTTGTGATGACATGATGTCTTATGGTGCAAGAATTACATTCAGTAAAAAACCTGACGTTAAAAAGTTTAAATTCCGGGTAAAAATTTAGTGTTAGAACTTACCCCTGTTACAACAAGCGCCTAGTTCCCTTACTTTATTTGGAGTTGTTTTTCCGTCTCTTGAACGTGTGAAGATTTTCAGTAGAAAGCTGGTTGATTAGAACAACATGTTTCGACTTTATTGAATATCTAAGTCATCTTCAGGATAATACAAGCTGGGATATGAAAAGTAACATAGATATTTTTAAAAAACTGATGAAATTACAATAATTAAATTATTATTTAAAAAACCCAAAACTTCCACAAAGTGGTGTGTGCTTCAATTGATTCATCGTCATCTCGCTCCTGTGCAGATGTTTGTTCATAAATAAAATGTGATTACTGTTTATTGGATCTTACATTTTTCAGTTCAATCTAACTAGCCATATGACGTCGCAAAACTACAAAATCTGATCTCTTAAAAGCCGGTGCATGGAACATTCTGATCAGCATACCGTACTTGCGATATGCAAAGTCGACTTATTTTGCGAAAAGGAAACCATTGGTTGACAGTGTTTCGTTATAATAAAGTTTATTTACGGTTGACGAGTATATTGGGAAGATATTCTAAAACCTTTTATTAACCAACTTGTTGACGAAGAACATAAATTTGAATACTTTCAGCAGGATGGGGCTACAGCACATCAAACGGATGCGACACTAGCTTATCTGTGGCAGTTTTATGACAATTGTATAATAAGTTCAAATTGTTTGTTAAGTAAATGCGCTTTGTTTTATGCAACCAAATAATCAATTAAAGCACTTATGCCTCTTGTTAATGCAACCAAACATACATATCTTTATTTTAACTTATTTATAATGGTTGTCATAAAAAAATAAAATTCGCAAGAACAAATCTTTTAATTTTTTGCAACAGATGGATTTGATGTAGGTAGTGCGCTTTACGGATGAGGAAAGTCCTGTCGAAATAATATTCGAGCAATTTTTTATAAATTTATTTCTCTGAACACGTTTCTATAAAACAAAAAAGACAAGAGTTAAGAACAATAGGAGTATTTTTTTTATTAGCAGAAATTGTAATATGCAGTATATTAACAAATAGATCATAACAATATAGTGATAACAAAATATCTATCAAAGCAATAACTCTTAATAATAATAATGTCTTTATTGCCCAACAGTGTAAAATACACCAATTACAGGTACAACTTAAAAGAACAATTGTGTGTAAAAAAAAAGAACTAAATAAAAAGAAAAATAAACTACGAAACGATAGATAGATTAGTGGCTAAACTAATACTAAATTAATACAAAAAATAATGAATACTACTAAATATTACCTACTTAAAAAAAAAAAAATCTTTCAACACATTTTTTAAACCTTGAATATCTCAAATGAAATATGTCAATATCATTACAAACTTCATTATATAAAGATGACATCAGGTATAGCGGCGATCTAACAATCATATTTGTCCTGGGGATATTGTAGGTGAAAGTTGAATGATGTCTGGCATATATTCGTGGGACCAAAAAGTTCAGTTTTTCAAGCATTTGAGGTATATCCAATTGGGAGTGAAGTAATTTATATAATAGAAGTAGAACATTAGTTTGACGCGTTACTAAAACAGGGATAAACTTAAATTCAACTAGGAGAAGATCGTGGTTATATCCTCTGGGGGGATAAACTTTATGAGATTTTAAGAATAAGTATTTTAGGAATTTACGTTGGATGTTTTCAATTATGACATTGTAGGTTTGATATATAGAATACCACACAATGGAAGCATATTCAAGCTTGCTCAAAATAAGTGTTCTGTACAAGGCTACGAGGCAGTCAGTATTATATAAAGATTTACTATTACGTATAATAAAACCCAGCGTCCGATTACAGGATGAAATAATATTAAAATAAGTTATTAAGGCAATGCTACATAAAGATAATATCACAGACGAAACCTAATATCTAACTAAATTGCAACACACTGCAATATTGTCTTAGAAAAACTGGATAATACATACTTCATTGTAATCTGATCAAAAATTTGTAGTCAGCTTTATTTTTTTTTATTGCTACACATAAGAATTTTTTTTATTCAATAAAAAAAAGGAATAAAAGAAGGGAACATCTATCAAAGTTGTTCAAAATTGCCTCTCTGCTCTCCCAGACTTTATTGACACCATTTAGCAACACCATGGCGCACTTTTAATCACTGTTATAGTTCATTTTCTATACCTATAAACCATTATTAAATATAATTGAAGCATTACAAACGTCAGTTAATAATTTATCTAAAGAAAACTCAGAACTACGCGGTGAAATAACCAAATTAAATAAGTGTGTGAATCTAACCAAAGCTCAAGAGTTCACTAAACCCACAGATCCTGAGGAAGCTTGGGATTGATGATGATTCTTAAATCAAAATTTGCCAATTGATTGAAAACATTTGCAAATATGAGATCTCCTTTACATATTATTTTAAATTCACAGCCGTATCTGTAGCATCTGAAAATCAAAGCGATTTATGTGGAGGGGGAAGTCAATGGTAGTATGAACCACTGTACGACATACGTTCGAGGCAAATGTAGTGGTAAAAGTTGAATTTACATATTTATTAAATACCACTAGTTCCGTTCATGTTTGGTATCACGATCGACAGTAGAAATATCAGTCTTAATGGTACAGGTAGTGGGATATATAAGAAAATTACTTTAATGCTAGAATTTAAGCGTTGAAATGACGCCTCCATTTCACCCATAAGGATTACACGGGGAACTGAAATACGGGTCTCGTGTTATGAACTGAGTTCAAATTTCGCGCGTCGTTTACTTTACTGGTCAATTATCTCTGTCCTTAGTTCTACTTACGCGTTACACAATCTGCATTCGAGCAGACGCGCTACTTTTTCGACGTAACAACGTAATGTTGTGTTCACTTTCGCCACACTGCGTTGCAGCAGATACTCTAGACAGTCGAACCTGTGGTCTAGTACATCGAGCTCTGGTACGCCTCCCTCCTTCAATTATGATCACGCTTAATACTACTGTCCATAAAAATATGTTAGACCAGAAAATCCAGCTGCGTGAACTACCTGCAAAAAAAAACAAAATTAACAACTGATATATAAATACTGTGAAACAGCAATTCAGTAAAAGAACCACTACAATTGCGATGCAAAATTTTTGCCTGGATGATCTACTAAACATATTTCTCGAAGACTAGACTAAAGGAAAAGAATTTATTGAATTATACATTCAACGCTGTATTCAGTTACTAAATTAGAGAATTTGTTGCAGTCACCGAGTTCAAACATTTGTGGTTTTTTAATCACATGTGCGAAACGCTAATAATTTTTTATATACCTGTTTTTATATTTTCTGTGTAAGCCTTATTGTGCTCTTGACGCTGATTTCCTTCATACACTTCTGCAATTTTAAATATTATTCATGACAATACATATAGTTGACGAAATTTTTAAAAATCCATACTTTTATCACACCAACGCCCTGCATAACCCTTCACACATCCACAGTTCGTTGAATCACAAATTTTGTGCCCCTGACAATGCGGATATTGCTGCCCTAAAACCCTCACACAACTTATGTCGCAATTCGCGCCAATCATGCCTAGAGGACAATTAGTATCCATAAAAGATTTTGGTGGATTAACATTTCTTTTCGATCGGTTTTGTTCCGCAATGTCTGATGATTGTAAAAATTTACATTGTATCTCTTCGGGGTTGATGGAATAATGAATGTCGAACGCCGCTACAAATAAATTGAATGCACTATTTTATTAACACTTAGGTTAAAAATTAGTCAAATGCATGAATAAATCCAAAAATCACAAAGAAATAACCTATTATTTTTGATAACCAATTAGTAACGAGTATAAGGTTTACTAACATAATAATATTTTTCAGCAACTTACCAACATTGTATTCGTTTTCATAAAGTCTTGCATCCAGTCTCCAGTATCCGTCTTCTGTTTGATCGTTCTTTGTTCTAATAAAAGTCACTTGACTTGCTGTTGGAGGATTATTTAGATCGATTTTATATGTCTGCCATTCTTCGAAATCATCCGTTTCCTTAATGGTTGAAGTGATATTTTTACGATCACCACCATATTCTACTTCTAGTACACATGATCTACATAAAGTAATGTAAAGAACCAGAAAAGAATAATTACTGATGGTAGGAATCTTCAAAGACGTAGGACCATTTTTTGTATTTGTAACATTAGTTGCTTCTTTATACTTATCTGAAAAAAATCAAAAGTGATGATGATAATAAATAAAGCAACTGTTTCTTAAATTGAAACAGGGAACAACTGCAGGTATATTACTTGTATAAATTATTTGTAACTTCGTGTTACATGACATGATTACGAAGTAAGTACTCTATTTATTTTTATTTTTTAGTTCAAAATATACATTACAAACTGGTCCCAAAGTAATCACATCCAAAAACGGAACAGCAACCAACATGTAAGTGAAAATGGGAGATTAGAAAATGCGCACTTTTTTTATTAGGATCATATGCACTTTGTGACATTTTTAAACGGTAATTGTCAACAATATCGTTAGTATTCCCATATTAAGTACTCTCGATTTTAATAACTTTTCTATTACTTAACAATTTTATCTGACTAAAAATTAATTATCAAGAAAGTGAGAACATTTTAAGTACACTAATTCAGGATTTTCAATTCAGTAGTTTCAGGTAAACTGCTTAAGAAAAAAAAACTTAAAATTGATTTAATGTTAATTATAATTTTAGTACGTAACATGGTTAAAAATTATTATACAATTTTATTCAGAATCACAATGAAATCTGTAATTATTTCAATTAATCGAGTTTAGAAAATAAAAGCACCTCATCAACATAAATCATTGTAAAAATGTTACACTCATAGGTGACGTTTTTTATTCTGTACATTTATCATTATGTTTAGTAATATTCAGATAACCTTTCATAGTTAATTTTGTACATTCATTACAAATTTAATATAGAATATGCATTCGTAACCAAATAAGTATACAAGATAAAAATCACCGAAAAATTATTATTATACTTACAACTGTGAATTTTAAAATATGTTTCGTTTTTAGTTTTCGCCGCAAGAAAAGTAGGTTTTAACAAACATGTCCGGATCAAATTATTATCCATGATGTAATGTATACGGTTGTTTTTGAAAAACATACTAAACGTGGTCCATCCTTCGATATTTTTGAGCTCTTTGTGGATATAATCCATTGCTTCTCCATCGTTGGCAAACAATTCTATTTCCTTTGCTTGGTAAACTGAGAAAGCTACAGAAGTCATCACATCATTAAAGGCTATGTAATTTGTTTTGGTCGAATTAAAATCTGAAAAATAGTGTACATCAGTCAAATTTTACTTCTACACAAATTTCTTTGTTAATGTATGCACAGACGGTCTCAGATTGTGCTCTCAAGCCAATAGGTTTCATAATATCTACTTGCGATATCTCTATGTGATATACTTATGCTAGATTTATAATAAGTTATTACGTAGTATATCGCAGTAGAATCAGAAATGGTATGAGCATAATCACGCTGCCAATTTGTATTTTTAAATGCAACGTCGTCATTATCCCCCGAAAAGAAAAAACTCCCAGTCAGTCTAGACGATTCTTCCAAAATAGCAAACTGTGGCATGATTTTGTGTGAGCATATTTTCAATATATCGATAAATTTCAAACATTTTGTTAAAAATATGATTGTGCTAATAATCACATGTCACTTGAGCATAACACAACTAAACATTCAAGTATAAAACTAAATTATTTTTACACGGATACAGGCGCAATCACTGAATCTTGGGTAAGTTTCTTCTGCGATTTTCAAAATTCTAAATGTAAATGCAGCTAAAAAAAGCCAAATGAATTTTTACACGTGTCATTTTATAAATTGACATAATTAGGCAGTAATGACAAAGAAAAAAAAATGGGTTAGGAGTTTCTAAAGGATGTTTTAAAATTTATGACAATTCATTAACCACCTTGCCCAAGATTCAGTGATTAAAACTGTACGTGAATGAATGAAGAATACTTTACTTAATTTACAAAAATAAAATGGATTTTTACTAATAAAATACAACTTCTTTAAACATAATAAAGTTCGACAACCAACAAAATAATCACTAAAATATAGAAAATAACATTAATTGTTTTATTTAGTACAATTATTGTTATTAATTTAATTTTAACAATTTCCTCTTTTGGTTTGAATATTTGAGTTTTTTGAATGCTTTTAGTGTGCTTATTACAATTTACTACAATGGGCAAAATAAGCTTCTCCAAAATTGTGGTATTTACAAAAAATGTTTAAATGTGAATTACAATTAAATATGGGGTCATGGCAAAGACATGAAAAGATAAAATTATTTGTAAAATAATTATAAATAGTAACATAATTTGTGTTGAAGGACTTCGTAAAATTTTAACAATAATTTCTACTATAAAAAGTATTAAAATTACAATCGTTTGTAATTCAAGTATGCAACCAACCTTACACATTTGGTATTTTCTTTTTCTCTCAACAGATGGCTCTACACTACTACCACTAAATATCATATAGATATAACGATAAACTGACTCCCACCACTCGTTGCTATCTTTTGGACGACTATAAAGTGCATGTAGTGGAGTTTAATCGACAAACTCTCACTTTTTTTCTGCCTAATAGTAACAAGACTAGTGATATAGTGATGTGCCATACACAGAAATTTTTATTACTCGCACGCCCGTATAGATTGAAAGTCTGTCTTTCTATCAAGAAGGCCGTGCTATAAATAAATGTGAACATGAAAATTTTGACCAACCTTTTTTATTCTATTTAACCCTTTGAACAAAAATCCCCCCTTTTTAATTGAAAATTCCAAATTTAAATCAACACACGACATACTGTGGACAGAAGTAGTACCAGCGGACCAGCGGAAACATACACACATCTGCTGAACAAAAGTTAAAACTAGAAACCACTCTATACGAGTATATTTTTACTTTGCTCATCAACAACCGATAGAAACGAAAGACCTACAAATTTTCATTCACAACGTTGCTACTGGTTGGTTACAAATTCTTTCAAAAATCGATAGAAAACATACAGTCTACCAATAACTAATAGAAAAATACCATAAAAAAACCCAGTTTAAAAAAAATGAAATGTTGAATAAAATGTAATGCACAATCATGTATCATTAGAATTTTCCCACTTAAAAAAATTAAGCCAATCGGCCTTTACACACCCAAACATTTTTACCTTAGTAGGTACTTAGGTATGCTAAAAAAAATCTATCACTGACTTCCTGAATTGTGATTACTGATTATATTAGATTATAATATTTTCATGGACATACAAGAAATACATACCTTCCCATCTTTTGTCGGTTATTCTTGATATCAAGTGATTTGAATCTTTTATTATCCAGTCGTCGTTTTCCCAGATTCCAGACTCTATTAAATTTTTGCCTTGTCCAACCTTTTCTAGTGGTGGATTCGTAAACATCGCCGAATCAACATTTTCCTCACCCACACAACAGATGTGTGTTTTATTTACAAGGCGTATAATTCCATTTTCTTCTTGTGCGGGAAAACCGAATGAACTCAGTGATAAAGTAATTGTTAAAGCTAACACAATTTTACTGTCTTTTAAAATAATCATAATCAAAAATTGTGTTTTACTTAAAACTCGAACTATCGGTTGTAGGTGAAAGAGAATAGACCTATGTTAGACCTAAAACAAAACAAAAAAATTATACTAAGTGCAATAACTACATATACATAGCTCACATTTTGAAAAATATACTTTAATATTTTTTTCAATTTATTTAAGGTCTATGAGGTAACTCACGTGTCGAAAAAAATCCGTTTCTTTGAGTTTACTGCACTTAAAAAGCTGCTATGTATACTTTAGATACAACTATTTTAAGTAGTACAACACACTGTACTTGCTGAGTGCAATTTCCTTTATACCAAACTAACACGTTTTTAAAACTCGGCTCTGTTGTATTATCATTTATAAAATGATATTTTATCGACCCGTCGTGTCTTTAAATTTTAAATTATAAAGCGCTATCGCTTATCTTAAGTTCCGCGATGCAATACTGTTCCCTTTCTTTTTTTGGCTGATACAGTGTATACAATATTTTGATTGAGATTAAATTAATCACGCATTTAAAGCTCAAGTAAATACATATTTCACTCATTTAAATTTTTAATATGGTGTTAAAGTACCACATGACCGACACTACGCCAATCAGACGTTGCTAAAGGCCTTGTTAAATGGTAACTTAATCTCAATTAAAATATTGTATAAGCTGACCCTTAGTTGACATTACTAATACATATTACATTACTGACTTTGGTATTATCTATTTTTTATTATATCCCCACAAAATTTTTGTTTAAAATTGGAAAAAGTTTGGTAGGATTGCTGTAGAGAAATTTAATATTCCTTCCTGTCATTTTGACTTTCAAATTTTCAGTATCTGAAATTTTTGTCATGTGTTAAGAACTTGTTCTTCAGTTACGAAAGGGACACAGGCGTAATTAAGTATTCACCAGAAGAGTGGAACCGACAAGCAATTTGTCAAAAATTGGTCTAAGGTTATATAGACAGAACTACGCTCGCGCTTGAAGTACAATCCAACAAATTCAGCTTCTTCGAAAAATTATAAAATATGATTTTGTGAATTTAATTATTTTCCATTAACTCCTGTAAGTTAAAATAGAGATATGTGTGTACTATTCAAATAAAAGTAAAGAAGCATGCTATGTGTTAACATTTACTATACTTACTATAACCGTGAAGCGCTTGCAAGGTTTAGAGATTTCGATTTTGAAATTTTAAAATTAAATTGCTAAATGTCGTTATACTGTACGTCAGGGGCGAGGGAAGTTCTGTCGAAATAACATTCGACCAATTTTTAAAAGTAGGTAACATAACTTCACTAATTTCACCTAACTAGGCTTTAATGTTTGCTGTCAGTATTTCTCGACATTTGTACAGTTTGTTTTTAATCAGATTTGTAATTTCATACTTTCAATATACCTATTCAATATTAAGTATTATTTTTAAGAAGTATGGTACACAGTGAACTATGTATCCCTCCCGAAATGCGATTATAGCAGGTAGCAGTTTTACATCCCTTGTGAACGCAATTTCAAAAATTTGGTGCTTGACAATTTTCGTTTGCCAAGCATTACATAACCTCAATATTTTTTGTAGACCGTGGTCTATAACGATTAATGATCAACTTCACTACCTCTGAACAAGTTCATAACTGTATGTGTCTAGGCTATTAGTGAAAGAAAAATATATATAAACTAACAAAAATTTGGGAGACCAATCAATTCGATCATAAAAATATATAATTATTTACATTTTACGGGACTTTTCTAAGGACAACGTTACACCTTAGCTGCCTTGTCTTCTTGCAGATCGCATAAGAAGTCGAAGAAATCAAAATTTAAATTAAACATTAAAAGAAGACACCAAAAATAAACCCTTAAAAAATGTAAAATAATACTTGTTTATTGATTTTCAAAAGATTCTTAAAGCATTTCCACTTACAATTCAGAAACTGCTTATAGTAAAAAATATGAGTGTGAATATTATTAACATTATTTCCGCCGAACTAAACGTGTGATTTTCACAGTGAAGTGTATTTGAATAGTTTGAATTTTAATATTTTATATCAATTTGTCACATCAGTGATAATTAAATGTAGCAAATTTGCCAGAGTTTCTTTGGATAGTCTGAACCAGTAATAAAATCCTTGGTACCATTAAATGATCTTTATGTATCTGTATTCGTCCCAAGCGTCGATACGCATCATTAAAGTTACTATCGCTAGAAGAATAAATATTTGTACTTTTTTTCACGACTCAACCTTCGCAAAAGTTGTACGGAGGTTTAAAAATTTTGCCAGAGTTGATGGCGTGCGACTGAAAGAGTTTTTTCCTACCGGTTTTTTCACATGTCTTCCCTTCTCGTATCTTAAGAAAAATCTTTTCAAACCTCTGCTACGTATTGTTACGAAATAAACCCATACACCGCCCCGGGTACGGCGCCTATGAATTATCTCGAGGGCATTCTAGTATACATGTGCGGGGATGGTGGGTGACGGCAGGTAGACGGCGTTCGCTAAAGAAAAACCTGGAAACGAAAGTCGCGATGAGGTAGATCACGGAATATCTAGAAGGGAAGTAAGGGCTTAAATAGAGGCCACCTTCGAGAACGCTTTCATGGAGTTAACGAGAGAATCCAGTCAAGTTGCGCCGGAATCACATATTTTATACCTAACCTTTGTGTAATTAGTAGTGTAAATTTGAGTTACTAAGAAATAGATTGTTGAGTCTTAGCACTTTTACTTTAATCACCGCCAATTTTTAAGTTACTGATCACCGTTTCAGCATGTTTCTGGAGTAAAGAAATCTTAAAATCCCTGTACTTTGGTTGTTTTCAAAGTATCATAATGTATGGAGTAGAATACTGGCTTAGATCTTCAGAGGCCGAAACAGTCAGAGTATTTAAGCTTAAAAAATGGGCAATAAGAATTCTGGTTAATATAAGGAAACGAGACTCCTGCCGAAATCATTTTAAAAGTCAGAATATTTTGACGCTTCCTGGTCTGTGTATTTTCAAAGTGTTGTGCTTCATATCAAATGAAAATTCGTAATAACCATATTCTTGTATTATGACACAGTGTTAACTTTATAATGTACTTATTAATTATTATAAATTTAAAAATCCGAATAACGAATGATGAAAATAAGTAGGAATGCGACATATGTGTATCAGAAAAAATGTCATAATATTTCACACGAATTACAGTTCGTCGTCTGAGAACTTGTTTAATCTACAGACCAGAGCGCACTCAGTTCAATGTCTCTAAGCGTTCGGAAACGATTTGATTTATAAGCTATATCTGTGATCTACACACATTCTAACCGGTTTCGACCATAATTTCTGCTGTTTCAACTTTCGAATTCTCAGTTTTTCGAAATTTTAGTATGGGGACTTTTCAGTTTATTCCTATTTATTTTTCAGTTTTTGGATTTTACAGTTTCTCAATTTTTCAATTTCTCGGTTTTCAGTTTTTCTCTTCAATTTTACGATTTTTAAATATTTCGATTTTTCAATTTTTGACTTTTATAAACTCTTTATTTGTCGATTTTTCAATTTATTGATTTTTTAGGTTTTTTGGTTTTCAATTTTTCTATTTTTCCAGGTTTCGATTTTACAGCTACACTTTTTTTGATTTTTCGATTTCTCAATTTTTCAATTTTTTAATTTCTCAGATTTTGGACATTTCAGTTTCGGGATTTTTCTGTTTACTTATGATTCAATTTTTCGATCTTACGATTTTGCAGGTTTTTGATTTTTCAATTTTTTTATTTTTTTAAGGTTTCGATATTTCGAGTTCACTTTTTTTATTTTTCGATTTCTCAATTTTCGATTCTCTGGATTCTCAGTTTTTGGATATTTCAGTTTTGGGATTTTTCAGTTTTTCGATTCGTCAGTTTTTCTTTCATTTTTCAGTTTTTCGATATTTCAGTTTTGATTTTTCAATATTTCTGTTCTTCGACTTTTCCATTTTTGACTTCTGGATTTTTTGATGTGTCGACTTTTTACTTTTTCGAATTTTAAATTTTAGATTTCTCAATTTTTTGGTATTTTAATTTTTCAATATTTAAAATTTTCGATTTTTCGATTTCTCGATTTTTCATTTCAGTTCTCCGATATTTCAATTTTTCAAGTTTTCGAATTTTTCAAATGTTTCGATTTCTTAATCTTTTGATTTTTCGACTTCCCGGTTTTAGATTTTCTGTTTTTCAATTCATTTTGTGAAATTTTCGATTTTTTAATTTTTCAACTTTGACTTTTATAAACTCTCAATTTTTCGATTGTTCAATTAATCGATGTTTTGATGTTCCCATTTCTTGACCTTCGAGTGTTTCGATTTTCCTGTTCTTCAATTCTTTAATTTTTTGATTTTTCAGGTTTTTGATTTTTCAATTTTTAGATTTTTTAAGGTTTCTATTTTTCGACTTCACTTTTTTGATTTTTCGATTTTTCAGTTTTTAAATATTTCAGTTTTAGGATTTTTCAATATTTCAATTCTTCGGTTTTTCTATTTTTGACTTCTGGTTTTTCGATGTGTCTACCTTTTTACTTTTCGATTTTTCAATTTTTGGACTTTTAAATTTTAGATTTTTCAATCCTTTGATGTTTTAATTTTTCAATACATATTTCTTAATCTTTCTATTTTTCAACTTCCTGGTTTTAAATGTTCTAGTTTTTCGATTTTTCGATTTGTTAATTTTTCATTCCCGATTTATCGAGATTTGATTGTTCAGATTTTCGATTTATCATATTTTCAGTTTTTTATTTTAGCCTATTTCCGTTTCTCAGTTTTTACAATTTTTCATTTTTTCGTTTTTTGATTTTTCCGCTTTCCCAATTTTTCAACTTTTAACTTTTTGTTTGTCGATTTTTCCACTTCATCACTTTTCGATTTCTCGTTCTTTGGATCTTTCAATCTCTCAATTTTTCAATTTTTCGAATTTTTAAGATTTTTAATTTCTCGATTTAACGAGATTTAGATTTTTCGATATTTTCATTGTAAATTTCTCAATTTATAAATTGTTTAATTTTTAACCTTTCGATTTTTCGATTTTGACCTATTTTGGTTTCTCAATTGTTTGACTTTTCGACTGCATGATTTCTTGATCTCTTGATTCTTCGATTTCTCAGTTTTTCGAGTTTCCAGTTTTTCGATGTTTCGATTTTTCAATTATCCGATTTTTTAAATTTGAGAGTTTCGATTGCTCGATTTTTCGTTATTCGATTTTTAAATTTTACATTTTTTCGATTTTCAGTTCTTCGATATTCCGATTTTTTAATGTTTCGGTTTTACGATTTTTTAAGGTTTCGATTTTTCGATTATTAGATTTCTCGATTTTTCGAATTTTCGATTATTTTAATTTTTCATTTTTTTCTTACTGTTAATATCATACAGTGTATCGAAAACAACCACAAAAATTGCCACTACAAACATTTAAAAAAAATTCATACAAAATAGAACACAGTGTTTCCAAAACGTTTTCCCGAAAAAAATTGGGTTATTACGATTTCAACAATATTCTTAGTTTAAGACGTTTTGCTAGTATAAAACACAAATAAAGAATTAATTCTTAGTTAAACAAAATATGTAAAATCATCTAAATATGTACCAAAAATATTCACTTAGTCGTTATAAAAACCGACCAAACAACTATTTCCCGCAGAAATTATAGTCTAAACCAACAAAATCGCTTCTGAACGCTTAGAGTCGACATTCGCCTGAGCGTGCTCTGATCTGTAAATCAAACAAGTTCTCAGGCGACGAGTTATAGTGAATCAAGTTTTTTTTATTGGCATCGACTATTTAAATTTGGCGCTTGCTTTTGGCGGTTGATGATTCCAATGTCAATAAGGGTGGTTTTGCAAAATCAGCCTGTATGTCGCATCTATATTAATCCATGGTGAAACTATTGAAAATTTTCTTAAATTCGGCTTATTGTGAAAACATTTACAACACAATAAAATAGTTAAAAAAATAGATTCATTATTATTAAACGTTTATTCGATATGATAATTTTCTTGGCTACACAAAAACAGATTCGGATATCAGACGAATCGCAAATTTCTCCTAATCAAAATAATTTCAAAGTATTAGCAAATTCCTTATCAAAATTCGATGATTTAAAAAGTTTTTGGAGGAGTCTTTGGTATTTAGTGGTCTTTTTAAAACCAATCAGAACGATTATTTTGGAATTATTTTTATTTTATTTGTTATTGTTAATTTTGTTAGTATTTTTAGAATTTATTTTTTGTTTCATTTAGCATTTTTAATTTTGCTTTTATAATAATTTTCCAAAATTGCTACTTTCTAAGTGTAGCTTATCGCAAAGATTTAAAATTTAAAGTTTTTTCTTCATGTTATGTCAAAGTCGTTACATGTTGGGATAATTATTTGACGTACTGCTATAAACTCTTAACAAATCCATTTATGTCCTGAACCCTTTTTTTGCTTCCCTTTCCTCTTCTGGCAAGAGTCTTTGACGTTCTCGTTGGTTCTTGCTGAACAACATTGTAAGTAATATTTATAAAATAATTATATGTAATATACATAAAATATTTGTTATATTATATTGACTGACATACAGCACTAAAACAAAAACACTTTCTCACAAAGATGATTATATGTATATAAATTTTTTTCATACATGTTATAAATAACCTACCTAATGCTTTGCCCACCCATCAAAAATCACCACGAGCTGCCACTGAACATACCTAGGAATGTAAATAGTGCCATAACCGCAGCAGCCGTCTGTTTGAAATCCGAGCGTTATTAGCCAGGATTTTAAAACGGCTAAGGCCGGTTAGGCACCTTTTACATCCGTGGTGTGTTGAAGATTTTATCAGTTTCTGCCCCTTTTAATCCAATAATCCAAAAATTACTTAAAGAATAAATAAATTTGGTTGATCACGTTTGCATGATATATTTCGGTGTCATAGTTACATTTCTTTGTTTACTCAAAAAATTGTTTTTAACAGAATTAGAAAAATGATGGATTTAGACGACGTATTGCCCGAAAATGTTAAAAATGCAGCCAGTCAAGGATTAAACAGTTCAAATAAAACCGGTAAAGTTACTTACATTATTGCTTTTCACATTCATTGCTTTTCAATTTCTTGACAAATGTTGACAACTGACATTTCGGTAAGGTAATATTATTACCCTACCGATTTTACATGTAGGATACAGTTGTGACTTTTCTACCAGCGAACTTTTATGAATGTAAACAGGCAGTTAACAGACAGAAACCGGTAAAAAATTTTAACGTTGTTAAAAAATAAACAGCCAATCAGATTTATGAATTTAGCTCGTTACTATGAAAATTTATAATTTAACACCCTTTAAATTTAACAGGTTTGATTCAGAATTGCCCATTTTGAGAGACAAAATAGTATAAAACGCATATTATCATTTATTAATTATTATTAAATATAAAGACGTTCCAGCAATTTCATAACTTATCAAATCATAATTAAGTAGTGTACATTGTTGGCGGAAATGAAAACACCACGGAATCGGTTACTAACGTATACATATTACATTATGGTACATTACAAGAGAATAATCTACGAGCGTAACATGGTCGCGCTGGTAGCCACGCCGACGGTCGTACCAGAAGTGTATAATATATGGCGTCTTCAAGTGGCGCTGTGTCGCTCTGCGCAATATAGCCATCTCGTGAAGGCGACTACACGAGCAAGCCTCGCACGGTCGACATTAGGTGTCGCTCCAACACTTCCCCTCGAGGTGACGGTTGTGTAAAAATGTCCACTAATCAACAACGTCAAGTCCGCACGACTTCGCGCACCTCACATGCTTCGGCTTTGACAGTTCTTTAGTTAAGAAGTCCGCAACTTGATCGTTGTTGTTGTCCGTTCTTGAGAACATCGCACACGAAATGATGGCGGATGTCTATGTGTTTGCTTCTCCCGTGGAAGGTGGGATTCTCAGCAAGCTTCAGGCAACTTCGGTTGTCGCAATGAATGACCAAGTTAGCTAGGTCGTCAAACCCCAGCTCCCGGAGAAACCTAGGAGTAAAGACCCTCTTTGACGCACTCCGACAGGGCCATGTACTCCGCCTCCGTTGTGGATAATGCAACCGTCCGTTGCTTCTTCGCTTCCCACGACAAAGGCCCACCGTTCAAAAGGAATACATAACCGGTGTACGACCTCCGGTCCTCAGTGCTCTCTCCCCAGTCGGCGTCGGCGAATGCTCTGATTGGCCCATCGTCCGCTCTGAATGCGAGCCCCACGTTCATCGTCCCCTTCAGGTATCGCAGGTATCTTTTGGCTGCCCTCCAGTGCTCTGGGCCATAGCAGTTGTTAAACTCCCCCAGACGACTCACAGCGAAGGCGACGTCGGGCCTCGTAGTCGATGATAAGTAAATGAGCGCCCCCACGAGCTCGCGGTACGGGAGCGCGAGATCCTCTTGATTCTGGTCGATGTTTTTCTCTAACTTCGTCCCTGGATCGATCGGCGTTGCGACAGGCTTGCAGTCAGACATGCCGAATCGCGAAAGTACGTCCTTTATGTACCCTCGCTGATGCATCGTTACCCGGCCGTCCTCATTCTGAAACTCCACGCCCAAACAGTGCTTTACATCTCCCAGGGCCTTAATTTCGAATCGTTGGGCCAACTCTCTTCCTATTTCGGCGATCTTCTTTCGGTTGCGGGACGCGATCAATATGTCGTCCACATAGATCGCGATTAACACCACGTCCCGCCCTGAATTTAGGCGAAAGAAACACGGGTCTGAGACCGTCGGGATTGCGCCGAGCTCTTTCAGAGTCGAGTCCAACTTTGTGTACCAGCTCCTACCGACCTGTCGTAGGCCGTAGAGCGATTTCTTGAGCAAACAAACTCTATCGCCTTTGCGCAACTCCTGGAGCAGACTGGTGGCCTTCGCTACAGTCGATCTGTCGGTCTCGTTGTCGATAATGCTGCCAAGGGCCCTTTGAAACTCCTTCGGCGGTTCCATGAATACTTCCTCGTTCAGCTCGCCGTTCAGGTACGCAGTTTCGACATCAAACTGCTTAATTGCCATGTCGTGGCGGGCGGCAAGGGAAGCCATCAGCCTAATGGAGCTGAAACGAGCAACAGGAGCAAATGTCTCGGTAAAGTGTATACCTGGTTCCTGGCTGAAGCCCTGGGCGACTAATCTAGCCTTCCTTGTCTCAAAGGTTCCGTCCGATTTGTACTTGTTTCTGAGGACGATGCGACTCCCCACCACCTTGTCTCGCTGTGGACGCTCCACCAAAGCGAAAGTGTCGTTCTTGATGATGGACGTTAACTCAGCCACTATGGCCCGTCGCCATTCGTCTGCATCGGAACCGCTCAGCGTCTTTTTCATTGCAACCTCGGAGTTGGCACCGGGATTCGGCACCGTCCGAAATTGCTTCCTGGGTCGGCCACGTCGACCTGTTCTTACAATTCTCGGGCGACCTGGAGCCCTCACACGATCCGCATTGTTGTCATCGTCGACGATGTCGCGCTCGTCATCTTTTTCAGCAGTCGTCGCGTCCCGCTCCGACCTATCGTTCGATTCACCGTCGGTGTAGACGCCGTCTGGGATGTCGGCGGGGCGATGGAGCTCGACCTCGACCTCGATGACGTTCCGCTGGTCGTTGACCATCACCGGCGGCGCTCCACCAGCTGGAGGAGGGTGCATGATCTCGACCGAACGCCGAACCTCCGGCGAAGTCTCTCTGCTCTGTTGGGTTTGAGCAGGATTGTCGACATGACGCCGTTCCTTGTCGTCCTCTACAAACACGACGTCGCGGCTTATTAATACGGTTCTTTTTACTGGTGACCAGATTCGGTATGCCTTGGATTCGTTGGCATAACCCAAGAAAGAAAACGCCTTCTTCTCCTCGCGGGTCGAACTTCCCTTTCCCCGATCGCCTGTCTAGGTAGTATACCCTGCTTCCGAAAGCTCTAAAATTGGAGATGTCGGGTTTCTTACCGGTCCATGCCTCGTACGGGGTTCCACCACCCAGGCATCTGGTGGGCAGGCGATTTCGTAGGTAATTGGCAGTGTTAACCGCCTCCGCCCAGAACGAGTCCGGTAACCCGGCGTCAATCAAGAGACACCTGGCCGTGTCTAGGAGCGTGCGGTTCTTCCGTTCTGCGGTGCCGTTTTGCTCCGGATTGTACGGCACCGTCAGCCTCGTAATTCCTCGCGCCTTGAGGTACCGGTCGAAGTCGCGGCTTGTGTACTCGCCGCCGTTGTCCGACTGCAAGCACTTGACGGTTTTCCCCGTCTGGTTCTCGACGAGAGCCAAGTACTCCGTCGTGCCCTGGAACACCTCGTCTTTCGATTTCAGGAATCGAGTCTCGCACCATCTGGACTTGTGCATTAATGTGATATTTTTGTCAATAAATGTATGTTATTTCTTCATTGGCTTAGATTGAATATAAATACATATATTAATGTAAAGTACTCCAAAAGCTATAAGGTTATATGACCATCATAAAATTATCCCATTGTGTCGAAGTTAAGTTGTTTAGAATAGAAAAGGTTTTAAGGTCGCAAATAACGTGTCCACTGCAGCTCGACCGACTGCTGTTGGTTCATTCATGGGTGGCTTTCACTAAATATCTAACTATACTATCCTCAAACATATTTGGCGTTTATGACTTCACACCAATTTGACTCCCATTATAATTCAATAGGCCGTCACAACCGGATGTCTTAAACCCGCTCACCGATACCTACCTGAAAAGACCTTTTCGACGTGCCAGGGATGGTCGAGACGCGAAGGACCGGACTCAGAGTAATTTTGTTTGTTAAAATTTTCAAATTTCAAAATTTCCTTACAGAACATGATTTATACTTTGAAGAAAATTACACAAAGACACAATTATTAGAAGTGTTACACACTCGAAAATTTGAGAAACAATATAAAATAGATGCTATGGATAGTATAAATGTATGCAAAGATTAAATTTGTCACCGAAAAGAAGTCGGAAGTAATAAATTATCCCATCGGTCCAAGAACGTTCGGTGGGTGTTATACCCCAATCCGAGAGAGACCGCAGTAAGAGACAGCAAATGGAACGGATAAAATAAAGCTTCAAACATGATCAGTTTTAAATCAAAATTATGAAGTTTTATAAATCTAGCATTTTTTTTTTCTTTTTGAAATATCATAGTAAACACTTCAAAGAATGTCCATGACTTACTTTAATGTGAATTTTATAACTATGGTCGGCACAGTCGGACCTAATATTAGTGTGATTTTGAGCATATTTGCGATTTTATTAGAGCAAAACAGATCATTTTTTCTCCAATTTTATAAGTTCCGGACACTAATAGCATATCAAAGATATTATAAAAAAAAAAATGGGTTCAGATTCCAACTAGTTGTCTAGTATTTGTGAAACAAAATCTACTGTAAATTCACTGAAAACTAAACCGATAACATAATTATCGAAGGAATGAAGCCAGAAGTGACTTCTGAGGTCCAAAATCTACAAGAAAATATATTTAGTTAAATTTGGAAAATCGTCGAGAATGGGTCGAAATTTGCATAATGGAGGTAATACGAATACATAATGGAAAATTTCATTTTTGAAAAATTCATCTAAAAATTCTGAAAAATTTCAGGTATAGATTCCGGGGTGTTTATTCCAAAAAGATAGCGTGTTTATGGTCACGGAGTAATATTTTTTAGAATGTATCTATTATCCATTGTTGCTTAAGAATTCTTTAATTTTTGTTTAATAAAATGTAGGTTTATTTCTTGAAGTTTGTTTTCAGTTGTGTATGAAGTTGTTATTCAATTCCCTTTCAGATTTTTGCGAAAATTGCTGAACCGAACAAATCGTTAATCCGAACACACCTTTTTCCCAATTAGGAATTAGGTTTATCGAGGTTCTACTGTACACTATACGTGTAATGAAAAGAACCAAATGTCACCCATGTTATGTGAAAAAGAGTATACTAGCTAAAATTTTATAATTTTTTTTTTTTTAGAACGAATTTCTGGTAGATAGGTAAAATCACACAAAAATTGCCCCCCCCTGAACGAAATCCTGTATCCGCGTGTTGCGCGTAGGGGTTGGCAATTCAAACAGATTGGGCAGTATACCAAATTTATTAGAAGAAAATGTCGCTGGTACGGGTGTTGGTTACAATTATCCCTGGTCTGCTGCAACTACAACTACTTCTTCAACTACAAATACAAATACAACTAACTTCTTCAGGTGCGAGCCAAAAGTTATATATTGACAACTATAGTCATGTGACCGGCCATAGTTGCGGAGTAATGACATGACCTCCTTAATTTTGATTGAATCGATACTTAGCAATCGCGGAAAAGGAAATGCAACTCAGCTTGACTTCGGACTCGCTTCTTCCTAACTACGCTTGCACATGCTGCCTCAGCAACCCCAATTAAACAGGATATTTCACAACACGCGCCTGCCCAAGGCCAAGGTCCTTTGAGCTCTTATTGGATTTACTTCTCATAGTTTTTTTTTTCCATATATACGTTTTTTTAAATCCGTCACTCTTCTCGCTCCGCAGTGCGCTAATTTGTATGAACGAATGCCTCCCGCCACTTTTCAAAACACAACGTTGTTCGGGTTTCGGTTTTACCTACCAACCGCAACCCTTGTCAACAAGCGTCCCCAACTTTCTCTTCTACCTGCAATGTATCGCTTCCTATTTTAACCACTTTATACATAGACTCCGAACCGTCAACAACAAGTAAATTACAATGTTACACAGCACATGTTTGTGTTTCATTTATATCAATATTTTTCGGTACGTATGTATGAATAACAATCATACATCCAACAAACGTAGTGTCCCACTTTTGTAGACGATCACAACCAAGGCCAAATTTTAAATTTTAGTGGGCTTTTTCAATTTTGTTCAATGTCATTTTAAGGGTCCCCAGTCGTCGCCCGCAAAATCGGTTTCAGTGAGAAGAATTATTTTTTGTAACTATGCAACCCAAAGTACCGATGCACGGCAGGTAGCGACCCAAGAGAGGAGAGATTATGGTCAGTGTTGGGAGTCCGTAATAAAATGCAAATCGGTAAACAACACCAGATAAGCTTATTTATTTTGAAATGAAGGGTACAGGAAAATAACCATCGAAATCCATTTCTATGTATATATTTTGAAAGAAATTGAGTTGAAAGTTTAAAATGCTGCGGAATGGGAGTCAAATTGGTGTGAAGTCATAAACGCCAAATATGTTTGAGGATAGTATACTTCAGTGTAGATAGTGAACTCGTTGTGACCATTGAAATACAGGGTTAGTCACGAGAGAATTACTTCTGAAAATTATTTTTACGCAACCCAAAATACTAATACCCTGTACCACTTGATATTATCTAAATTTAAAATGAAATGCCTAATCCATGATTGCTTTGACTTTGGCAGTGTCACTTTGACGTTAATTAATTTTTAACATTTTTTTTCATCGTTGACTCGCCTCTAGAGCCCCATTGGATCGAGGACATACAGTCAGATCAATATGGGCTATACCGAAGGCGTAAGTGCTCTACCAGTGTTGTTCGCCGCTAATGTGCATGTGTTAATTAGCCATTTCTGCGTCACCTAGAGCCTCTTCGAAGTGCAAATCTGCAACCTCTGTACTTCTTCGGCCATCCATTTACAAAAAATTGGTCTAAAGAGTTTAGACAGTACTTCCCTCGCTGTCGGAAACGTGACGGCTGCATGTCTATTATGTTTTTTTTTCGCAGTAGATTTCATTATTTTTTTTGAGTCACCCAGTATATGCAAATTCAAAAAATATGAATGGAATAATAAATTACAAGTACAGACTCATCATTTTTTTGTATATTCTAGATAGGATTTATTCGGTAAACTTTTGAGCTGACGTCATCAGTTTTTTGTAGAAGATAACCAAATATATTTTAACTGAAAATTTATTATTCTCTTTATAATCTTAAAAAATTGGTCTAAAGAGTTTAAACAGTACTTCCCTCGCTGTCGGAAACTTGACGACTGCATGCCCATCATGTTTTTTTTTCACATTAGATTTTTGTAGTGGGAATTTAAAAAAAAATTGCGATGACGTCATCAACATTTTTGCAAGGACACGTATATCAGTTGGGATAGATGTAGTGTAATACTAAGAATAAAATTATTATATTCTCAAATTTTCGGGAAAATGAATTGGGTCGTTTTGAATATTGATTTTTTATAATCAATAAAATAACGAAACGATTTACTCACGTATACGGCAACTGAAAATCGTTTATGTATAAACATTCTTAATTTAAGATGACAAGCGTAACAGCATACTGAGAGTCAAACAGAGAAACTGTAAACAAAACGACCATCGGTTTTATTGCTTCGACTTCCGCTTATTATATAAAACATTGGGTTTTATTTTAATTCTTGACGGTGAAATTCACAATTGGTTGATTATAAACATGTCTATTTCGCATTCGCGGAACCAAGTGACCGCATAAAACAAATGCAGGTCTATAATGTTAAAGTCGATGTAAATAAGCGTGCTACCCTTATGTTTCAACCGAGTTTTTCCTTTAACAAATTTTGTGTCTACCAAATTGGGTTGGTTGTTGTGTAATACTAATAATAAGTGTTGCCTTTAATTTAATCAATAAAATAAATTGACTTCAATAATTTTTTTGAACCACCTCTTAAGAAAATCTAAAAAATATGAATGGAATGATAAATCACAAGTACAAACTCATCATATTTTTTGCATTTTAGATAGGATTTATTCAGCAAAATTTAAGGGTGACGTCATCAATTTTTTTAGGAGGGATGAACAAATATATTTTGAACAAAAGTTTACCATGCTTATAATAACTTTAAAATATTCCCAAGATTTCAAAGCATTCGGTTTTGTAATTCCTGATTAAATCGATAAAATAAATTCACGCCTTCATTAATTTTTTTGAGTCACCCTGCATATGCAAATCCAAAAATATGAATGGAATGATAAATCACAAGTACAGACTCATCATATTTTGTACATTTTAGATACGATTTATTCGGCAAACTTTTGAGCTGACGTCATCAGTTTTTTGTAGAAGATAACCAAATATATTTGACTAAAAATTTATTATGCCCTTTATAACCTTAAAACATCTGCAAGATTTCAAAGCATTCGGTTTTGTAGTTCCTGATTAAATCAATAAAATAAATTTACGCATTCATTAATTTTTTTGAGTCACCCTGTATATGCAAATAGAAAAAATTTGAATGGAATGATAAATCACAAGAAGAGACTCACCATATTTTGTACATTTTAGATAGGATTTTTTCAGCAAAATTTTGTGGTGACGTCATAAATTTTTTAGGGGGGACGACCAAATACGTTTTGATCAAAAATTTACCATGCTTATGATAATTTTAAAATATCTTCAAGATTTCGAAGCATTCGGTTTTGTAGTTCCTGAGTAAATCAGTAAAATAAATTTACGCTTTCATTTATTTTCTTGAATCACCCTGTATATGCAAATCCAAAAAATATGAATAGAGTGATAGATCACAAGTACAGACTGATCATATTTTGTACATTTTAGATATGATTTATTCGGCAAATTTTCGAGCTGACGTCATCAAGTTTTTGGAGGGGATAAGCAAATATATTTTGACTAAAGATTTATGATGCTCTTTATAGCCTTAAAACATCTGCAACATTTCAAAGCATTCTGGTTAGCAGATTAAAAATTAAATTTCAAAATGTTGTTTTATAATTCTGATTTTTTTTCCAAAAATCTGGACGTTTCGGGTGAAAAGTCGATTCAGACTTGTAAACTACATGTGTAGGACTATGTTATTTTATACAATTGAAAACCCATTTACTATGTACAATTTTGAAGTGACGTCATCGCATTAGTGGTGGGGATGATTAGACAAATTTTGGTTAGCGTTTTACCATCTACATGATATTCTTAATATAAGTACAAAATTTCACAACAATCGGTCGAGTACTTTCGGAGATTATCTGTCTAATAAAATCCGGGACAACAGACGGACAGACGGACAGACGGACGGACAGACAGACGGAAATGGGAGACCTATTTCTTCGTCTTCTAGGGGTCATGAAAGATCGAGAAAACGTAAAAGTAGAGAGTCGGCCGACGGACTCGATTACAATACTTCCTTTGCTTACGCTCGGGAAGTAAAAATTTACAAGATTTCAAAACATTCGGTTCTGGAGTTCCTGATTAAATCAATAAAATACATTTACCCATTCATTAATTTTTTTTTTGGGTCACCCTGTATATGCAAATCCAAAAACTATGAATGGAATGATAAATCACAAGAAAAGACTCATCATATTTTGTACATTTTAGATAGGATTTGTTTAGCAAAATTTTGTGGTGACGTCATAAATTTTTTAGGAGGGATGAGCAAATACATTTTGATCAGAAACTTACCATGCTTATGATAACTTTAAAACACCTTCAAGATTTCAAAGCATTCGGTTTTGTAGTTCCTGAATAAATCAATAAAATAAATTTACGCATGCATTAATTTTTTTGAGTCACCCTGTATATGCACATCCAAAAAATATGAATGGAGTGATAAATTACAAGTACAGACTCATCATATTTTGTACAGTTTAGATAGGATTTATTCCGCAAACTTTCGAGCTGACGTCATAAATTTTTTGGAAGGGATAAGCAAAAATATTTTGACTAAACATTTATTATGCTCTTTATAAACTTAAAACATCTGGAAGATTTCAAAGTATTCGATTATGTAGTTCCTGATCAATTCAATAAAATAAATTCACGCATTTATTAATTTTTTGAGTCACCCTGTATATGGAAATTGAAAAAATTTGAATGGAATGATAAGTGACAAGAAGAGACTCACCATATTTTGTACATTTTAGATAGGATTTATTTCTGCAAAATTTTGTGGTGACGTCATAAATTTTTTAGGGGGGATGAGCAAATACATTTTGATCAAAAACTTACCGTGCTTATGATAACTTTAAAACACCTTCAAGATTTCAAAGCATTCGGTTTTGTAGTTCCTGAGTAAATCAGTAAAATAAATTTACTCATTCATTAATTTTTTTGACTCACCCTGTATATGCAAATCCAAAAAAATATGAATGGAGTGATATATCACAGGCACAGACTTATCATATTTTGTACATTTTACATAGGATTTATTTGGCAAACTTTTGAGCTGACGTCATCAAGTTTTTGGAGGGGATAACCAAATATATTTTGACTAAAGATTTATGATGCTCTTTAGAGCCTTAAAACACCTGCATCATTTCAAAACATTCGGGCTAGCAGATTCAAAATTAAATTGCAAAATGTTGTTTTATAATTTTGATTTTTTTTTCCAAAAATCTGGACGTTCCGGGTAAAAACTCAATTCGGAGTCGTAAACTACATGTGTAGGACTATGTTATTTTATACAATTTAAGACCCATTTACTATGTAAAATTTTGAAGTGACGTCATCGCATTAATGGTGGGGATGATTAGACAAATTTTGGTTAGCGTTTTACCATTTACATGATATTCCTAATATAAGTACAAAATTTCATAACAATCGGTCCAGTACTTTCGGAGATTATCTGTCTAATAAAAATCCGGGACGGCAGACAGACGGACAGACGGACAGACAGACGGAAATGGGAGACCTATTTCTGCGTCTTCTAGGGGTCATGAAAGATCGAGAAAACGTAAAAGTAGAGAGTCGGCCAACGGACTCGATTACAATACTTCCTTTAAATTGTGTGTTCAACAAAGTTTTTGCAACTTCTGATAACAAACCCTAAAGCTTTTATTGCGGATGATGTAATGAAATCGTAGTGGCCAGTGAAAGAGAGTTTCTTATCAAACGCAATTTCCAAGTCTTTCACGAAAGAGAGGCGGTTCAAGCTGATGTCACCGATTCTATAATCATCGAGCTGATGTTAATAACAGCAAGGATAACGATACTACTTTCGTCCTAGAAGTACCGGTTTCCGTTGACCGATGCTTACTTTCTACTAGCCACCATTAATCCCGTACTACCGGCAAATTCGTTAATACAGATAGACAAAAAAGCTCACTGACCTGAAGTACAAATTTTGTGATTAGATTTTGTTAATGTGTGTTGTACGTTAAATAAAAGTTTTGTTAAGGAATGTAGGAATCGCAGAGAAAGAGAAAATCATCTATCACCGCACTTACATCTCACTAACGTGTGCGGGATAGGCTTAAGCATACAGCCTGACTGGGGTTTATTGTGCCAGATTTTAAGGGGTGATAGTTTGCATTATTTTGAGTAAAAAACCTTAATAACATTTACAGCTCAGACTTATTCCAAAAGAGTTATAGAATACACAAATTTCATAGCCCACCGGTTGAAAACCGCTGGAATTCACCTGATATATTGAAATTTTTACAGTTGTTTTATTAGAAACCATGACAATAAATTCAATAATAAAATAATACTCCTGTTTGACAATTTGTCAAAGTATCTGTGAACATGTTTTAATAAATTTAAGATGGATGTCAATGGGTATTCACTTAGAGAATTAGCGGACATTCATTTAATTTATGGAGAGGCACGCGGAGTAGCCCGTGTGGCAGTGCGTTTGTATGGCACTCGTTTCCCTCACCGACGGTTACCCTCAAGAAGGATGTTTCAAGATCTGCACCAGCGACTCCAAGAGACGGGTTCCTTGTTACCTAGAAGAGTCGAACGAGGTCCACAACGCCCTCAGCGAATTGTCAACATTGAAGAAGAGGTGTTGGATGCTGTACATGATGATCCTGGAATTAGTACAAGATGCCTTGCCAAACGATTTAATGCCTCTCAATGGACCATTTGGAGAACACTACGAGAACAGTTATTATATCCATACCACGTTCAGCGTGTACAAGCTCTATCTCCAGCTGATTATCAACCCCGTTTTGCATTTTGTAGTTGGTTTCTACGAAAGGTAGAAGAAAATCCCGACTTTCCTCGTATTATTTTGGCATCAGACGAGGCAGGATTTACGCGTCGGGGAATTTTTAATTATCACAACGTTCACGTTTAGGCAGATGAAAATCCGCATGCCATAAGACAAACCCGTTTTCAGCAGGAGTTTTCAATTAATCTATGGGCCGGTATTGTAAACAATTATCTTATAGGACCTTTTGAACTACCCCCGCGGTTAACGGGTGCCATTTATTGGCGATTTTTAAGAAGAAATTTACAGGAATTGTTGGAAGAAGTGCAGCTACATATCCGGGAAAGTATGTGGTTTCTACATGATGGGGCGCCACCTCATTTTAGCCGTCTGGTACGGCAGTTTTTAAATGTTCAATTCCCTGAAAGGTGGATCGGGCGAGGCGGGGCTCAGCGTTGGCCTGCCAGATCTCCCGATTTGAATCCACTAGATTTTTTCTTTTGGGGCCACATGAAGTCGTTGGTTTATACAGAAGAGATCAGAACAGAAGATCACCTCAGACAACGAATCTATGAAGCCACCAATATCATTCGGAGGGACCCGGAAATGCTCCAACGAGTGCAGGAGCAATGGATTCGTCGTGCCAATGCTTGTGTGAGAATGAATGGAGCTCATTTTGAGCATTTGCTTTAATAAGGTGTTTAAAAATAAATAAAATTACTAACAGTAGTATTTAATTTTCTCTACTTGGTAAAATTTATTATTACATAGTGCAGTGGTTCTCAAACGGTGGAGACACATAAAATTCTGACTTAACCATAGGTTTATAGACCAAAATGTTATTAGGCTTTTAGAATCAAAATAATGCATATTGTAACCCTTTAAAATCTGGCACAATATACCCCAGTCACCCTGTATATGCAAATACCAAACAGATTATGTTGGAGAACAACAAGGAACATCAGAATATTAGTTTGTGCGAGAATTACGTATTGCGGAATAAAATCCCGAACACAGTGTCGAGTGTTCGGAATTTTATTGCGATATACTCAAACAGCGATAGGGACATAATCCGGCGGCGGACTATAAAGAAAGTTCCAGTCCATTGCGATAAGATCTTATTTTGTCACATGCATGAACTTAAAAATCTTATCTCTGCCACATGAAAATATTTTTATTTTTCACTCGTATATAATGTTTGTTTTATATCCATGATTTGATAAACGTAAAGTGGCATCTTATATCCGGGGCACAATGAGCGGGCATAAAGAGTTATTATGCCCTCTCATTATGCCCTAGTTTGCTAAACCGAATTAAACAAAAATTTAAAAAAAAAATTGTTTATTTTTAACTACTTATTTATTTTTTGACAATTTATTTAATAACCAAGATACAAATTACAATTTACAAACTTGCTATTCATACCAAACTATTCAGGTAAACCTAAACTCTTCGGAGGTGCCTCTATTGGAATTATTTCTGCCTCTGCTTCCATTCTGCTAGCACCGAATAAAGTATTATATAAAAATCTAGAATTGTGTTCACTCATTCTCCAACTACCTTTACTGCATAAAACGTTCGTATTTAAATTAATTACAATCATCAAAAAATAACTTAGTTTACCTTCTGAAGTAAATATCTGTTGTCGGAAGCATCCTTTAGAAATTGCATGACTTGTTCGCCAGTCAAAACTCGGGATTTTTTGCTACATAACCTTTTGGGTTTTTTATAGAAATATGTCAAACGATGATAATTAGAAATGTCTATGTTGTCGTTTACTCTTAAAGTTGTCTTGACCATCGAGTATTTTCACCATAAGGAACTGGGTGAATAGTTTTCTGACTAAAAATGAAGAACACAGTTAAATAATTATTTTATAAACAGAATAACTCACCAATTCTTGGAAGTAAGCCACTTCTTAATCTTCCAATTAAGGAAAACTTTGTATTCTTTTTCATGTATGGATCCTGATGTTCCAGGTAACACATTTTCATTGGCTTTTTGCGCTTTCTTCACAATGTTTTCTGGAATTTCACAATTTTCCTCATTCATTTCCCGAAAATATACGTGTTGACACCGTGAATAGACGCCGTGTTTGCAATAAACATAGAATCTCCTTGACAACAAAATCAACGCCACGTACATTTTTTTTTACGAATTAATTATATAAATTAGCGTTTTTTTTTTTTAGATTTTCTCGTGAAAAATAAAAATTTGTATGCACCACGGGCACAACTTGATGTTTATAAATCTCGGGCAACTTACAAAATCTCGGGCCAGAGGCCCTCGATTTTGTAAACGCTGCCCTCGAATATAAACATCTTCTTTGTGCCCTTGGTACATAAATAACTATTAGATAAACAAAACAGTCTTAACTACTTCAAGTTGTAAATAAAATTCTCTTCGATTATAATGGACCTATCTACTGAATAGTCGTAATAGCATGCGCAGTCACCATGTGTAAAGTTACCGCGTAATTCAAAAGTCTGACAATGAACGAGACAGGCAGCCGTTTCGGATCATTTTCGGAAATAACATGGCAGATGGCGCAGGTGTTTGTTTACGTTCATCATGTCAAAGATGTGCAAGACAAACCGATATGACTCAGTTGCCTCTCGAGGATGCCGAGAGCCACCGAGCGTTTTAAATTGCACGATGTTGATTCGCTGTTTTAAAAATTGCGGTAAAGATGTTGGCTATATACCCAAGATGTTATGCGCAAACTTCTGTCTCTTACTAACATGCAGTAATCCTCGGTCTGTTCGTGTTTACGACTATTCAGTAGATAGGTCCATTTCAGCACGAAGACGAACGAAGGGCATACCCGTGTGAAATGAAAAACTGGAGATCTCTGACTGGCCGACAGCTGTGCATTTTTATTTTGCACACAGATCGATCATTGTCGATATCTAGCTTTCCGCGCAACGGCATAACGGCCTAGGTGCTAGTGTGCTATGCCGAATGACATTTTAAGATGGTTTTTTGCACTCATGATCTTTTTTAATGGCTTTCGTGCATTCACCAGAGTGCGGGAGTTCGAACTTCCCGCACATGTGCATTTTAACTTCCCGTTGCCATGGTAACCTTAAAATACTCGCGTAGTGTCAACATTGTGATGTGTTGACGGCGCCATTGTTTATAAATAACTCACAGTTAATTTCTTCAGTTTAAAGGTTTATTCGTTGCAAAATAGTAATTTACGCAACTAGTTCGGGATAGCCTGCTTCCCGCATGAACGCTTGTTTGAGGCACGACCGAAGGGAGTGCCGCATTTGCGTGAATGCGGGAAGCAGGCTCACGAACGTGTTGTGTACAATATTTTTTGCGACGAATAAACCTTTAAACTGAAGAGATTAACTGTGAGTTATTTATAAACAACGCCATTGACAGCGCCGTCAACACGTCACAATGTTGACACTACCCGAGTATTTTAAGGTTACCATGGCAACGGGAAGTTAAATGCACGTGTGCGGGAAGTTCGACCTCCCGCACTCTGGTGAATGCGCGAAAGCTATCAAAAAAGGTCATGAGTGCAAAAAAATAAATTGATTATCACAAAGTAATTACTAGTAATTGATAATCATGTATCTAAAGTTATTTTAACAAAAAGTGGCTCGAAATTTTAAAAAAGCGCAATTTAAGTTGTAATCTTAAACAGGGGAATTTGTTGATCAAAATTTGGATTTGTAGTAATTTGACAGTTGACACTATTCGGTGGTTTGGTTTATGTTGTTGACAACTATTATGTTATTACTGTTTGTTAGTATTATTATTATTATTAATAAAAGATAAAGGGCAGAGGGCAAGCCCTGTTATGCCCACGAAACTGTACAATTATAACAATATATGAACAATCTACAATCTGTCAAATCTGGATTTAAAAACATTAACATTAGGACTCTGGACGACTTCCTCCGGCAACTTGTTCCAAGTGTCAAACACTCTGTTTGTTACGAAATGCTGTCTTACAGTTGTACGAAAATTCTCTTTTTTCAGTTTGAAGCAATGACCTCTAGTTCTGGAATATGGGCATAAGGTAAATAAATCCTGCATCAATGGATCCTCGAGTCTCAACGATTTGAAGGTGAAAATTACATCCCCTCGAATTCTTCTGTCCTTCAATGTGGGTAGCGACATTATAATAAGACGCTCAGAATAAGATGGTCGGAACGGGTCATTACCATAGGGAAGACGAGTAATTCTTTGTTGTACTGACTCCAAACGATTTTGATCTCCAATGAGCACAGGCCACCAAACATTATTTGCGAACTCCAGTACTGGTCTTACAAAATTTTTATACAACTTTAACGTGGTGCTTACACTTGGTTTTATAAAAGATCTTTGTAGTAAATACCCAAGAGAATTTGCTTTTTTAATGACACTCACGATGTGATCACTCCATGTCAGTTCTGAGTTTACTATTACACCTAGATCCAATTGGGAATTAGTGCTGGTTAATACTACTCCATCCATTGAGTAAACATATTTGCTGTTATTCGGTCCTATATATAGCACTGAACATTTCTGCTTATTTATTGAAAGGAGCCACTTCTTGGACCACTGATTCACTATTAAAATATCTTTACTCAAAATACTGCAATTCATGGGACTGTCATTGTAAATTTTTAAGTCATCAGCGTAGAACAAACACCTTGACTGGATTTCCGTTTTTAAATCCGCAATATACGTTATAAATAGCAACGGACCCAGCACCGAACCCTGCGGCACTCCACTTTCCACAGCTGTCAGATCACTCAGTGACCCACCAACTTTAACTCTGAAACTTCGATTAGTTAAGAATCCTTTTATCCATTCTAGTAACAGCCCTGTAATGCCATAGTGTCGAAGTTTTAACAGAAGATTTGTTGTTGGAACTTTGTCAAAGGCTTTACAAAAATCAAAATACACAACGTCAGTAGCAACACCACGGTCGAAATTTTTGGTCCAATCTGATACGGCACAAAGAAGATTAGTGGACACAGACTTTTTTGGGACAAATCCGTGCTGTTCGGCAGGAAGGACGTTGTTCGCAAGCAGAAACTTTCTTATCTCATCGGAAATAATAGATTCCATGATTTTGGCTATGACCGCAGTGAGGCTAATCGGTCTGTAGTTCACAGCTTGAAATTTATCGCCTTTTTTAAAGATCGGCTTTACAATGGCCAATCTCCAATCTTCAGGAAGTTGACTGTTTTGAAAATATTGTGTCATTAAAATCTTCAAAGGTATACACACGGTCTCAGCACATTTATTAAGAACTGTCGGAGTAATCCCATCTGGTCCAGGTGAGGTGGTTGATTTAAGTTTACTCAACTTGATTTTAATTAATTCCTCCGGGAACGCTATATCACTAAGAGCAAAATTGACTTTCTGTGTAGATAACAGAGGTGTTGTGTTAGTTACTGTCTCTCTAGTATAAGATTGCGCAAAAGACTCAGCAAATAAGTTGGCAATGATTTCGTCATCAGTTACTATGACGCCATCCTCGTTACGAAGTTGTGGATTTCTAACAGGTCCGGTGAGCCTATTACGAATATATTTGTAGAGTATCTTTGGATCTTTAGAATTAGCTACACAGAGTTCATAAGTTCTTTTAGCCGCTTTTATTTCTACAGATAGACGGTTTGAATAGGCCCGATGAGCTGCATAGTCAGTGTCAGATCGGCTATTCTTGAATCGTTTCCACAATGCTCTCTTCTTATAAACCATCAGGAGTAATTTTTTGCTAATCCACGGTTTTTTCGTTGAACGAGTCACAGTTTGTTTAACAGTATTTTTGTCAACTAATTGCACTAAGTGCTCTTTAAATATGATCCAGTTATCATTTACAGGCGCCGAACTCAGCAAAGTCTCCCAGTCTATATTACTGATGTCATGGTTCAGCGCTCCATAGTCAGTATAAAATTTAGTGTGGACTGTTTTCTTACCCTGAAGATTACAACAAAGTTGCAGCTGTGCTGACAAAGTAACATGGTCGGAAATACCAACAGGAGAGCCGTAATTCAAATTTGAAAGAAGATTCATGTCTGACAATATTATAAGATCAAGGGTCGACGGCGTTTGATTCTGTCTGTATCTCGTGGGTTTATTCACAAGTTGATGTAAATGACTATTGTTTATGAAATCAAGTAATAGTTGAGAAGATTGGTCCGGAGTGTAATTAGCGATTGGTACCCATTTTATTTGCGGCATATTAAAGTCTCCGAAAATAAGCAGATTGTCATGGTCATTTACCAATTCCGTCAGGGTTCGAAACAACTGAACATCGGTCGCACATGTCGTTGAAGGAGTCCTATAAATGCAGCTTAGTACGAAACACAATTGACGATTGGAAATTTTTATAAATAATGATTCGACATTATCAATCACAATATCTAGAGGTGATATAGAAAAGGTGGAAACTATTTGCGTAGACAAATAAATGCATACACCTCCTCCTCTTCCTGATTTACGATCTGATCGGTAAAGAATATAATTTGGTAATGATACAATTGAATCAGTGATATTTGAATTCAACCAAGTTTCAGTTACTAAGAGTATAGTAGGTTTCTGCTGCGTAACGAGAGCTGCTAAATCATCAAACTTTGCGGTCAAAGATCCAAGATTAGTGTACATAATTGAGCAGTTAAAAAATGTTTCGCTTTGTGACATGAATATGTACTATTAAAAGAATTCTAAGTTAGGATCGCCACCAGACCAATAGTAATTCTGGTTAATTTAAAAAACCGTTTAAACTTGACGTTATTCGCAACCTCACGCTGAATCATAATTACAAGATTCTCTCTGATCTGGACCCGCAAATAAAAATGTTTCCACTGGTAAGTATTTCAGACTTCTTGGGCTTGTGTCATTCTGCCGCTTTAAAAACGCTGTTAATTTATAAAATTTCGAATGATTTATGTTATGTTTGATGCCAAGAGGACTTTTCAGAACTGAATATATTGTCCACAGTGTGGAGGCTTTCATAATTTCCGACTTAATTTGGAAATAAACCACGAGCGTCGTTTCAGAAAATTCGCGTATTTTATTTTCTTCGCACCACTTGATGACTTTTTGATATTCGGTTTCATATGGACCTGCGGAGTTTGCAGGCAACAAATTTGCAGTTGCTTTATCTGCAATTTTCTGAATACGTGCACGATTTTCCATTTGAACTTTGAAATTCAAAATCTAGCCCGGACAAATTGACAGATTGGTATTTGACGTATTTGGTAATAAATTCAATACCAACAAAATTTCGGTTCAGTAATATTTATTCTTTTAGCGATTGAAAAATGTTATTTTTTCAAAAAGGCAGCGCAAAAAATATTGTATGATACTCGTGTGAAAACTCCATTGCATTACTCACTTACATACAGCGCTCGACTGCGTCTCGCGCCGTATTCCCGTTCGTAATGCAATGGACCGTTTTCAACACTTGTAACATAAATAACTTTGTAAAATTCGGTTGTTAATTGTTCAAGTTTTCCACATTCATTTGGGTTAGGAAAAGTGAAATTTTTCCTAACTAGAGCGGAAAAATAAAACAAAACAATATCAAACACCACTTCTCAAATTCCTTGTACGCCTTTTTATAATTTTTTTTGATTTCTCGGCCAATAGTGAATTACTTGCCAGTGTGGCTGACTCTTCAACATCAAAAGATACTGATGAAACATCATCTTCCAACATTTTTACCTCAAGAAACACCCAAAACACTTCAAACGTTGAAAAATTGCAAAATGTTGCGTTGTTTGTTTGTATTTTCCATGACAACAAATTTATTGCATTAAAAGGGACTTGATACTTTATTATTGAATTAAATTTATAATGAAGAGTTTTTTTTACCTAATTTTACAAAATCTTGTGTGCAATTTGATAGGAAAAGTGTCTTTCCACATTCACGACATGTTTTTGATCTCGACTTCGTCTCGATCAAAAATCTCATGTCTAGAATGTGGAAAAATGTCACTTTTCCTATCTTATTGCACAAATAGCTAATTAAGTTTTAATTTGATGTGTTTGCACTGTTAGCAAGTAGACGAGCATTGGAGAGAATTATTGGATTTTCTATAACTTAAAATATATTAATTTATATATTGAATGATAAGAAATTATTAGCTAATTGCAGTAAAGTTTAGAAACTTGCAAAAGGATGGATTTCTGCGATGAAAATTACGATAACGTTCAGGAGAACCTAACTCCTCCTGAAATTGTTGAAAGAGCCACACATGTCAGTGAAAATGGTCAACAACCGACTCCAAGCACCAATTTATTTTCAAAATTGTAGTAACCTTTCCATAAATTTTAATTAAAAAAATAAATATTAACTCTGCATTTTTTGTGGTCGTCGGAAAAATATCGTGTACAACAATGAGTATAACAAGTTTCTTTATCTGGTTATTTAACCATTGAGAAAATCTTCTGTGCTCAAATTTCGAAACTCCAGCAAACATCCACAGCTCCCAACTTTGCGAAGAACCCCCCCCCCCCCCGAGCGCTGCGCGCTCACTGCCCTCTATCTCAAAAACGATTGAGCGCATGAAAAAATGTTTCAAATAAAATTTGTCCCAAATTTTGTGCTCTACAATTATGATAATAAATGTTAACATCACTGGAGCAATAGAAACCGAGATAATCGCAAAAAACTGTTTTTCTTCATCTTTGACCTGGAATAACTTTCGACGCAGACACGAGATTTTATGAGACTTTTGACACAACTTTTAAAACGCCAAAATTAAGGTATATACAAAAATTCAGCTTATTATCTCTCATTCCGAGATTGATCCCTTTTTTATCCTAAAATGACTGGACTATCGATCTGTGTGCAAAAATAAAAACACACAGCTGTTGGCCAATCAGAGATCTCAAATTTTTCATTTCACATGGATATGCCCTTCGTTCGTCTTCGTGCTGAAATTGTTTGGAATTTTAAATTTTCACTAAGGGAAAACTGAATGAAATGTGGCTTATAGTGGTCGTCGGAAAAGTGTTTTTTATTTATTTATGTGACTCATTTTCATATGCTCCTCGGTTGATGATTCCTCGGGAATTTAATTGATTGCTTAGATGTGATAAAATTTTTTTAGATATAATCGAAGAGAATTTTATTTACAACTTGCAGTAGTTAGACTGTTGTTTATCTAATTTTTATCAATCACGTATGTATGGTAGAGTATTGTGTGATATAAATAAAAAAGCTGATAATAATGTGCTCAGCTCAGTTCACTATCGGTGTGTTTTGTGTGTTTTTGTTATAAACACAACTAACTCTAACTCCCTATCGTATGGACTCGAGATTACTTAAAAAAGTCGGCCGCGGGATGGATGACATTATCTCCTCGTATCTCTTCCCTATCGCTCTTTGAATCTTATCTGCACATAATTAACATCACTCGACGACGAAATGTTTGGAATTATATTGCGCAATACGTAATTTCTTGCACAAACTAATATTCTGATGTTCCTTGTTGTTCTCCAACATAATCTATTTGGTATTTGAATATATGCTGAAGCCTATCCCGCACGCGTTAGTGAGATGTAAGTGCGGTGATAGATGATTTTCTCTTTCTCTGCGATTCCTACATTCTTTAACAAAACTTTTATTTAACGCTTTCAAATCCCACATTAACAAAATCTCATCACAAAATTTGTACTTCAGGTCAGTGAGCTTTTTTGTCTATCTGTATTAACGAATTTGCCGGTAATACGGGATTAATGGTGGCTAGTAGAAAGTAACATTGATCTAATAAAGGAGTGGATGGAGCCTTGTATACGTTTCCATACGCGAGCGAGTGTAATCAACATAAAAAAGAAATAGCTAGAGCCGTTATGCATCAGTGGGGAAAGGACGGCTACCACGTATCACGTGCTGGGTGGCAAGAAACGCTTCATTTGAACGGGAATTAATACGTTTTCTTACGAATTTGTTCAAACAATCAATTATAACAAACGTCTGTTAATGAAAACTATATTTTTACAGTTTACATTAAAATTATGTGTAATGTGAAACAACAAAAATCATGTCAAGTGGTGGAAATAGTCTTTTAATAAAATGAAATGTATAGAGAATCTACAATATATTACGAATTCAGTTAATACAATAATCTTCCGCAAGTTAACTAATCTTGTAGTGTATGTTCATTGGTAATTCTGAAATTTTTAGGATAAAAGTAATTAAACATTCGATAAAAGTTACAGGGTGCCTAATTAAATTAAACATATTCAATTGTGTGGAATTTTCTACTAAAATCTATTTTCTAAATCCACGTACAAATAACTAAAACAATAATCAATAGATATAAAATTCCCTCTTTTTGTAGCAATAACCCGTTTTTTTCGTAACTCGGAATGTTTACGAAATCTAACAAATTTTTTAAATTATTTACGAAATCCTTCGTCTGTGTATGTGATTATTACCTATGAAATGAAACAGGATTGCTTTCTTTGCACGTTCTATTCAATTATACGTACAACACGATTTCACGATGTTTAACAAACAGTCCAATAAAATACAACTTAAGAAGACTGTAGACATTTAAATAAGGTAGCTTGAGCCTAAAAAACGTAAATTTGCAAAAATAGACCTTCAAACACCATGCGACAGCACGAAAGAAACATCCAGAAACACAGTGCTCTGCAGTTTCGCGTCAATGTTTTGCCACCCAGAGAGCCCTATCTCTGTCCCACTGTGTTGACAACATAGAAATAATATTATATGGAAGTAACTTAGAGAGAGACGCGCGTTGCCAACACAGTGGGACAGAGATAGGACTCTCTGGGTGGCAAAACATTGACGCGAAACTCCAGGGCACTGTGTTTCTGGCGGTTTCTTTCGTGCTGTCGCATGGTGTTTAAAGGTGTATTTTTGCAAATTTACGTTTTTTAGGCTCAAGTTACCTTATTTAAATGACTATAGTCTTCTTAAGTTGTATTTTATCGGACTATTTGTTAAACATCGTGAAATCGTGTTGTGCGTATAATTGCAAAGAACGTGCAAAGAAAGCAATCCTGTTTCATTTCATAGGTAATAATCACATATAGAGACGAAGGATTTCGTAATTATAATTTAAAAATTTTGTTAGATTCCCTAAACATTCCGAGTTCCGAAAAAAATGGATTGTTGCTACAAAAAGAGGGAATTTTATATATATTGCTTATTGTTTTAGTTATTTGTACGTGGATTTAGAAAATAGATTTTACTAGAAAATTCCACCCACTTTAATATGTTTAATTTAATTAGGCACCCTGTCACTTTTGTCGAAAGTTTAATTAATTTTATCCTAAAAATTTCAGATTTACCAGTGAACATACACTACAAGATTAGTTAACTTGTAGAAGATTATTGTATTAACTGAATTCGTAATATATTGTAGATTCTGTATACATTTCATTTTATTAAAAGACTATTTCCACCACTTAACATGATTTTTGTTGTTTCATATTACACATAATTTTAATGTAAACTGTAAAAATATAGTTTTCATTAACAAACGTTTGTTATAATTGATTGCTTGAACAAATTCGTAAGAAAACGTATTAATTCCCGTTCAAATGAAGCGTTTTTTGCCACCCAGCACGTGCTACGTGGTCAGCCGTCCTTTTCCCACTGATGCATAACAACTCTTGCTATTTCTTTCTTGTGTTGATTACACTCGCTCGCGTATGGAAACGTATACAAGGCTCCATCCAGTGGCGGCTGGTGGGTCAAAATTTCGGGTCGGCCAAATATTTTGAGTCTACACCTTGGTGTTATACATTTTCGTAATGTATGGCTGCTACTCATTAACCACTGAAATTTTACGTGCCAGGATGTACAAAACATCTCAAATGTTTCGACCTGTTAAAATAATTTTTTATAGGAAATTGACAATGTCAGTTTGATTCCAAATACTATTAATCCTTAATTCTACTTGTTCTGCTTTATCATTAATTGAGAACCACCGAAAACATTATTTTTACTGAGTTCCGCGTCGACCGGCGGCTATACGGCTTGCCGACCCCGGACATCCACAATTAAATAATAATAATTAAATAATGACATGCAGTTAAAAAATATAAAAAAAGTAATAATAAAAGTACCAACTGTTAACTATCTTCATTTACATTTATTTTTTTTTAATGTATATGACAAATTGTCAAATAAATTAATTGAATAATTGAAAAATTAAAATGATTTAAAACTTTAAATTCGTTTCTGAAATATCTGAAAACGCTTAGATGCTAAAAATACAGAAAAAGCGCATTTATGTTGTAGCTAAGTTATGTACGAAAAATAAAATTTTAGATAATTTAATGTAATTTTTTTCGTTTATTATTCATACACAGAAAAATGTATTAAATCGACAATTATTATTAAAAAAAAATAGTATGCACTGAAGAACATCGAAGCCGTTATTGTTTTGTAATTTGGTTAGCTATCTTAAATATTAAGCGTTTTAAAAACTAAATTCGCGTTGCTGGGTACGGCGAAGGAGGATTTCGCCGGACCTGGCACAACATACGTTCCGCCAGGTCTTTGTCTACTACAGTGTACTAGACAAAGAGAACGATGAAACCGTAAGCTGCTACGAAGTCGAAACATCGAGTATAATGCATTCCTGGGTACGGCTTGCCGAAATCTCGCCGGCAAAGCGTGTTTATCAGCATTTAAAATTAGCAACAAATGCTTTATTTTGTACCTACAATATAATAAAATATATTTTTAATATATATGATCTATCCTAACGTACATTCAAACTTTATTTCTTTTTTTATTTTCTAATTTCAACGCTTACTAAGTATTTTAAAATGACTGGTACGGCGTGGCCGACCCTGCCGCCCCTGACCAGCCGCCCCTGCTCCATCCACTCCTTTATTAGATCAATGGTTGACAACACGCGTCTCTCTCTAAGTTACTTCCATATGGAAAGTAAGCATCGGTCAACGGAAACCGTTACTGCTAGAACAAAAGTAGTATCGTTATCCTTGCTGTTATTAACATCAGCATCCACGTGGCTCAGACCGCTCAGGCAGGTTATATAGTAGTCCAAAAGCTATAAGGTTATATGGCCATCATAAAATTATCCCATTGTATCGAAGTTAAGTTGTTTACAATAGAAAAGATTTTAGGGTCGTAAATAACGTGTCCACTGCAGCTCGACCGGCTGTTGTGGTTTCGTTCAGGGGGCGGCTTTCACTAAATACACTGCCGAGCATTGAAAGCGGGCCACACAAATCGGACCACTATTCA
Source organism: Zophobas atratus (assembly GCA_022388445.1). Classification (NCBI taxonomy): domain Eukaryota; kingdom Metazoa; phylum Arthropoda; class Insecta; order Coleoptera; family Tenebrionidae; genus Zophobas; species Zophobas atratus. The sequence continues at coordinate 37,871,246 of CM039446.1, forward strand.
CATCTGACTTTGAATCAAATTTTCCACCAAACTATACCTATTACACTTAAAGAAACTAAAAACACCATTAGAAAGACCAGATGTTTGTCTTTAAAACAAAGTTAGGAAAAATTCATGAAATTGTTTTGCAATATTCTTTTTTAGTCAAAAAAGAAAATTGTTCAATAACGAAATTTTTTATGTTAACAAAATTGTTAACAAAATCAACAATTTAAAGAAGAAAATGATGGGTGTTGCCACCCCGAGCTCTAATAACCGCTCGCATTCGTCTATTCAGGTGACGACAGTTTAGCCCATTCTTCTTCTATGACTATTCTGAGCTCTTGGCGTGACCCAAGAGCCGGGATTTATCATGGTCTGGGGGACGGGGAGGTTTTCTTTTGTTTTAGCTGCGTCACCTGTGGGTTTAACCTCTAATTCTGGAAAATTCCATGTAGCTTTCAAATATTCAATCAATTCACCGGGGAATTTCAAGGGCATCTTTAGTGAATTTTTGTATTAGTCATTGGGGATTTGTTGTTGACCGAAAACATTGTCGATGAATTTGAAACCATGTTTTTTTTGTGTACTCCGTCCTGCCCTAATGTGGTGAAAGAAACAGTGGGGCTAGTGAACGTTTATGATTGTCTATGCCTTATTTCTTTGCATATTTTATGTGTTGGTTGTTTTGTTTATTTCGTATGTATCTTTATTTATGTGTATCTTGTTTGAAGACGTGTTGGGGGGGGGGGGGGTGTTTGTTTCTTTAATTCGGTCAAGGACGTAACTACTTTACCCAGATCATTTTAATGCAGTTATAACTTCTTTGTATAATATCAGATAGATATTTTAATAAAATCCATAGCTTCTTTGTTATTATCAAATAAATTCTTTGATAAAATCAGCGTCATAAATGTAGCTTAATTCAATAAAATCATTGCTAAAATGTGAATAATATAATCTCTTTCAAACTTCTTATTGTTTAAAATCATTAATAAAAACATGAATAATTTCTCATTTCATTTTCTTGTTGTATAAGATTGTTGATCACACGTGCATAATTTAATCCCATTTAAATTTCTTTGTTATTTTAAAACAAATGTTGATTGAGTGTGGCCAATTAAATTTTGATTATTGCTTGTCTGAAATCCAAAGACTCATTTTGATAGCGCTAGTTAACTCGGGGGTGGTGTGGCGGGTGGTTACGGGTTTTGCTGGACTTCCGACCTTGGCTGACTCGGAGTTTACTCAGCTGCCTTATTGGCGGGGGCAGGAAGGTCAACCTAAAGCATGTGGGTGCGTAAGACCACGCGCGTGAAGTGGTAAGGCAGGGCCACGTGGGCCTTCACGGGGAGTGTGGCTGCCGCCTGCACCCGCTGTGCGCCCCCATCTTGTTTGTAGAGGCCACACCACCGTAATATTTGGAACGTTGCCATCCATTTACTTTTCCGAGAATTTCGCGACTTCTAATTTTGTTGATTGTTGTACTTGTGAGGTTGCTAATATTTTGTTATGTTCTCGGGTTCCAACGAAAATAAAGGTTTTTTTCTCTGAGGAATAAATTCTTTAGGCTCTTCTGATGCCCAAGGCCAAGGTCCTTTGAGCTCTTATTGGATTTAATTCTCATAGTTTTTTTTCCATATATACGTTTTTTTAAATCCGTCACTCTTCCCGTTCCGCAGTGCGCCAATTTGTATGAACGAATGCCTCCCGCCATTTTTCAAAACACAACGTAGTGTCCCACTTTTGTAGACGATCACAGCCAAGGCCAAATTTTAAATTTTAGTGGGCTTTTTCAATTTTGTTCAATGTCATTTTAAGGAGGCTTGGGTTACCACAACACATTTCGAAAACTATATTATACATAAATTCATCCTTTGCGCTAAACGTTTCTTTCACTAGACTACTACTACTCATACTTATTCCGCCTCCTAGGCAGGTACACCAGCACACCTGGGATGCAATAGCGCCACAGTGTATATGACACTCTGCTAAGATGATTAAACAAATTCGACACATTAATTGTTATAAAAAATATAAACTAAGGAGATAAAGAAATATTGACGGACCAATGAGTTTAACATCAAAATATATACTTATGTACATTGTAACGGCACTTTTTTAGAGACGACGTTGCACCTTATCTGCTGAGATGCCTATTTGAATTAAAATTTTGCGCTAAAAATAAGGAAAGGTTAACTTTTATTTCGTAGTTTCTAAAACAGCAATTGTTTGGGTGAAATTTAATCGACGCCACACACAGTTCTGTCCCTAACAAGCGTAATTAATTATTATTAATGTTTTTTAATCGGAAATACATATGTTACGTCCCAGCCACGATATACTATACTAACAGGTATTTGTAAAGAAGGCGCAGTCAGCCCTTAGATCATATAATAAATAGATACCAATACTCAAACTGAAAGCTGTGACTAGACATGAAGCTGTCTGTTGTCGTTTTCTACGTCAAGGGGAGTAGTATAATGCTATCCTTGTGTGATCACCACATCTTCATCTTTGTTATATGCATTTCATCTGTATATGTCTATTTCACTTCCATCCTTGTACCGCACCAGCGCAACAAATCGCTTTTGACAGATGTTTCTTCTAACCTCTCTTTCGAGTTGTTGTACAAAAAACAATTTTAGAATTTAGAACAAAGATCCTATTTTAAGTGATGTAGTCATAAAGGATCACAATTGCTGCCCAATAATTTACTATTCTTTTCGTTATCTACTGTGAATTATTTATAAAATCAAGCTGTCAACATCTTTCTTCCGAAGTTAGTTCAGACATAGTTCCTAAAATTTAGGCGCGGAAAATTCAAATAGTGACCAGGCAAGGATAGCTTCATTGTAATCCCTCCATGCACGAGAGAGATGTGTGACAGGAGGATGTCGTCACAGGCTGTCCTAGGGAAAGAACACGGCATGGTGGTATCTATTTATTATATGATCTAAAAGTCAGCCGGCCCTGAAAAATTGACACGTATGCGAGAGTGGGACAGATAGATCGGGCCGGCAGCGCAGGCGGTAGTCCTTACATGTGGACATATTGCGACCGTGTAAATGAAAGAAAATTCATTTGTTTCAATGCTATATTTATTTTATTGAGATATAAATAAAAACACCTGTAACAATAAGACACTGAAAAAAATTGGTCTAAAGTGTTTAGACAGTACTTCCCTCGCTTTGAGAACGGTGTCTTTATGTCTATCATAGATTCTTCTCATTAGAGTTCTGTGACGGGATATTTCGATAAATTCGCTTTGACTCTGGAAGTTACGGCTCGTTCGTAATTTGATCAATAATAACTGCCTAACTGATTGATTAATTTTTTGAGTCACCCTGTATAAGCAAATCTAAAAAATATGAATGCAATGATAAATTACAAGTATAGTCTGATCACATTTTGCACATTCCCGAAAGGATTTTTCGACAAAATTCTGAGATGACGTAACCAACTTTTTGGGGTTGATAAACAGATACATTTTGATTAAAAAGTTAAGATTCTTACAATAACTTCAAAACGTCTACAAGATTTCAAAGTGTTCAGTTTTGCAATTTTTGATTTAATCAATAACATAAATTGACTCAGTCATTATTTTTTTGAGACACCCCCTATAAGCAAATCCAAAAAATTTTAATGTAGTGATAAATCACAATTACTGTCTCATCATAATTTGCACATTTAAGATAGGATATATTCAACGAAATTTTGAGGTGACGTCATAAATTTTTTAGGGAAGATGAACAAATGCATTTTGACTAACCATTTACCATGTCTATGATAACTTTAAAACATCTCCAAGATTTGAAAGCATTCGGTTCTGTAGTCCTTTTTTGAGTCACCCTGTATATGCAAATCCAAAAAATATGAATGGATTGATAAATCACAAGTACAGGCTCATCATATTTTGTACATTTTAGATAAAATTTATTCGGCTAACTTTCGAACTGACGTCATCAATTTTTTGGAGGGGATAAAGAAATATATTTTTTCTAAACATTTATTATGCTCTTTATAACCTTAAAACATCTCCAATATTTCAAAGCATTCGGTGTTGCAGATTCAAAATTAAATGGCAAAATGCTGTTTCATAATTTTATTTTTTTTTTCCAAAAATCTGGACGTTTCAGTCTATTATCTGTCTAATAAAAATCCGGGATGGCAGACAGACGGAAACGGGAGACCTATTTCTTCATCTTCTAGAGGTCATGAAAGTTCGAGAAAATGTATTACAGCTGCGTCTAGAACACTTTAATTGGGAACCATTGTACCAATCGCCTAGCGTTGACGATATGTGGGAGTGCTTTCTTTCTAGTATTATTCAATCTACGCAGTCCTGCACTTCAACATATATTGCTTTAACTAACCCTTCTAAACCATGGATTACACAAGACCTTATCCGACGTAGTAAAATTAAACGACACCTTTGGAGAAAATTTCAACAGTCGCACCGTCAAGAAGACTACCTACCATAGACATTTCTCCAATGCTTTATCACACGACATCCGCAAATCTAGAGCAAATTACGAAAACAGGCTACTTAGTAAAAGTCCGAAAGCCCTATATAAATATACCAAAAGCAAACTAACAAATAAAGTTTCTAAACCCGTGGTTAAAAATAAAGACTGTGAACTATGTGCAAACGATTTCTCAACAGCGGAAGCGTTTGCGGATCACTTTGAATCAGTATATTTAAATGAACTTTGCGATAATTTTCCGGAAATATTATCACCCCGAGTTTCAGAGTCGCTAGATACTATTGAATTTCCCGAAGACATTGTTTATGAAGAGTTATGCCGTCTTAATTATGTTTCTTCTCCTGGACCCGATAACTTGTCTCCTCACGTATTACGTAGTTGTGCTAGAACATTAAGTAAGCCTCTGTCGCACATTTTTCATCTCTTTTACTACTTCCCGCCTTCCCTCTCTTTGGAAAAAGGCGCATGTCACAGCAATCTTTAAGAAAGGAGAAAAACAGAAGCAGCCAATTATCGTCCCATCAGCTTGACCTCTGTGTGCGTCAAAATTATGGAAAGAATAATTGTGAAATATTTGCTAAATTTTTTACTCGAAAATAACGTTATACCCTCTACCCAACATGGATTTTTACCTCACAAGTCCACAGTGACGTGTCTTCTTCAGTGTGTTAATCAGTGGTCCTTATCTCTTGATGAAGGCAGTCCTGTTGACATTGTCTATTTGGACTTTGCTAAAGCTTTCGATCGCGTCCCGCACAATATATATTGCTGATCTTAGCTTCCAGATTACATCGGATCACATATTCTATGCTGATGATTGCAAAATTTATGCCAATCCGCTAACTGATCACAACTCCTTACAATTGGATCTGCATTCTGTGAAAAAATGGTGTCAAAATTGGCTAATCCCATTAAATCTGGTAAATGTGCCTTAATGCACTTAGGAACCGACAATCCTTTACTCACGCTTAACATTGCCAACCAACAGTTAAAAGTTGAAAAACATGCACTATAAAAAATGGTCGGCAATACAGGCCCTACTCGGTGGCCAATTCGTGGCCCACATTTAATGCCCTTAGATTTATTTTTGTGGTGTTTGTGTCTAGTTTCGTGTTTAATGTTTGAACATATTGTTACGATCACTCTGATCTTGGTATTACCATCACACCTTCCCTATCCTGGTCTCAACAGATCAATTTTCCTGTTCTCCAAGGCTTTTCGCAATCTCGATTTCCAGTCTTTCTGTTATCTGTTTAAATCATATATTCGTCCACTTCTCGAACACGCTGCCGTGATCTGGTCACGGATGCTTATAAGAGATAACAAACTAATTGAAACAGTTCAGCGTAGAGCGACAAGAATAATGTTACCATCCATTCGTAATTATTCCTATCAAGAACGACTTAAATTATTACATCTCCCAACGTTGAATCAACGTCGTCTCCGTGGAGATCTGATTTTCGCCTATAAAGCTCTAAATGGTTTCTTTGACCAGAAGACCCAACATCTTTTTGTCTTAAATCAAGATAACCGACTACGTGGACACCCCTTAAAACTGGCGAAAGAAAGGTTCAGGACCAAACAACGTCAATTCTTCTTTACAATAGAATCTTCGATTCCTGGAACTCATTGCCTTTAGAAGTGATATCTGCTCCCTCTATTAACAGTTTTAAGAACAGATTAGACTCAATACATGAAGTTGGTTTAGACACAGTGTAACCTAAATGTAATTAATTTTGTTCTAACTGTACGTTTGAAGGTAATTGTTATTATTTTTATTTATATATATTTTTTTAACTTCATTAGTAATTAATTTTGCTTTGTATATTTCATTTTGTAATTTATCAAGATACTTGTATATGATTATTATTTTTCACACAAATTGTATTAGGAGAGCATCACAGGCTTTGCCTCTGCTCCATTCTTATTGCATAATAATAATAATAATAATTAACGCACAAAGTGTGGGAAAACGTACCAGTAATCAGTACAAACGAAAAAATTATTGACATCTGACAGAATTTGATGAAGC